>JASFXZ010000002.1:17037509-17637509 GCA_032209605.1 Mactromeris polynyma
TGCAACACATCATGCGACAAAGGTGTCCATATCACAGTGCTCATTTTCCAATGTAAACTATGGTGAATACGGTTATTGGTTATTCAAAGTATCCAGGACTTTGTTACCTATTGTGGCATTTCTAATCATGGCAAAGATGATCAACATAAGATGGTGTGTTACATGTCGTAATGGTTCCCATATCTGAAAGTTAAAGGTGCATAGTCTGTGACAAAATAGTGTACCACCCAGAATTTCGTTGTCTAACGTCAGTTTATAAATAATATGCTAAAAATGGTCATATTAATAAGATGATGTGTGACATACAACAATGGTATCTTGAAGGTCAAGGCCACGCTTCAAGATTTAAATTTGCTTTGGGTTTTTTCCAAAGTAAACTGTAATATTTTAATACAAAGTACTAAGTGGGCGGGTGGGGGCTGAGGGGGTGGGGTTATCCATGTCCTATGAACCCAATTCTAGTTTACCTCTAATGCTAGCAGTTTGTTCAGATGATTTTTGATCTATAAATTGAAACATTATCGACAAATCTTTTGCAGGACAACCTGATGCAAGTAGTAATAATGTAGATTTGTCATAATGGACATTTATGAAAGATTTTCCTTTTTCGAATTCATACCATTCAACTCAATATCTTGATATTTGGAGAGTTGTCAATGGAATTATTTTGACAACCCATTATTTTGCGTATTACTCCCCTTGAATTTAAAGTATATAGAATATGAAGGATACTGAACTCAAAATAAAATAGATATTTATTTTGATATTGTTACAAACCCCTTTGCTTCCCACGTCACATTTTATGTATGAATGCATTACTTGGTATAAAACAGTCTCCTATTTTCAATGTTGAACATCTGGCTTCGTGGTATTGCCACTTTGATATTGTTGATTTATACAAATCCAAACATTTTTGACCAATGTTTTACAGGACAACCTACAAATGAACCTCAAGGAAGTAGTGGCGACTTTGCTATAATTAATTAATTAGTGGGGGTGGGTATCCAAGTCTTATGGACACAATTCTAGTTTACCTGTAATGCTAGCAGTTTGTTCATATGATTTTTGATCTATAAAAATTGAAACATTATCGACAAATCTTTTGCAGGACCACCTGAAGCAAGTAGTAATAATGGCCCATCTGCTAATGATGGAGGTGAGTATCTTACAGCTTAATAATCTGATTTTTTTATGGCACAGAACATTATTGTCTACTTTGGAATTTTGAAATAACTTGGCAGAGATTATCACCATTACAAAATGATGTGTTGCCTGCAACAGTGGTGCCCATATTTAAAAGGTCAATGTCACGATGCATCATTTGTGTCAAAATTGTTTCCAGTCCAGAACTTTGTTGTAGACTGTGGGATTTTAGAATAATATGGCAGAGATGATCATCATTAGAAGATGCTGAATCGGGTGCTACAGTGGTGCAAATATCTAAAAGGTCACGGTGCATCATCAATGTCAAAATCGTTTCAGACCCAGGACTTATTGTCTTTTGTGGGATTTTGAAAGCAGAGATGATCACAATAGGAAGATGGTGTGATGCGAGCAACAATGGTGCCCATATGTAGAAATATTGTTTGTGTCAAAATTGTGTCCGGCCCTAAACTGAGTTGTCTACTTTTGGGTTTTGAAATAATTTTGCAGAGATGATCACCTATATCTATCAATTCAATGACATGGTGCATCCTCCGTTTCAAAAACGTGTCAGGTCTGATGCGCCTGTCCAGGTTGACGATATTTTCAACTCACGCGACGACGGCATTGTTAATTACGCTTGGTCGACTCCTCCTTGTGTGTCTCTGTTAAAAGTTTTTCCATTTTTACCAATGTTTAGATATGCAGAATGAGGGATTTCACTGTGCTCATGTTCCAATGTTAAATGTAGTGAAAACGGTTATTTAATGTGTCCAGAACTTTGTTGCCTATTGTGTGAGTTCTAACCTTGGCAAAGATGATCAACATAAGATTGTGTGTCGCGTGTGGTAATGATGCCCATATCTAAAAGGTCAAGGTGCATTATCCGTGTCAAAATAGTGTCTGACCCAGAATTTCGTTGTCTAAAGGGATTTACGATGGTCACATTAATAAGATGATGTGTGGCATGTAACAATGGTATCGTAAATATCAAGACCACACTGAAAATTTAAACTTTGCTTTGTTATTTTTATTACGTAAACTGTTATATTTCAATTTCGAAATACTTAGCGGGAGCATCAATTGTGTAAGTATTATGTCCTATGTAATGCTGGCAGTTTGTTCAGATGATTTTTGATCTGTAAAAATTGAAACATTATCAACAAATCTTTTCAGGACCACCTGAAACAAGTAGTAATAATGACCCATCTGCTATTGCTGAAGGTGAGTACATTTCACCAACTTGATATTAGTTGCTGTTTTCTGTGGGATTTTAAAATAATTTAGCAGAGATGAACACCAATGTAAGATGAATGTGTGCAACAATTTTGCAGATATATAAAAATATTGTTTGTGTCAAAGTTGTGTCCGGCCCTGAACTGTTTTGTCTACTGTGGGATTTTGTAATAACTTGGCAAAGATGATTACCTACATCTAGAAGATCACGGTAACGATGTATCCTCCGATGTATCCTCCGTGTCAAAAACGTGTTCGGTCCAGACTTACTTAAGTATAATATAGTGAGATTTTGAAATAACTTGGTTAAATTTAACGCCATAAGAACATGATGCATCGCGTGCAACAATGGTGCCCATATAGATAAGGTCAAGGTCATGGTGCATCGTCAGGGTCATGGTGCATCATTTTGTTGTCTAATGTGGGATTAAAAAATAATTTGCAACACATCATGCGACAAAGGTGTCCATATCACAGTGCTCATTTTCCAATGTAAACTATGGTGAATACGGTTATTGGTTATTCAAAGTATCCAGGACTTTGTTACCTATTGTGGCATTTCTAATCATGGCAAAGATGATCAACATAAGATGGTGTGTTACATGTCGTAATGGTTCCCATATCTGAAAGTTAAAGGTGCATAGTCTGTGACAAAATAGTGTACCACCCAGAATTTCGTTGTCTAACGTCAGTTTATAAATAATATGCTAAAAATGGTCATATTAATAAGATGATGTGTGACATACAACAATGGTATCTTGAAGGTCAAGGCCACGCTTCAAGATTTAAATTTGCTTTGGGTTTTTTCCAAAGTAAACTGTAATATTTTAATACAAAGTACTAAGTGGGCGGGTGGGGGCTGAGGGGGTGGGGTTATCCATGTCCTATGAACCCAATTCTAGTTTACCTCTAATGCTAGCAGTTTGTTCAGATGATTTTTGATCTATAAATTGAAACATTATCGACAAATCTTTTGCAGGACAACCTGATGCAAGTAGTAATAATGTAGATTTGTCATAATGGACATTTATGAAAGATTTTCCTTTTTCGAATTCATACCATTCAACTCAATATCTTGATATTTGGAGAGTTGTCAATGGAATTATTTTGACAACCCATTATTTTGCGTATTACTCCCCTTGAATTTAAAGTATATAGAATATGAAGGATACTGAACTCAAAATAAAATAGATATTTATTTTGATATTGTTACAAACCCCTTTGCTTCCCACGTCACATTTTATGTATGAATGCATTACTTGGTATAAAACAGTCTCCTATTTTCAATGTTGAACATCTGGCTTCGTGGTATTGCCACTTTGATATTGTTGATTTATACAAATCCAAACATTTTTGACCAATGTTTTACAGGACAACCTACAAATGAACCTCAAGGAAGTAGTGGCGACTTTGCTATAATTAATTAATTAGTGGGGGTGGGTATCCAAGTCTTATGGACACAATTCTAGTTTACCTGTAATGCTAGCAGTTTGTTCATATGATTTTTGATCTATAAAAATTGAAACATTATCGACAAATCTTTTGCAGGACCACCTGAAGCAAGTAGTAATAATGGCCCATCTGCTAATGATGGAGGTGAGTATCTTACAGCTTAATAATCTGATTTTTTTATGGCACAGAACATTATTGTCTACTTTGGAATTTTGAAATAACTTGGCAGAGATTATCACCATTACAAAATGATGTGTTGCCTGCAACAGTGGTGCCCATATTTAAAAGGTCAATGTCACGATGCATCATTTGTGTCAAAATTGTTTCCAGTCCAGAACTTTGTTGTAGACTGTGGGATTTTAGAATAATATGGCAGAGATGATCATCATTAGAAGATGCTGAATCGGGTGCTACAGTGGTGCAAATATCTAAAAGGTCACGGTGCATCATCAATGTCAAAATCGTTTCAGACCCAGGACTTATTGTCTTTTGTGGGATTTTGAAAGCAGAGATGATCACAATAGGAAGATGGTGTGATGCGAGCAACAATGGTGCCCATATGTAGAAATATTGTTTGTGTCAAAATTGTGTCCGGCCCTAAACTGAGTTGTCTACTTTTGGGTTTTGAAATAATTTTGCAGAGATGATCACCTATATCTATCAATTCAATGACATGGTGCATCCTCCGTTTCAAAAACGTGTCAGGTCTGATGCGCCTGTCCAGGTTGACGATATTTTCAACTCACGCGACGACGGCATTGTTAATTACGCTTGGTCGACTCCTCCTTGTGTGTCTCTGTTAAAAGTTTTTCCATTTTTACCAATGTTTAGATATGCAGAATGAGGGATTTCACTGTGCTCATGTTCCAATGTTAAATGTAGTGAAAACGGTTATTTAATGTGTCCAGAACTTTGTTGCCTATTGTGTGAGTTCTAACCTTGGCAAAGATGATCAACATAAGATTGTGTGTCGCGTGTGGTAATGATGCCCATATCTAAAAGGTCAAGGTGCATTATCCGTGTCAAAATAGTGTCTGACCCAGAATTTCGTTGTCTAAAGGGATTTACGATGGTCACATTAATAAGATGATGTGTGGCATGTAACAATGGTATCGTAAATATCAAGACCACACTGAAAATTTAAACTTTGCTTTGTTATTTTTATTACGTAAACTGTTATATTTCAATTTCGAAATACTTAGCGGGAGCATCAATTGTGTAAGTATTATGTCCTATGTAATGCTGGCAGTTTGTTCAGATGATTTTTGATCTGTAAAAATTGAAACATTATCAACAAATCTTTTCAGGACCACCTGAAACAAGTAGTAATAATGACCCATCTGCTATTGCTGAAGGTGAGTACATTTCACCAACTTGATATTAGTTGCTGTTTTCTGTGGGATTTTAAAATAATTTAGCAGAGATGAACACCAATGTAAGATGAATGTGTGCAACAATTTTGCAGATATATAAAAATATTGTTTGTGTCAAAGTTGTGTCCGGCCCTGAACTGTTTTGTCTACTGTGGGATTTTGTAATAACTTGGCAAAGATGATTACCTACATCTAGAAGATCACGGTAACGATGTATCCTCCGATGTATCCTCCGTGTCAAAAACGTGTTCGGTCCAGACTTACTTAAGTATAATATAGTGAGATTTTGAAATAACTTGGTTAAATTTAACGCCATAAGAACATGATGCATCGCGTGCAACAATGGTGCCCATATAGATAAGGTCAAGGTCATGGTGCATCGTCAGGGTCATGGTGCATCATTTTGTTGTCTAATGTGGGATTAAAAAATAATTTGCAACACATCATGCGACAAAGGTGTCCATATCACAGTGCTCATTTTCCAATGTAAACTATGGTGAATACGGTTATTGGTTATTCAAAGTATCCAGGACTTTGTTACCTATTGTGGCATTTCTAATCATGGCAAAGATGATCAACATAAGATGGTGTGTTACATGTCGTAATGGTTCCCATATCTGAAAGTTAAAGGTGCATAGTCTGTGACAAAATAGTGTACCACCCAGAATTTCGTTGTCTAACGTCAGTTTATAAATAATATGCTAAAAATGGTCATATTAATAAGATGATGTGTGACATACAACAATGGTATCTTGAAGGTCAAGGCCACGCTTCAAGATTTAAATTTGCTTTGGGTTTTTTCCAAAGTAAACTGTAATATTTTAATACAAAGTACTAAGTGGGCGGGTGGGGGCTGAGGGGGTGGGGTTATCCATGTCCTATGAACCCAATTCTAGTTTACCTCTAATGCTAGCAGTTTGTTCAGATGATTTTTGATCTATAAATTGAAACATTATCGACAAATCTTTTGCAGGACAACCTGATGCAAGTAGTAATAATGTAGATTTGTCATAATGGACATTTATGAAAGATTTTCCTTTTTCGAATTCATACGATTCAACTCAATATCTTGATATTTGGAGAGTTGTCAATGGAATTATTTTGACAACCCATTATTTTGCGTATTACTCCCCTTGAATTTAAAGTATATAGAATATGAAGGATACTGAACTCAAAATAAAAATAGATATTTATTTTGATATTGTTACAAACCCCTTTGCTTCCCACGTCACATTTAATGTATGAATGCATTACTTGGTATAAAACAGTCTCCTATTTTCAATGTTGAACATCTGGCTTCTGGTATTGCCACTTTGATATTGTTGATTTATACAAATCGAAACATTTTTGACCAATGTTTTACAGGACAACCTACAAATGAACCTCAAGGAAGTAGTGGCGACTTTGCTATAATTAATTAATTAGTGGGGGTGGGTATCCAAGTCTTATGGACACAATTCTAGTTTACCTGTAATGCTAGCAGTTTGTTCATATGATTTTTGATCTATAAAAATTGAAACATTATCGACAAATCTTTTGCAGGACCACCTGAAGCAAGTAGTAATAATGGCCCATCTGCTAATGATGGAGGTGAGTATCTTACAGCTTAATAATCTGATTTTTTTATGGCACAGAACATTATTGTCTACTTTGGAATTTTGAAATAACTTGGCAGAGATTATCACCATTACAAAATGATGTGTTGCCTGCAACAGTGGTGCCCATATTTAAAAGGTCAATGTCACGATGCATCATTTGTGTCAAAATTGTTTCCAGTCCAGAACTTTGTTGTAGACTGTGGGATTTTAGAATAATATGGCAGAGATGATCATCATTAGAAGATGCTGAATCGGGTGCTACAGTGGTGCAAATATCTAAAAGGTCACGGTGCATCATCAATGTCAAAATCGTTTCAGACCCAGGACTTATTGTCTTCTGTGGGATTTTGAAAGCAGAGATGATCACAATAGGAAGATGGTGTGATGCGAGCAACAATGGTGCCCATATGTAGAAATATTGTTTGTGTCAAAATTGTGTCCGGCCCTAAACTGAGTTGTCTACTTTTGGGTTTTGAAATAATTTTGCAGAGATGATCACCTATATCTATCAATTCAATGACATGGTGCATCCTCCGTTTCAAAAACGTGTCAGGTCTGATGCGCCTGTCCAGGTTGACGATATTTTCAACTCACGCGACGACGGCATTGTTAATTACGCTTGGTCGACTCCTCCTTGTGTGTCTCTGTTAAAAGTTTTTCCATTTTTACCAATGTTTAGATATGCAGAATGAGGGATTTCACTGTGCTCATGTTCCAATGTTAAATGTAGTGAAAACGGTTATTTAATGTGTCCAGAACTTTGTTGCCTATTGTGTGAGTTCTAACCTTGGCAAAGATGATCAACATAAGATTGTGTGTCGCGTGTGGTAATGATGCCCATATCTAAAAGGTCAAGGTGCATTATCCGTGTCAAAATAGTGTCTGACCCAGAATTTCGTTGTCTAAAGGGATTTACGATGGTCACATTAATAAGATGATGTGTGGCATGCAACAATGGTATCGTAAATATCAAGACCGCACTGAAAATTTAAACTTTGCTTTGTTATTTTTATTACGTAAACTGTTATATTTCAATTTCGAAATACTTAGCGGGAGCATCAATTGTGTAAGTATTATGTCCTATGTAATGCTGGCAGTTTGTTCAGATGATTTTTGATCTGTAAAAATTGAAACATTATCAACAAATCTTTTCAGGACCACCTGAAACAAGTAGTAATAATGACCCATCTGCTATTGCTGAAGGTGAGTACATTTCACCAACTTGATATTAGTTGCTGTTTTCTGTGGGATTTTAAAATAATTTAGCAGAGATGAACACCAATGTAAGATGAATGTGTGCAACAATTTTGCAGATATATAAAAATATTGTTTGTGTCAAAGTTGTGTCCGGCCCTGAACTGTTTTGTCTACTGTGGGATTTTGTAATAACTTGGCAAAGATGATTACCTACATCTAGAAGATCACGGTAACGATGTATCCTCCGATGTATCCTCCGTGTCAAAAACGTGTCCGGTCCAGACTTACTTAAGTATAATATAGTGAGATTTTGAAATAACTTGGTTAAATTTAACGCCATAAGAACATGATGCATCGCGTGCAACAATGGTGCCCATATAGATAAGGTCAAGGTCATGGTGCATCGTCAGGGTCATGGTGCATCATTTTGTTGTCTAATGTGGGATTAAAAAATAATTTGCAACACATCATGCGACAAAGGTGTCCATATCACAGTGCTCATTTTCCAATGTAAACTATGGTGAATACGGTTATTGGTTATTCAAAGTATCCAGGACTTTGTTACCTTTTGTGGGATTTCTAATCATGGCAAAGATGATCAACATAAGATGGTGTGTTACATGTCGTAATGGTTCCCATATCTGAAAGTTAAAGGTGCATAGTCTGTGACAAAATAGTGTACCACCCAGAATTTCGTTGTCTAACGTCAGTTTATAAATAATATGCTAAAAATGGTCATATTAATAAGATGATGTGTGACATACAACAATGGTATCTTGAAGGTCAAGGCCACGCTTCAAGATTTAAATTTGCTTTGGGGTTTTTCCAAAGTAAACTGTAATATTTTAATACAAAGTACTAAGTGGGCGGGTGGGGGCTGAGGGGGTGGGGTTATCCATGTCCTATGAACCCAATTCTAGTTTACCTCTAATGCTAGCAGTTTGTTCAGATGATTTTTGATCTATAAATTGAAACATTATCGACAAATCTTTTGCAGGACAACCTGATGCAAGTAGTAATAATGTAGATTTGTCATAATGGACATTTATGAAAGATTTTCCTTTTTCGAATTCATACGATTCAACTCAATATCTTGATATTTGGAGAGTTGTCAATGGAATTATTTTGACAACCCATTATTTTGCGTATTACTCCCCTTGAATTTAAAGTATATAGAATATGAAGGATACTGAACTCAAAATAAAAATAGATATTTATTTTGATATTGTTACAAACCCCTTTGCTTCCCACGTCACATTTAATGTATGAATGCATTACTTGGTATAAAACAGTCTCCTATTTTCAATGTTGAACATCTGGCTTCGTGGTATTGCCACTTTGATATTGTTGATTTATACAAATCGAAACATTTTTGACCAATGTTTTACAGGACAACCTACAAATGAACTTCAAGGAAGTAGTGGCGACTTTGCTATAATTAATTAATTAGTGGGGGTGGGTATCCAAGTCTTATGGACACAATTCTAGTTTACCTGTAATGCTAGCAGTTTGTTCATATGATTTTTGATCTATAAAAATTGAAACATTATCGACAAATCTTTTGCAGGACCACCTGAAGCAAGTAGTAATAATGGCCCATCTGCTAATGATGGAGGTGAGTATCTTACAGCTTAATAATCTGATTTTTTTATGGCACAGAACATTATTGTCTACTTTGGAATTTTGAAATAACTTGGCAGAGATTATCACCATTACAAAATGATGTGTTGCCTGCAACAGTGGTGCCCATATTTAAAAGGTCAATGTCACGATGCATCATTTGTGTCAAAATTGTTTCCAGTCCAGAACTTTGTTGTAGACTGTGGGATTTTAGAATAATATGGCAGAGATGATCATCATTAGAAGATGCTGAATCGGGTGCTACAGTGGTGCAAATATCTAAAAGGTCACGGTGCATCAACAATGTCAAAATCGTTTCAGACCCAGGACTTATTGTCTTCTGTGGGATTTTGAAAGCAGAGATGATCACAATAGGAAGATGGTGTGATGCGAGCAACAATGGTGCCCATATGTAGAAATATTGTTTGTGTCAAAATTGTGTCCGCCCTAAACTGAGTTGTCTACTTTTGGGTTTTGAAATAATTTTGCAGAGATGATCACCTATATCTATCAATTCAATGACATGGTGCATCCTCCGTTTCAAAAACGTGTCAGGTCTGATGCGCCTGTCCAGGTTGACGATATTTTCAACTCACGCGACGACGGCATTGTTAATTACGCTTGGTCGACTCCTCCTTGTGTGTCTCTGTTAAAAGTTTTTCCATTTTTACCAATGTTTAGATATGCAGAATGAGGGATTTCACTGTGCTCATGTTCCAATGTTAAATGTAGTGAAAACGGTTATTTAATGTGTCCAGAACTTTGTTGCCTATTGTGTGAGTTCTAACCTTGGCAAAGATGATCAATATAAGATGGTGTGTTACATGTGGTAATGGTTCCCATATCTAAAAGTTAAAGGTGTATAGTCTGTGACAAAATAGTGTACCACCCAGAATTTCGTTGTCTAACGTCGGTTTATAAATAATATGCTAAAAATGGTCATATTAATAAGATGATGTGTGACATACAACAATGGTATCTTGAAGGTCAAGGCCACGCTTCAAGATTTAAATTTGCTTTGGTTTTTTTCCAAAGTAAACTGTAATATTTTAATACAAAGTACTAAGTGGGCGGGTGGGGGTGAGGGGGTAGGGTTATCCATGTTCTATGAACCCAATTCTAGTTTACCTCTAATGCTAGCAGTTTGTTCAGATGATTTTTGATCTATAAATTGAAACATTATCGACAAATCTTTTGCAGGACAACCTGATGCAAGTAGTAATAATGTAGATTTGTCATAATGGACATTTATGAAAGATTTTCCTTTTTCGAATTCATACCATTCAACTCAATATCTTGATATTTGGAGAGTTGTCAATGGAATTATTTTGACAACCCATTATTTTGCGTATTACTCCCCTTGAATTTAAAGTATATAGAATATGAAGGATACTGAACTCAAAATAAAAATAGATATTTATTTTGATATTGTTACAAACCCCTTTGCTTCCCACGTCACATTTAATGTATGAATGCATTACTTGGTATAAAACAGTCTCCTATTTTCAATGTTGAACATCTGGCTTCGTGGTATTGCCACTTTGATATTGTTGATTTATACAAATCTAAACATTTTTGACCAATGTTTTACAGGACAACCTACAAATGAACCTCAAGGAAGTAGTGGCGACTTTGCTATAATTAATTAATTAGTGGGGGTGGGTATCCAAGTCTTATGGACACAATTCTAGTTTACCTGTAATGCTAGCAGTTTGTTCATATGATTTTTGATCTATAAAAATTGAAACATTATCGACAAATCTTTTGCAGGACCACCTGAAGCAAGTAGTAATAATGGCCCATCTGCTAATGATGGAGGTGAGTATCTTACAGCTTAATAATCTGATTTTTTTATGGCACAGAACATTATTGTCTACTTTGGAATTTTGAAATAACTTGGCAGAGATTATCACCATTACAAAATGATGTGTTGCCTGCAACAGTGGTGCCCATATTTAAAAGGTCAATGTCACGATGCATCATTTGTGTCAAAATTGTTTCCAGTCCAGAACTTGGTTGTAGACTGTGGGATTTTAGAATAATATGGCAGAGATGATCATCATTAGAAGATGCTGAATCGGGTGCTACAGTGGTGCAAATATGTAAAAGGTCACGGTGCATCAACAATGTCAAAATCGTTTCAGACCCAGGACTTATTGTCTTCTGTGGGATTTTGAAAGCAGAGATGATCACAATAGGAAGATGGTGTGATGCGAGCAACAATGGTGCCCATATGTAGAAATATTGTTTGTGTCAAAATTGTGTCCGGCCCTAAACTGAGTTGTCTACTTTTGGGTTTTGAAATAATTTTGCAGAGATGATCACCTATATCTATCAATTCAATGACATGGTGCATCCTCCGTTTCAAAAACGTGTCAGGTCTGATGCGCCTGTCCAGGTTGACGATATTTTCAACTCACGCGACGACGGCATTGTTAATTACGCTTGGTCGACTCCTCCTTGTGTGTCTCTGTTAAAAGTTTTTCCATTTTTACCAATGTTTAGATATGCAGAATGAGGGATTTCACTGTGCTCATGTTCCAATGTTAAATGTAGTGAAAACGGTTATTTAATGTGTCCAGAACTTTGTTGCCTATTGTGTGAGTTCTAACCTTGGCAAAGATGATCAACATAAGATTGTGTGTCGCGTGTGGTAATGATGCCCATATCTAAAAGGTCAAGGTGCATTATCCGTGTCAAAATAGTGTCTGACCCAGAATTTCGTTGTCTAAAGGGATTAACGATGGTCACATTAATAAGATGATGTGTGGCATGCAACAATGGTATCGTAAATATCAAGACCGCATTGAAAATTTAAACTTTGCTTTGTTATTTTTATAACGTAAACTGTTATATTTCAATTTCGAAATACTTAGTGGGAGCATCAATTGTGTAAGTATTATGTCCTATGTAATGCTGGCAGTTTGTTCAGATGATTTTTGATCTGTAAAAATTGAAACATTATCAACAAATCTTTTCAGGACCACCTGAAACAAGTAGTAATAATGACCCATCTGCTATTGATGAAGGTGAGTATCTTACAGCTTAATAATCTGAACAACTTAACCGTAATCATCTGAACGACTTAATCGTTTCACCAACTTGATATTAGTTGCTGTTTTCTGTGGGATTTTAAAATAATTTAGCAGAGATGAACACCAATGTAAGATGAATGTGTGCAACAATTTTGCAGATATATAAAAATATTGTTTGTGTCAAAGTTGTGTCCGGCCCTGAACTGTTTTGTCTACTGTGGGATTTTGTAATAACTTGGCAAAGATGATTACCTACATCTAGAAGATCACGATAACGATGTATCCTCCGTGTCAAAAACGTGTCCGGTCCAGAACTTACTTAAGTATAATATAGTGAGATTTTGAAATAACTTGGTTAAATTTAACGCCATAAGAACATGATGCATCGCGTGCAACAATGGTGCCCATATAGATAAGGTCAAGGTCATGGTGTATCGTCAGGGTCATGGTGCATCGTTTTGTTGTCTAATGTGGGATTTAAGAATAATTTGCAACATATGATGATGTGTTGCATGCGACAAAGGTGTCCATATCACAGTGCTCATTTTCCAATGTAAACTATGGTGATTACGGTTATTCAAAGTATCCAGGACTTTGTAACCTATTGTGGGATTTCTAATCTCATCATCATACGTCGTCAACAATTTAGACTGTAGTCATCTGGGGTCACCAGCTTGGTCACTAGTTTCAATCATAGTATAACCTTGTTACCACTACAGTTGTTATATTTTTTACTTTATGTACATGAGACTTGGTCAAAATGTTTGCCTTAATAAAATCTAAGTCAAGATTGAAACTGGGTCATCTGAGGTCAAAACCTATGTCACAGAATCAAATGACTGAAAATCCTTCAGGATTCTCAGGAGGCTGCATTTTGTACCAGAAATACCTTCAACTTGATCAAAATGTTTGTCTAAATAAAATGCAAGTCCATGTAGGGTCAAAAAGTAGGTCACAAGGTCAAATCATTGAAAATCCTCTTGGACTCTCTTGAAGCCAATATGGCAATTTACTCAGGTGAGCGATTAAGGGCCACCATGGCCCTTTTGTTTTTATTTATGATAAGTTTTTAATGAAATATACCCACAGTCCTAAAAACTTTCCAGACAGCCCTTGTATATACTGTATCAGGAAGTTTTATTGTCCGCACTTAATCTGGAAAAAGTTATACTATACTTGAGGTGTTTGTTGTCCGTCCGCCACACTTTTTTCGTCTGGAACCACATCTTGGTTCTGGTTGGTCAGTTTTCATTGAAATCTGAATATAATAATGGGTATGGGAATGATGCATATAATATGGCGTTACAATCCGCTAATGCATGACAGAGGTATGGCCCTTTGTTATTTTCAAATGACCATGTAATATATGGAAAATATCTGTCTGTAACCACTTCTTGATTCTGGTTCGTCAGTCAGATTTCATAGAAATCTGAATATAATGGTATGGGAATGATGCATATCAAATGCCCAGAATCCCCTTGAGTACAGGAGAGTTAAAGCCACTTGCTTCTTACAAACAGCCAGAGTGATTTAGAAAGAGTTACATAGTTACATGTATATATTTTCTATCCAAGCAATCTCATACTGGTTAGTCACATTATTGTGTTATCCCTGCAGAGGGATATTTATATGCTTTAGGTTTTTCTGTCCATCCATCAGTCTGGGGTAAGTATGCATATCAAATGTCATAGCCATAAATGCCCTCTCCTCGAGGGGGGCATGACAAGGGGGGCATGACAAACTCGTACCACTGAAACTTTTATTATCATATGTCTTCAAATATACTGCTTTCACAATATTTGGTCTATTTCGAGGGATATTTCATAATTGATTGATTTGTATTTCCTGTAATTTGCCTAAGTCGGTGGGGATATTCAACAAATTTGCTTGTTATTTATACATATGACATTGTGGTCTGATTTGTATGTAATATTTCATCACATAACTTTTATTGTTGCAGATACCATCGAAAAGACAATTAATAGAAACAAAGAATGGCTAGACAAATGTAAGTCTTTAATAGTGCTCGCAGGACTTTTAGCTTTTATATTTACTATTTTCTATCCTACAGTCAGTTGGTCCATCTTACATTTGTGTTGATTATATCTCAAAAAGTATATGACATAGACTAACAAAACTTCATAGGAATGTTGGTCGTTGCATGAAGTTGGACTCCCGTGTTCTTTAAAGTAGACTAGAGCAGAGTTATGACCCTTGACTTACTCAAAATTTGGGTCATTTGTATCTCAAATAAGTTTGTCCTAGAGTTACATAACCTTGTAGGAATTTACTAATTACAAACATTGGTTTACCAGGGGATTTTAATAAAACTCTGTGGGTAGAGCAGTTATGCCCCTTGACTTACTATGCTAATCCAATTTTGGTATACGGGAGTCACTCTGTGTGGGCAGGACAGGTATGTGGGTTTGGGTGGGTTGGTGTGGATGGGTTTGGATTGGGGTGGATTGGGTTTTTTTTATTGTTTGGTTTGGGTCAGTCTGTTGGTCAAAAACTTGTAGTGTACTCTATTTCTGAAGTTTTTGGAGGATTTTCATGAAACTCTACACAAGTAATCTACATTATGATTTGTAGTTCGTGACATTTTTTTCTGATCTGGTGGCCATCTTGGATGTTCTCAAAGACTTGTGGAGAGAACTTCTACTATAGTTCTTTGAAGATTTCCATGAAACCTCGCACAAATAATCTTCATGATGAGAGTGTGACATGTTTTAAGCTCATTTGAGCAAAAGCTCGGGCTGAGGTGTTCTGACAACTCAACGTCCATCGTCCGTCCACACTTTCCTTAAGATTGAGATAATTTTGTCTGGACCATTTCTCTGTCATTTAGTGGGGGATTTTAACATTACTTGGCACAAATTTTCACCGTGATGAGTTAATGTGTCATGCACAATGCCTGTGTCTGTAGCACAAAGGTCAAGGTCACAGTTAGAGGTCAAATGTAAAAAACAGGTCTAAAACAGTTTGTCCATAATATTACACCGTCAGTTACAGGGGGAATTTTACTTGGCATATATGTTGATGAGACTGTGTGTCCCGCAGAAGACCAGTGTCCATAGGTCAAAGGTCAAAGTCACTATTAGAGGGCAATGGTCTAAAAAGGATCTCAAACATCTTGTCTTGAATATGATACTGTCTTTATTATCAGGGGATTATTTAAATTTCTTGGCATAAATGTTCACCATGATGAGACAGTGTGTCACATGAAACACATGTACCTATAATTCAAAGGTAGAGATCACACTTATTGTCCATATTCTCTTCATCTCTTGACAGTTAGTGGGCTGGACAGGTTTACCTTTGGGCATCTTGTTCTCCACTCTTCCTGAATCTTTGTCAGAATGTTTTTCTGCATTATATCTTAGACAAATGAAAATATGAGTCATACTACATAATACTCCATCGTACTCAAAAGCAACATTTACACCTACTGATCTGTAAACATACATCCCACTGCAAAATGAAAAATGTGACTTTAATGCGGTTTCCACTTTAACCTTGTTAGCTCACCTGAGCTTTTAGGACCGTTGTATGTCCGTCGTCGTGCGGTGTGCGTCATGTGTCGTCCATCAACCTTTTCTTTAAAAGACATCTCCTATACCACTGAATGGAATTTTATCCAAAGGTGGGCTTCGTTCAAAGATGCATCATTTTTTTCGGTCTGCCTCACTAGAAGGTCATATTGGCTAAAATAGATTTTAAAAGTGTAAACTTCGTATTTTTTCTCGCTCAAATTAGGTCTAGAGCTTTGTGTAGCATTGTCTAGAGGTTCTCTTACAAGATCAAATAAATTATTACGTTCCTCCTAAACCACTCAATTGATTTTGACCAAACTTCACAGAAATGATCCTTAGGTGGTCCTCTTTCGGAGTTATATAAATGGCTCCGGTCTGGTGAATAAGTAGGTCACAGGAGCTAAAATTTTATTTTAGAAGTGTAACCTCGAAAATCTTCTTGTCCAAAACTGTAAGGTCTGAAGCTTTGGTATTTGGTGTGTAGCATTGTATAGTGGTATAGTGGTACTTTTACAAGTTCTGTTAAAAACAGGGCTGTGTTCCCTGTATGTATATAGTGGAAACTATATATGACATTTCCTCCTAAACCACTTAATAGATTTTGACCACATTTTGTAGAAATGATCCTCAGATGGTCCTCTTTCGATGTTGTGTAAATTGTTCCGGTCTGTTGCATTAGTAAGGTACAGGGGCTAAAAAGTTATTTTTAAAGTGTGAATTTTGAAAATCTTCTCGTCCAAAACCACAAGTAACATTACATATTCTTTTTTATCGAGCGACACTTTTATTTTTATTTCATATAAACGAAATACATTACGTAAATAAGAACTATGATTTTGTATAAACAAATTATTATTTCGTAAAAACGAATTATTAATTTTAAAAACGAATTATCAAAAACGAATTATTATTTTCAAAAAATAATTATTATTTCGTAAAAAGAATATTATTTCGTAAAAAATAATTATTTAGTAACAAAAAAAAATTATCATTAGCTAACCTGGTGTGCTTTTAGGATCACTGAAGTCCAGCGTAGTTCGGCATCCGTCAACATTTTTTTACACAACTTTTCCTCCTATACCACTGAATGGATGGAGTCCAAACTTTCACAGGAATGATAATTTGGTGGACCTCTTTCAAAGTTGCATACATCATTCCGGTCTGTTGCACAAGTAGGTCACAGGAGCCAAAAATAGATTTTAAAAGTGTAAATGTTGAAAATATTCTTTTCAAAAACCGTAAAGTCTAAAGCTTTGATATTTGGTGTGTAGCATTGTCTAGTTGTTCTCTTACAAGATTGCCACAATTATTAAAATTTCAAAAAAATCCTTGTTTCCTATAATTATGTATGTAGTGGAAACTATAAACGTTGTCTCCTCTTAAACCAATGAATGGATTTCGACCAAACTTCACTGGAATAATCCTTAAGTGGTCCTCTTCCAAAGTTACATAATAATTCTGCTCTCTTTATGAGTAGGTCACAGGAGCTAAAACTAGATTTTAAAAAGGGAAATTTGTTTTTTGGATAATTTCACATTCGTAGAAATGATCCTTGGGGGGGGTCTTCTTCCAAAGCTATATAAATGGTTCTGATCTGTTGCATAAGTAGGTCATAGGGGCTAAAAATAGATTTCACTAGTGAATGTGTTAACTTAGTCTATTCAAACAGAATGGCAGTTTACTCAGGTGAGCGATATAGGGCCATTATAGCCCTCCTGTATTATTTATTGATCAATGGCTTACATGTATTGTTAAAATAGTAAAATTGCTGATTTGTGAGTGTCCTATTTAACATTGACTATAACATAACCTAGCACAGTGATTTATTCTTTTAAATTAGATTTGAACAATACATCAAGGCATTTAGAAAATTTGTCCCTTAGATAAAATTGGATTGACGCCTTTAAGCATAAGTGCCTTTGCAGGATATTCATAAACAAAACTTTGTATGAGTTCATATATAATGTTTAAGTGTGGTTTACAACAATTGAGTCCTTGATCTTGTTTTATCACTACCCTTTTATCTTTTGTCAAAATTTTCACCAGGTGACCTTGTGAGTGATATTGCATCATCTTTGCTCTCTTATTATTGCAGATCCAGATCTTTGCAAGAGGATACTTCTGAATCGTCACGACATCATTAAAAGTGATTTGAGGACTAACGATTTTCTGGCTATATATAATAGTATTTTTATGGGGACAATACCAGATGATGAAGTAAATCATATATTAGAAATAAAAGTATGTATGATATGTTTTATTTCCTTTACATCTACAAATAATACTTTTTAGCTCATCGGATTTGAAAAAAGTTGAGCTTTTGTCATCACTTGATCGGCACCCCCTTGGTTTACCTTTATGTTACAGTCCCCTTTATTTTATTACTAAATGACCTAGTACCCTATACATTTCCACACTTTATCTTCACTAGAGGAGAATGTTGGACTTACATTTTATTGAGGAACATTGTTGATAATGACACTTGCCAAAAGGAATAAGTGACAGTATTGAGTCCCTCTCTGGCTATTCCTTTGTAGTTCACACCTTTTTCCGACACTAATTGTTTTGCTGCTTCTCATTATATTTAGTGTATCATCTGTCAGCAACTTTTTTGTTAAACCTAGTTGTTTTTTCACACCTCATTTAGTAGTAGATTTTAAATGTTGAAATAGTTTGTTAATGTTTACTACCAAAATACAAGCCTGTTACAGCAATTTAATAAAATTAGTTCCGTAATTTGATTAGTGTTTTGACGAAATGTTGAATTTCATTATATGTATTTGTTTTACTATTGCCAATACAATTTCAGTTCCACGGTAGGTTTTATCCGCTATATATCAGTAGATCAAATCAAATAATAAAATCCTGTTACGGTCAGTAATCTGCATTTCTGACATTTCATGTGACTATTGTACTGATCAATGTATATTTTGATTCTTTTGCTATTATTGCTTTTTTACATGTTTAGTTGTTACATGAGGTAATGGATAGGGACGTATTATTTGCAGTGTTATACCCACTTTAAAGTAAAACAGTTATACATATATGTTTTCGTATTTTAGATCAGCAAATGTTTGATTTAAGCTTTTATTAGCTTACCTGTAGGGTGAGGTTTAGTATCGGTGGATGTCCGGCCTGCGTCGTCTGGTGTCCATTAACATTTTCATTTAATAATATCTCCTATACCACTGAATGGATTTTGTCCAAACTTTGCACGAATGGTCCTTATGTGGGCCTCTTTCAAAATATTCTAAATGGTGTCGGTCTGTTGCATAAGTAGGTCACAGGAGCTAAAAATAGATTTAAAAGTGAAAAATTAAAAGATGTTCTTGTCCATAACCATAAGGTCTAGAGCTTTGATATTTGGTGTGTAACATTGTCTAGTGATCCACTTACAAGAATCCATAAATTATTAAGTTCCGTCAAAAAAATGGCTGCCAGGGGGCGGGGCGGTGTTCCCTAAATGTATATAGTGGAAACTATAAACAACATCTACTCCTCAACGACTAAATTGATTTTTACCAAACTTCACATGAATGATCCTTAGTGGGTTATTTTTCAAAATTATATAAATGGTTTCAGCCTTTTGCATAAGTAGGTCACAGAGCTTAAAATTTATTTTAAAAGTGGAAACTTCGTGTCCAAAACCATAAGGCCTAGAGCCTTGATATTTGGTGTGTAGCATTGTCTTGTGTCATCTTACATAAATTATTAAGTTCTGTCAACCACCAGGGGGCATTGCCTTGTTGCCTGTATAAAGGAGAAACTATTAATGACATCTCCTCCTAAACTGCTGAATGAATTTTTATTGAACCTATACCAATGTATTGGCACATAAATCTAATTCAGTCAAAGTTACAATGTACTCAGGTGAGTGATTTACGAGGTATGTCTGTGACCCCCCTCTTGTGACATAATTTATACTTCATGTTACTTGTATGAATAAGTATATGACATAGGAATTAGTTTAAGCATGTAATCTTTTTAGTAACTTGTCTGTGGACAGGTACAATTTTCTTTGATTTCATGCCTCTTGATTAATCTTTAAATACGGTGAATCTAGCAAAATAATGTATTACAGCAGGTTCTACATGTTGTGGTTATTTCTGATTGTTTAATCATGAATGCATCAATTTATATTGAAATTAACTTGTTTTAATTCCTGTTATATTTGTTTTGAGGTTGACATCTGTCAAAAATCGCCTTCCAATTGTACTTTGTATACTGATTTTATTAATTTCATTAATAAAGTAAGAAAATGTCATCAATAATGTTACTGTACTTACTGTTGCTTTTTGGTAAACATGGCCCCTTTATTTTATTCAGAGTATGGAAGAAAGTAGAATTCATGAACAAGAACGCAACGCCAAGATTCTATCTCGGGCACTTACAGCTGGTGTAAAAGGTTATTTAAGGTTAAAAAGGTGTCTACCAGAACATCTTTTACAACTCGTTGAGAAAACTGAAGAGGAATTTAGTAAGTGCATTGATGTAACAAAGCCACAAATTACAGTACTATGTAAGAAAACCAGATTTTGAGAAAACTGGAATCTGTCTAGACTGACCAAATGTTGCAGACCTGAAAATATCCCTCTTTCAAATTACTAATTCTTACTACATGTATATCGGAATCTAAAAATTAAAAAAAAACGGGTATTTTAGCTAAAAGTGCATAATTGTCCTTTTATTATTCACTCAATTTGAAACAACCAAAAATTTGACCATGCTGAGGCGCAATCAATATAACATTTGCAAAATAATTGAAAGCATTCAAATCATATGTTTCCTAGATACCATATACAGTACAGTAATAACTAAATTCTCACTTTTTGCTTGGCGATGATTGTGATTTCATGAGGGACATTGGGATTTTAATTACTTGTTTAAGTACAATATGAAAATTGTTTGCTTTTTATTTTACTTTTTTGAGACTCCTCTATTAGAAATTAGCGTTTAATTGTGTTAAGCAAAGCCAAACGTGGTTTCTTTTTATTAGAAATAAACTCTGATTTGAAAATACTGAACAACTGTGTAAACCAAACAAAAGTTGTGGTCATGACGCTGTTTTGCTTTTCCAAGACAATTGTTAAGACTGTAAATCTCTGAGAGGTGATTATTCCTATTTATGTTTATAAATGAACGGTATGTTAAGTGTCACTTCCCCATGTGCAGTTCTTTTGTAATATTCATGTTCTTTCCCCCCAGCATATTATTACTGACTTAATTTACACACTATGTACACAGCATTGCTGTACTAAAATAACTAATATATTGTCATTTTGTATCTATATTCAGTTGAAATCAAATCAAAGGAGAAGGATAACAATGCAAGTGCAGAGTTTGGTGAGGTTCAAGATCATGACCCTCTAATGGAAGAAAATGGGAATAATGAATAGATTTGTGTGTATCATCACTGTAGTCTGTTGTGATTTACTAGAGAAGGACTGTAATCAAATGGAAGTGGTCAGCCAATTTAAAACATGTGTCAGAAAATATTGACCAATAAAATAACCGTTTTCTCAACTTATTTTAAATCAACTTGACATTATCATATTGTTTTGATTTCACGATACAAACTTAATTTTCAGTGTGAAATATATATTTTCAATGAATTTCTGCTTTTATCCATACAATTGTTTCCAACTTATATGACCTGTGATGGGTAGTCATGATGATTTAATTTGCTGATAGAAAAAAGTACCCCACTACTGAGGCAGACTATATCAAAACTGTTGGTGGTCATATTATGGAGGTTTCACCGTATGCATTACTAGCAGATTGTTTTGTATTAGTTAAACACTCTGGTCATATGTAATTTAGTCAGACAACATGAAACTGGCACTTGTTAATCGCTACCTCTCTGGGCGCATTGCTGTACGTATTGATTGATAAAACCAGTATACAGATACTGGAAGCCACTCTTTGTGTTTTAACTGTGATGAAATCAAATTTGCATGAGTTCAGGAATTTGTTTTTGGGTAGGAAAAATTAAAACGTGAAGACTAAATTTGGACAACGGCGTAGGAGTGTTAATGTATAATTCTGAGAATTCGCGATCTACCAGTACATAATAATCTCCAAATGTTTGCCATTACTCTGATTTGATGAATGTGTTTACCCTATTGTGGGTTGCTTGCTCTTTTTTCACGGAAAATATCAAACCAAACCACCAAACCGGCATTTTGCCGTATCAGCAAAGGAAATCCTATGACACCACAAGGCACTCGCTGGTGTTGTAGGGATTATATAAGACTTAACAGTACGGATACATGATATCGCTCCTCAATATTGCTTTCATTATAAAACATTTTTTTGAAAACAGCAAAAATTAGGGTTGGCTCGTTGGTAAAATGAAAATAAAAATAATGACTTGAAGATTCACGAGTGCCAGGTAACTGTTGTTTGACTACATTGTGATAAGTGCATTTGTTTTTATGTCATGAATGATTTATGTTGTTCTAAAAAGCATGATCAGAATACAATAACAATTGTATCAGTGAATGTTTTATGAAATAACCATAACAAATGCTATTTCTTTTGTATATAAATGTAAGGTAATATTTTTGTATGAAATTCTTGAGAGTTTGCTGGAAAATTAAGCTCGGGAGTAAATGTTATGTTTAGCTGTTAAATGTTCTAGGTTTATTCGAAACAAGCATAATACAATTCTTAATTGCAAATTTTGTCTCCAATTTGATATAGCTCTATACATATTGTAGACATTTGGGTTTTTATGAAAGTATAGTTATTTGTACAATTAAATGCAACTCATGTCTGATGTTGTTATTGTGTACTTTTAGATGTATGTTCTATAATGTGTATAATATAGTGGTGCTGATTTTGTAAAAAATGTTAGCAGTGATGTTTTATCGATTTAGCCCAGTTCTATGTAAAAATCACGAACATGTTTGAATGAATTGATGTTATGAAGATTTCATTTGTTTCCTGGAATATTTAGTTGAAAAATCATGTCCTTGCCTGAATCCTTTTTCATCAGGTATGTTTTAAAATACACAGAAAAACGAAGCTTCTGTTAATTTGTGCGCAAAAAATAAATACAAATGTCAACTTATGCATTGACTGATATAACTATGCACCTGCATTTTGTTTGTACTAAATTCAGTATGTAGGGAATTTAAAATGTGTAAAAAAACTTCATTCAACCATAATTGCCTAAAACTGGAAATTTCTTCAATGAGCAGACATCATATTACTGCATTGTGTCTTGTTATTCATAAATTATATTCATCTTGACATTTTGAATTAACATTGACGCAATGCAAGTATGAATTATCACCGACAAGATGATCAATTCGAAATAAACTTAAGACAGTTCATATATATATCGTATTCATTTTGATCTAGGACAATTGTTATGAGTCAGCACAAGTGTGACCATGCCCCGATCTCACAAAGCAACTCAAATAGAAATATCTGCTCAATATGAGATTTTGCTCAAATTAGAGACTGAGATTGAGACGAATCTCATTTGAAATTCTCATCTCATCTTTTTCGTTGTGTAATACCCATTCTGAAATCAGGTTTCAAAAAATGAAAATCACAACTATTTGAGACAATATTTGTGTTGAGATTTAGCTCAAATTGAGATGTCTCTTTTTTATGGTTCCATGGTGTAGCCATGTACGTCTGTATTTGTGATCTATGCGGTCTGTTACATGTACCATAAGATGATTAATTTGTCTTCCTTCTAATATTACACCTGCTAACAGTTTTCAAGAGCATACATTATTATTGATATGTTGTATTTATTCTCAATGTATGATCTCAAGGTTTTAGATGGTATTTGTATACATACCACGAAGTTCAAAGGGTGTTTATAGGAGTGAACATGGTTTGAGGTGAAGTCTTTTTGTTGCAAAATATTTGTTGAGCTTTTTTAACTTCTTTTCTACTTTGATATGGAGTACACATGATAACCATGAATAGGGTTTGTCCTTGCAATGTAAAGGTAACGGCCCTATGACTTAGACAAAATGTTTGGGATTGCGTCATTGGTACACAGGGGTTTGTCATGATTTGTAGATAAGTATGAAATATTTTTAAGGATCAGTCCAAGCATTGTAGATCAAATGTGTTTATGTTGTAAAATTGGTAACCTATGGAAATGTGTTGTGAATTAGGCCAGTTGTTTTCATACAGTGATGGTCCGAGACCTTAATGTATAGTTATTGCTATCAAGAATCAATCTTGTGAAGTTTTGAGCTTGGTTTACTATGAATGTGCTTGAGGCAGAATTTCAATAATAAGAAATTCGCATGTTAGTGATTCGTTTTATGCTTATGAATATATGTTTGTATAGTATAAATGTTCATCATGTAACAGATCTTATTTAATCGAACAAAACTATTTTATATACTCTTATATATTGGTTAATATGTGATAATGTTAGCTTACCAGAGCACTGGATGTTCAAGATAGGCTCCCTGTGTCTGTTGTCGTCAACATTTACTTCAAACTACGTTTCATTTTGCCAATTTCAACCAAACTTCTGAGGAAGGTTGTGTTGGTGGTGCCCTTGCAAAGAAGTTGGAACACGGGTGCTTAGACGTACGTAGCTGTGTCTCTCTTGTGTGCAATGTAGAGCCTTCTTGGCCCTGTATGTGTTTTTTGTTGTTTTGTATAGTGCTCATTTGATAACCTGTGATTTTTACATAATTATTGCAATATCAGCTATTGTTCAATGTAATATATTGAATGTTGATTTCTGCTGTAGGAAATTAATAGGGATGTCAAGAAATGTCAATGTTCAGGTGGATGAAGAATGAAAACAGTTAGACTTTGATATAATCAGATAAAGATGGGAAAGGTTTGTCTGATGTTACATAAAACATTATTTGTAGTTGAATGCCATAAGTCAAATAGTGTGCATGAGCTAGATTGACTCTTCAAATTGGTTATTGTTGACATCCATAGTAATTTCCAATTTTTCCACACTACATATATACTCATATCATGTATAAACTATTTTTAAGCGTTTGGGTTTCGTTCATGTTAAAAAAAGGTGATATAATTCAGATTGTTTAGATTTAAGTGAGTTATTGAATGTGTACATTTATTTTGTTTTTCTAACGATTACATGTATTATAATATATTATGATTTTTTGTGTGTATTGTTTAGATCATTCATTTCATTATGAATGTTTATGTTTATTGTTCAAATTTTATTGTGCAACCAAATTTTAAACTCATGATCTTTTTACTGACAGAAATGCATACCAAAGAAACATCAGTATTACTTTGATATACATATTTGGTTGTGCATTTTTTTTATTTCCTTGAACATTTTTGTATTGTGTATATATAATAATAATTATGTAAGATTCTTTTTGAATTTTATCTTCTATGTGCCATGTTGTTTTAAAGCAATGCTGTATGACTTGTTATTTAGTAGATTTTATGTTGGTATAAACAAACAACAGGCCAGTATCCATGCAGTGATGATGTTGAATTTCAGTAAATCACTCCACTGATGTTGATTGTGGAAAAAATAGTTTTGTGTTGATAGTTGATGTGTTAACATACTGACACTGATTGTGTACATGGTCACTGAGTATTAATTCTGCTGCTAAATGTACTTTATTAAAGTTTAAGTGAAATATTAACTGCTGCAAGAGTACACTATCGCTGTGTTCAGGATTTTGAGCTTAACAATGGGTAAAGTACATATGTTAGCTTTCTTGTATGTCTTACATTCAGTCATTTGCCTCTGTGAGACATTTTACGCATTCGAAGTCACATTTTAGATCGACTGATTTACAAATAATACTTAAATAAAATCTACCAATAAAAACTTGCTGATACACAAACAGAACTTAGGGCATAGTAATCGGGACTTCAGTAATATACATAATGCCATTAAAAACACAACTACAGTATTCACTTAGCCTTCATTTTGTTCCAAGTGTTAAACGGGTTTTATTGTTACAAATATGTGAATCATTCATCAAAAAGAAATCAAATTATGGCCTTGTATTCGTATTTCATAATTGATGAACTTTAGGAAATTGTGTTTGAGAATTAAAATATAATTGTTTCTTTTTAATATCGCCATGTTGATGCAGACAATGTTTAGTTTGCGTTTTTAATGGCGTGTAGTATATAAATAGGCCACATATGTTTCGAAATGGTCACGGCCATTGAAAAGAAACAAAACAATGAAATGTTTTGTGATTAAGGAATCAAAAACATGCCATAAATCTATCATGGCATGGGTTATTTGATTTTTTTCTTGGATAATGTTATTAAATGAAGATGATGGACAGTATTAGTTTTTCATATTTTGCAAGACAGTGTATTAGGATAGTGGTAGTGACACTTGGCTGTCTACATACTAATAAGACTTGTTCACTTTTAACCTTTGATTTAAACATTTACACTTCAGTTTGAAATTGTCGGGTATTTGTTGTCACTATATCGACTTGTTTCCTCCTGAACTGTGTTAAAGGGAAGATTTTTGAGTGTGTGTGCTGTATATATCAATGTAAATGTGCTAATCTCTGCAATATTGAGTTTAAATCAAATTACTCGCGGGCAGCTGTATTTGTGCCAAATTGTTACTGCCGATATATGATTGTAGTCCAAAACGGCCAGATAGTATTAATGGATATTAGAAATCCAAATTGCATTATGTTATTGCATACTGGATGTTAGAAATCAGAATACAGTTAGTACTTGGTTTATTGCAGAATGGTTATTAGACATCTGAATCTACAAACTAGGTTGTGTTAGGACATTTAAGATAAGCTATGTGATATGTAGCAAGTTGTCATATATGTTTCAACTTTACTCATGAAATATTTGTAAATATTGTGAATCATATAAAAATATAGAGATTGTTTTATAACTGTGACATACCCGTGCTTTGTTAGGTATTATTATGCAAATTTTGGAAAAAATATCCTTTCATATTGATTGTTGTATTTCTATTTAATTGAAAAGACCAAGAAGTACCGTACTGTAGCTGAAATAACAATATTTCATAAAGTTGATAATAATGGTTCTGTCGTCAATACATAATATTCCCATCAACTGTGAAATCAAGTCTTCCGGACTCGTGTTGTAATGAGCTAGTAAAAATCTGTATCGGCTTACTCAGTTGGTAGAGCGCTAGACGGTCACCCAGCATATCTGGGTTTGATTCATGAGTTGGACAGGTTATGTTTTTGCAGGACATTGGGTAGGGTAATGCCGTCCACATGCAAAGAAGTTGGCAATTACTTGCAGAAGAGCAATTTAGTAATGTTTGGCAGAATGTTTGACATTAAGAGTATTTCATATTTAAACATGTCAACTATGTTATGCATGGTATTTGTGATACTTCTGTGTCTGGATGATTCTAAGGTGCATGATGTAATTTGTTTCAAGTATTATTTGGCTAATTGGACTGACAATGACTTATTGGACAGACCAAGAAGTTTGTTGATGCAGCGTCTCAATGGTCCTATAATCATTGGCGTTTTCCTACCCATTTTGTTCTATAATCATGTGTCTACAAAATGTATCTGTACCAAAATACCATTGACAAATTCCTTATTATGTTCTTATTGCTATACCAAAATGTCATGGACATGCTCCTTATTATCAACTTATTTCTGTATCAAAATGTCATTGACGTGCTCTTACCTATCAACTTATATATGTATCAAAATTTTATTGACATGTTCCTAACTATCACTTTATTTCTGTACCAAAATGCCATTGACAGCCTCCTAACTTTAACCTTATTTCTGTATCAAAATGTCATGACAACTATCACTTTATTTCTATGCAATAATGTCATTGACATGTTCCTAACTATCACCTTATTTCAGTTCTATATTGCCATTGACATGTTCCTTGCTATCACCGTATCTCTGTACCGAAATGTCATTGACTTGTTCCTAACTACAACCTCATTTCTATACAAAAATGTCATTGGCATGTTCCCAACTACCACCTTATTTCAGTTCTATATTGCCATTGACATGTTACTAACTATCACCTTATCTCTGTACCAAAATGTCATTGACATGTTCCTAACTACCATCTTATTTCTATACCAAAATATCATAGACATGCTCCTAACTATGCCCTAATTTCTGTACCAAAATGTCAATGACATGCTCATAACTATGTCCTAATTTCTGTACCAAAATGTCAATGACATGCTCATAACTATGTCCTAATTTCTGTACAAAAATGTCAATGACATTTCAGTTCTGTATTGTTATTGGCATGTACATAACATTGTCCTTATTTCAGTTCTTTAATGCCATTGCCATGCTCCAAACTGTGTGCTTATCTCAGTTCTATATTGTCATTGACATGCTCCCAAATATGTCCTTATTTCAGTTCTATTACGTCATTGACATGCTCTCACCTATGTTCTTATTTCAGTTTAATTACGTCATCGACATGCTACGAACTATGTCCTTATTTTATGTTCTATAACGTCATTGACATGCTCCCAACTATGTCCTTATTTTATGTTCTATAACGTCATTGACATGCTCCCATCTGGTCCTTATTTCAGTTCTATAACGTCATTGACATGCTCCCAACTATGTCGTTATTTCAGTTCTATAATGTCATTGACATGCTCCCAACTGTGTCCTTATTTCAGTTCTTTAACGTCATTGACATGCTTTCCAACTGTGTCCTTATTTCAGTTCTATAACGTCATTGACATGCTCCCAACTATGTCCTTATTTCAGTTCTGTAACGTCATTGACATGCTCCCAACTATGTCCTTATTTCAGTTCTATAACGTCATTGACATGGTCCCAACTATGTCCTTATTTCAGTTCTATAAAGTCATAGACATGCACATAAACACAATGTATGTCCTTATTTCAATTCTATAATGTCATTCATCTTAACTATGTCCATTTTCTGTTCTATTTCCGAAACAGTAACATTATGTTTTAACAATGGAGTAAGTTTAACGTGTTGACTCAGCAAACAGCGGTTTTGAATTAATCAATTTATCACCGGAATTTATGCGCAATGATTATGAAACCTTCCCGTTAAATCTCCGTCACAATTCTTCATAATGTAAGCTAATAAACGTGTGCATTAATTACCATCAAGTGAGAGATTGATAACAGTTAATAATTTACAATTATCGCAAAAAATGTTCCTCGTTTATTCCTAGTTTTAATGTTATCTACTATATGTTCCTCTAGTGACATTAGGGATTTACTTGTTGAATTCACCGCTTATCGAGCAAATGGACACGGTCGAAATATTTTGAACATTTTCGATTTCTTTCTGATGGTGAATCGTGAAAAGATTGTTACAGTCATTTAACTCCATAAACTTCGGTTCCACAAAGTTCTGGAGACCCGAAAGCTTCGTTTTGTTACAGACTGGGCTCATGCTGTCGTACTGTCTGATAAAGATTAGAAGTCAAAAAATTACATAAAATGATCTTTGATTGTCATCATTGTGTTACATGTCATTTTAGAAGCACTGAAAATCACACAATTATTGTTATAAACTTCTCATTAATAAATAATTTAAACTGAAATCTCTCATCTCCCTATTGAGCAACACATATGTATTCAACAACAGTAATATGTTTTCTGTAGTAATAATTTACAATTACTTTGACGTCTCCACAGCGACTGCCTCCCAACAAGAGCCAAATTGTGCATATTCCCAAATGTGCTACTGCGGAGAGGTTGCGCCGTGTACACACCATGTTGACATTGAATCTGTTTTAAATTCAGTACTAGTAAGGGTTTATAATGGAAAGTATATATAGTTGGATTTAACACCCATTTGTTTCGAAATTTAGATATTTGCCTTAAGTGTAGAGCTCAGTCGCTCGATTGAATAACATTAAACCAGTGAACCAGTATTTAACTCGACCTTGAACTTGTGACCATGAACCCGTACTCATTCTGACCTTGATCTAGAAATCAGTGATACCTGTATTCACTCCGACCTTAATCCAGAATTCACTATGATCTTGAACCATTGATAACGCCGACCTTCAAATAGTACTCACTCCGAGTTTGAAAATGTTTCACTCTGACTTTGTAGCAATACTCAGTCCAACCTTGAAGAAGTATTCCGACTGTAAGTTTGAATCAATTTTTTAATCCAGCTTTCAAGCTGTACTCAAATCGACCTTGAAACCGTATTCACATCAATATCCGACATAGGGAGGCACAATGGTCGAGGATTAGAGTATTCTGATCTGCGAGTCGTGAGTTATAACTCATTCTTAAATTGAACTGCGAACGTCACAATCCCTGACTTAAGCCACCATTTCACCAAGGATTGTTTTGGTCCCGATAGTACCCGATCCTTTTTTTGGTCGATCGGCCGCATTTTTGCGAAAATAGTCGGGAACCTGCGAGCACTGTCGAGCACTACCCTATACCTTCGGAGGAAGATCTGGCGCGATCGCCTCAGTCCTCCGAGGGTCGGGTACCGAAAAAGTGATCGGCTACTGTTTTTAAACATGTTGAAAAACAGTAGCCGATCAAAAACCGTCGGCCCGTGGTCGTCTTGGTCGTCCGAGGGTCCCCTGAAGGTCCCCTTGTCTCGCCCGCTCTCTGGAGCTTTGCCGTGTACTTTCGCGTACTTTCTCATACTTGCGCCCCGGAAACGTGTCGATCGCGCAAGGAACGTCCGTGATTCGTCCCCCTGGCATGGTCCATTGGTCGGGACTCAATCGGGTAAAAAAGGGGACGCTTGGAGGCGATTCATGACACCAATCGGGCCGATCAAAAAAATTGATTCATCGGGGACAATATGGTCCAGATCGGGCCGATTGGAAAAAACAATCCTTGGTGAAATGCAGCCTTGCCGAAAACCCAAATTTTGACGCAAAAAGATATAAACATCTAACAACTCAACAAAATATTAAAATACGTGTCAACAACTTAAATAATTTTAAAACGAATTTGCCTGCATAAGTCACTAATTTATTCATATAGCATATACTCATTTTAACGAAAAATCACATGATATATATTAGAACTTCGAAGACGTCATTGTTAGCACGTCATGTGGAGTAAACAGTCAATCAATTGGGTGGCAGCCATGAATAAATTGTGTAAACATATGGACACATTGTGACTGAGTGAGCCTGAAATAAAATTTTTGGGTGAATAGTGAAATATTCAATGTAAGGATTTTTGCTGAATATACTTGTTTGGTCGCGTTTTTATTATTTAAGTCTCAGGTTGAAAATTATAACTCAATAAATATGTTCCACGGGAGCGTTCGGTGACGTCTGAATTTCCGTGTAACACGTGATAAAAAATCGTTGAAGTTAGGACTGCATGAGGACCTCCGACGATATATACAATGTATATGGTTATCATATAAATTATTTAACATAATGTTACAGGTGGGGAAATGGGTGAACAAATGTGTTATGTGTGTTATCATTATTGACGTCAAGTTATACATTGTCATTTAAACTTATTCAGAATTACAAACACTTTGTGGATTATTCAAACAAGCAATAACTGTCAGTCGAGTTTTTATTTATTTATTCACAAAGATAAAGATTAGAAATAGAAAAGTATTATCGAAAATAAAAAATTAGTTCACAATACTTAAAATATGAAGATCTATTCGAAAGCCCGCCCAGACTAAATCCTGGAACCGCCTCTGTATTCTGTTTTAGTGCGTATCTCTAAAATACTACATATAACAATTTTCCCAATCATTTAATGTAAACAAAGCTGAACGACGCCTCCTTGTTAATAAGGTTCCACGTGTATACAAAATGACGGATTAAAGTAAGAATTTTTCGTATTTTTATTCAAAATGGGGGGGGGGTGTTATTAGATTAGGGATGTTTATTAGGGAATATTCGGTATTGATTTAATATTTTTATTCAAACATGTTTCAGTTAATGATTTCTCTGTGATGGTTACATTCATTTTAATACATTTATGTACGAGGGTTCGATACAGAATACTGACTGAATGATAATACTGAGCAAGTTTCCATAAATCATTGACACTAATACTATTATACTGAGTATCATTGACCCGCAATGAATTGAAAAAATAACTTTTAATTTCATATAACTCTGACGCCAGCGTGGTTACCAAGGTAACCGGCAAATATCGTATAACTTCCTCGGTCAGCATATTTTGGGTCAATTATTTGATTTCCACTGTTGTCTGTATTTTTCGCCGACGTTTTGCCAGGCTTGTGTGACCATACCATATTACTGTCGAGACGATAGAAATGATAGTCAGTATCTGGCCATATAGCCAATGCAATGAAACAAACGCCTGGGAACATCCGAGGATTGAAGAACGGTAGTGGTATAAGCCCGTCCCGAACCGTCGCACGGATAACGTTAGATGCCGTCAACGGTCGTGAAAACGTTCTACCGGATGCTCTTCCTACAATCAAAAAAGCGTAATGACGTTTTTAAGCGTGTGTACATAGAAATAATTTATGTAAGTCTGTAATTCGTTATCAAAACATTATATCCTGATATCCTAGTAGGCAATCATCATTGCCAAGTTTAGTCATTGCATAATATTACGTAAATTTAACACACAATTATGTTGAATTTGTTGTGATTGACAAACTAATTGTAATTGAAACGACTTTCACTGTGGTCATTAGTTTTACTACATAAATTCATTTTATATTTTATTTCTGACAATGGTTCACCCTTCTTATCCACCAGAGCCCCGAATTCAACCTGACCATTGTACAGTGTTTAGACTGGGCTCAGAATCAGCCAATCAAAGGCTTGAAGTTTGAGGCCGGTCCTCTAGTTCTATATGAACCGAGCTGTTTATCCAGGCGATACAACCAACTAGGTCTGAATTATGGCATGTGACGATGGCATTGCTATTGAGTGAGAGTTTACGTCTAGAAAAATATATCTGCGGGTTTTGGTACTAGTATGTAAAGATTATTTACCTGGTTGTGCAAATGTGTTGGTCTGTCTTTGTGTTGCATAATTATAACAGTTATTCAGTCTAATTGTGGGAAGTGTGTTCCATCTTTCAGGGTCATATCGAGGCAGACGACACACGCGGGTACGAAATCGGCTTCCGGGAAATGGTTGTGTTGTCATGGTAACATATGGTTCTACAGTTTTCTGCAATTTGTGTAAATATAACTTTGTTGGTAAATATGAAGAACAAACACATATATCCCGGTAAACAAATTTATTCACTGAAAGGTGATTACAGTTTAAAACATAAGTCAATTGTAATATTATGCACTCAGAATGGTGGAAGTAAACATATTGATAAACTACACTCAGTACATAAAGAAACGCACCATTTACCAATTATTTTCATGTTTTGAAGATGTGGGAAATAAATTCATATAACACAATTTTTGCATGGCTTTATATTGATACCGATGCAAATCTTGTGGTATTTGTTCAAAGATGAATTAAATTTTGATTGATGATTTACTGTTTTCTGCACTACATAAAAACGAAGTAAGGTGCATATATCATCGGCGTTTCTTTTTTCACTGGCTGTATTTTATCATAATCAAAGACAATTCATCAACTAAGTATTTATGAAAATGTTGGTAGCAATTAACACAATTTAACATTTATAACTTAGTTCAGTATGAAGCATATACAAAAATGCGAGATGCTATTTCATATACGATGTATAATTTAAATACAGTTTCTCTGAACTGATTCGGAAAGGCATGGCGTTTTAAATAATAAACATTAGGCTACCCTTGTAATTTCATTTACCCCACTGTTATCAATATTGAAAAAGCGACCGAATCATTGATTAACCCACGTAAGACCTATGGTCTTCATATAGTCCTAAAACTTCATTATATCACAGTACACAGTTCAAGATTTCTAACCATATCGTGAAATTGAAAACTCAGATTTCGTGAAGTTCGTTATTTCACTGCGCATAATCTCAAGTGTTTAATCATGTCGTGAAAACATAAAACTGCGAATGCGTTTGGTTATTAAATCCATATTTCACGATTTTATACAATAATGTGAAAATGTGAACTATGAAATGGTGAAGTTAAAATAAATTCACAGTTTTACAATAGTGAAACAAACCGTAGAAAATATGATGTCACCACCGGTCTTTCGTACGTCACCGATATATTTTATTTATTTGTGTGAAAGTCATATATCAGAAGGCAAAAAGTAGCGTTATATACAATAATATGCAATGTATCATTATTAATATCAATCATTTCCATTATTTGTGCACTTTTTGCCTTATTTATCCAGTTTGCTTTGTCGATTTATTTTTAATGAACTTTTAACACATTTTAGGTACATTTCGGCCAACCCTGTCATTCCCTCTTTGTATGTTATTATCAAACAAAAAGTATGAAAATATAATAAAATACGACCTTGGCACAAAATGGCTTATCCATTAATTCATTTTTATGAAAAGTAAAATGTATTACTCGAACAAATTAACCTGATCCTCCAGACCTCTATTAACATAATTTCAAAGTAGACTGATTATCTAAATTTATCTTCGTGTCTAGTCCGATTAACGTCGGCTCTCGTCGTATGGATGTACACGTTTGGTCATTTAATAATATACAATGAAAGAAATCCACAAATGCAATGATTTCCGTAACTGTAACGAAAAATACCGAGGATACACGATTCTCTCACGGAAAATGATGTAGTCAGCGTAATGGATGTATAACTTATTCATGCATAAAGGTCAGGATAACGTTAATATGTTCGGACTATACCATTATAGAAAGGTAGTAAATACGGGTTTTTCTAAACGGATTGACATAAACATCGAATAATAAAATGTTAAACTTGTTCTGGTCAAACTCTAAGCACATGAACGGACCGGAAGTGTGACCTCTGTATACCGGAAGTTAACCATATGACCTTCTTACCGCTCCTCTTATGGCTGAAACAATGTTTCGCTTCACAGATTCACTGATACGTGCAGGACTAGATCGTAGCAACAGAAGTTCAAGTCTGGGATTGGTTCCCGCACCGATGGTCTTGGTCACTCTCTGGCCGAACATGTTCCTCATCTCAACCTCAAACCCACGGTAACCGAGTTGTTCAGAAAGTCTGTCAAAATTTAAAATTAGTAAAAAAGTTTAGACATTGTTTACGTATTTCATGGTAAAGTTGACATTCAAACAAGAAATGAAATTCATCTTCAATAACATTACATAACTGGCATCTTAAAATGGTATTTTGCTGGTCTGAGTCGTCCGAAAGCTTCATGATTTCTTAACTGTGTGACGATACTCTCAAACGTGTGACTGATTTGTTAAATTTTTAATGGTATGGCTGGAATTTACAATCTGCGAATAACACATAACCTTTTGCTTTGTTTGAATGTAGAAGATCAGATTTCCAAAGTTGAATAAAAAGAGTATCTCAGTCTTTGTCGTAACACAAGAGTTAAAATAAGTTCATGTGTTTATGTATTGTTCAATGCTCTTCTTTATTGACATAAAAATAGGCTAAACATTTTTTTCCCCAATGGTCGAGTTTTGACGTCATGAAAACGGCCGTGGAGTGTTGACGTCAAATGGCTGTGGAGTTTTGACGTCATATAGCCGTGGTGTTTTGACGTCATATGGCCGTGGCGTTTTGGCGTCAAACAGCCCCGTATGCTTCATAGAAACTCAATCGGATGACCTCGGTTAGAACCACTTCTATGGACACAATATGGACCGAGATATTGTAAATTATTGTATGGGTCGTGGCTTCTTTCGGATACAGACAGAATCACGAATTTAATGTTTATCAAAGTGAATTTGTTTTTAAGATTTTGATACTTGGGATGGCTTGTCAGTCGTTCCAGATTATATAAGCTTGGATTGTATCACTACTGCGAATAACACTTGATGCGAAACTGGTATATTAAACTTGGAAGATGAATGGCATAAAATGGACGCAATCAATTATTCTAATTAATTATTTAGCTAAACTATACGACAAAAATGAGAGGATAGATAATTTCAAGGCAACGAAAGAACAGCTGCATTTCATAATGTCAGGGCATTTGAATAATCAAAGACTGGCGGACAAAGAGAGATATTAAAAGGAATACAACTCACCTTGTCGGCCGGGACCTATCTAAATAAGTTGCTACGGTTCCGAAGTAAGGATTCCGTCTACCAATTGGCCAATGAGGACTCTGACGTCCCGAGAACGTGTGCAATTCAACATCGAAAGACATTGGCCCTGAAAAAGAACTTAATTAAATGTCCGCTTTGTAGGTTAAATATTTCTTAGCAAATATGGTGATGTTGTCATTGTTAAATATTTATTTTGTGCGAAGTATGACATTAAATATTTCATTGAAAAGTAATGTCTTGTTAAATTTAATATGATATGTGATATAATCATTTGAACTTATATCTTGTGGCTGAAAATTAAAAAAGAATACTGTCGAACTACTTTTTTATGCGTCAGCTTTATTTATTAAAGACCGAACTACAAACGTCATGCCTAGCTTGCATATAAGGTGGTTAATGTAATGTTTTTGGGAAAATCAGCCGTCTCTGCTGTTATGTCATAAATCTATTTTTTTATTCGTGTTAATTTGTTTTGAATTTATGAAACTCGTCATCTAAAACCGTTGTGAGAAGACTCGTTTAATAAATTCAATAAATGATGACCACTCATACAAGTTCCTCTAGTTACTCCATATGGTCACTTCGTTTTCATATTGCCATAAAGGGCAAACATTGCTTACTGTCAGTTCATGTGATGTTTTCTGGAAATGACGTCACTTAAAGAAGAGGTTGGAAATCGTACAGCGGCGCTCAAATAATGTTTGTCTTAAGTAATCCTATCCACAATTTTGGGGTGGGTTTGTTGGTGGATCATTACCACAGTAATAAGAGCATCATTATTTCTGAATGGAGTCAGTCTTATCAATAAGGTGGTCTGATTATTGAGTTAAAATAAGGATGAAAATTTAAAAACCGGTCAATGAAAATGCGGTCACGATAGTGAGATGGTGTTAATTTCGGGATGGTCTTTAAGTGAAATATGTTTTCTAAAATTGAATGCTAGAAATGTAAATTATGTGCTTGTATTTGTATTAATGTTCTTTTTTAGAAGACCTCGTATAAGAAAAAGTTATTGTAAGTCACTAATATACTTTTTTAAATAAAAAATAAGATATTTATTGTTATTACAGTCGGACATCGTTTATTCGACAACCTTCTATCCGAATACCTGGTATCATTAGAAATTAATACGAAGTATCTTCTTATGCACGTCGAATTGAAATGGACTATTCGAAACCATGTATTATTCGAAATAAAATTTCGGACCCGATGAATTCAAATTAACGAGGTCCGACTGTATTTTAATTATAAATTTGGTTTACGCGTTATATTAAGAGAACTAACCTTCATTGATAAATCCACCGTGAGCCTGGTCCAGAACAAGCAACACACAAAACGACAACAGAAAAAACATCCCGATAAAAGTTCGAGCACCACTTAGCCAGCACAGATCTTACAGAGACTGACAATATGCGTTCAAAACGTTTTCAGGAGAAAATAATAACAACAACCTCAATGACACGTTTATTATAGTAAATTTATGATTGATGCGCGCGAATATGAAGATAATTATGATGTTGTTTTGCTGTGGTACAAGTGTAAATGATTAGTAGCTCTCTTCTTGCACACAATAACGTATGCAGCAACAAGTGTCGGTAATTACGGACGATAGTGGAAAATAATGTACATACTCGTTTGTACGACATTAGTTTGAACCACGTCCTACAATTGGTGGCCGATCGTATGGGCGAGAGAAACACGTATTTCGTGCACTTTATTTCCTTGTAAGAACACAATTTGTCCGACATGTATTGTGTATATCATTGTGATTGGTCAGCTGTGAAAGCAATATGACTAAGAACATTATCACCAGTTTCATCGATATTTTCAGCGGTCTGAGTTCGACACTCTAGTCGGGTGACATGTCTGGTAAAAATGATTTGATCTGGTAAAAGAAATGGAAATTTAACAATGAACAAACAGTGGGAGGGAAATTCAGTATGGTAAAGCATTGGTGCAATTTGGAAACGATACGTGTGCGTTCCGACATAACGCAACTTCGCGGAAAACTGGGTCGCCGGTTTTAATTTGGTCATAGTAAAACAACACTTTCGTTTTTTGAGACTCGTTTCATTTGTGGGCAATAGATTTCCATGTTCGAAATATTTCCAAGTTGTCCATATACGTTTATATACAATACAATTGTGTTACTACATTTAGTAACATATGCAATCATGTATTATAAAACACAAGAATCCATTCAATACATGCATATGTACAAACAAGGAAACAAAACTCTATGAAAACCCCGCCGTTTCTAATATAACCATAAAGCAAACGGTAACAACGATAGTCACAATATAGAAGAAGAATAAATTAAATTTATCAAACATCATCGTTAAATCCTTATATGTGTATTCTATTGTTACTTCTTTCTTTGTGTCAACATTTTCTGACTCTGTTTCCTTCCACGCTGTTTTGTTGCCTTTAGTAAAAACTGTTGTGACGTCATCGCTATCGTCATCGGCTTGTCGACTGGTGACAGACAAAGAAAAATTGAATTGTTTAAAGCTGCGTAATACTAAGAGTAAAATAATAAAACATAAAAAAGTCAACTGTAAAGTTTAACCTAGTCTGAGGTCCGCTGTTTGCTGTTCCTTATCTTTCTTCATCATCCAGCGTGGGAAAACCACGTGGTTTCTGACGTCATTATTGCAGCGCCGAATTCGCCTGTAATCGGAACGTCAAATCGAGGTAGATCTAACTTAGTTCTTAACTGATATTTTATGAATATTATTTAGTTTGACGTAGTGTAAACTTTTGTTTCTTATTCTAAACGATTTGAATTATCCGAGTACGTTTTTATAAACTCAGAGTCTAATTAAAGTTAAATACATACCGATATCTGGTCACTTTTGCAAGCATTCTGCACACTTTTTGAGTAATGTGTCCCATCTTGAAACCCTGGTTGCTATTATCATGTATTTTGCATACAACAACAGTGAGGAAAGTCTGCAGAGTGCACAGGATAAACGTCAGCAGCAAATACACACCTGTACTCAATTATAAAACATATATATGTAGCTGGTCAAAAGTCTTAAAGCGGCATGAATTTTTTTCTCTGATAGCTACATCTAAGTTTCAAACCACCCGTATCGCATTCCATTTCACAAACGACTATCATTAGTTTGCTACTGTCGCGTTTCTGAAATTTAAGTAGCCGATTTTAGACATTAAACGACAGTAGTGACTTTCTGTGACTTGAATTGGAAATTCTGAAATATGGCTGAGAACTTTCTAATTTATTGTATAGGGAATAGCATAAGGTGTCCTTGAGCACACGTGTACAATAAAATGTTTCTCCATACGTGTGTCATGTTAGATAGCGTCACATACAATAGCGTATATCTGGAGTTCCTCAATGACTGAAAGGTGTCTTCCAGAAGACAGTTAGGGGTTAACTACCTTATTTCTTGCATAATATATCAAATCCTGCATCATAACAATGTTGTGGCACGTATGGATGTCAAAACCTTGCTACATTACATTAATTATATAAAAATGATAAGCCACTTGTACTCGCATTCACCAATCATTATGACTTCTTGACAGTACGGAAATCTTATGTTCGTGCCATAAAAGATAGCTCTGACAGGACTCCTTATAAAAGTTACTGCTTACGCCCTTGATATGTTTAAAAATCCATATATGTCCGTGCTACAGAAAATTCAATGAACTAATTGTGATCTTAAATATACAATATAGGGCTTGTGGCCGAGTGGTTATAGTTACTCACTTCAAATATCTTGCACCTCACCCTCACCGCCGCGGGTTCGCACCCACCCGGGATACAGGATGTGTATGTGAGGAAGTTATCCATCTGGCTAACAGACGGTCAGTAGTTCTAGGTTCTATCCAGATGCTTAGAGATCAATATGCCCATAGTTTCTGGAAGGGACACCACGGACCTTCCTCCAGCCTACCAGTATGACCCCGCCTATTTATGTGACTTATACAAAATACGAATACAAAATCAATGAAAACTAGAAAAAAATACAAACTTACTCAGAACACATATGTGAGTTGATGTGGGTGGTATATTTTCAGAAACTATTGTCATGACAACGGACATAGATAGTAGTATGGTCAATGCAAAACCGTTCTTTTCTCCACATTCGACAGGAAGCAGGAAGACACAGGGTGCCAACAAGGCCAGAATGATCACTGGTAACACCATATTCATCAAGTAATAGGAATACTTCCGTTTTAGATGAATAGTGAACTGCACTGATGGTAATGTAATGCCGACTAGCAATCTAGAAAAAAATGCTGATTTTAGTAGTGTAAAAAAAATTCCCTACTCCCGTCGATCTGTGCGTAGATGTAAAAAATCCCTCCCATGAATATTTCAGGCAGGACAAACACCTCCCGTAATTTAAACGGCTAAGACAAAACCCCTCCCACTAGGGTTGTAACAGGATCATGCTGATACAATGTGTATGCTCATATGAATATTATTTGTTTTCTTAACATACGTACGGTCCTGCAAATGTACGCTCCCACACAGCTCTTTGATGCCACTACGTTTACACCCACACGCTGCTGTATTACCCAGTATATTTTGATATTTGACCGTTTTAACCTTTCTGATATAACCAATGATTTAGTCGCAGTAAACGAAATCATCTTTCGTTCATGATACTAAATTTCATTGGTCGACAAGATCACGTGACTACTGAGTTTATAATATATGGGTAGTTTCCAGGATATAACCAATCAAATTTTGCTTAAACATTTTCCCGTCGACTTTGAGGCCTTGCATCAACTTTCTCTCGTACAATGTTTTAAATCTCATTTCGTTTCAATTTAGTAAGGGAGTACTTTTGTCCGCCATGAAAATTTCAGGATTTGTTATCCTAACAGCAAAATTAATGGAGAGGTGTGTCCACCGCAGCAAAAAGTGACGGCATGGCATTTGTCTGGGAGGGGATTTGTCTGAAAGAGTTTTTATCTGGCTGCCGAATTAAGTCCATCAATCTAAATATGCAATCATAATGAACCGATGTAGTTTATGACAATGTTCCAGTGCAATGTTTATTCTCTAAAGTAGTATAAGAGGCTTATGTTTTGATTGTTATAAAGAGGTTACTTCTTAAAGTAGGTTTGCTTATGTCTTATGAAACAAACAGTTCAATTGAAGACAACTTTGAAGTTTGTGTACAAAATGAGGCATCTTAAGAAATGAGGGATGACTATATACAAGTGTATATACTGAATAATATCGATGTATTTATGTAACACCTTATACAGGGGATGATTGAACACACGCATATACAGGTGTTATCGTCTTCTCGACGGAAGAATGAGGAGTATTAATGAATTAGAAAGCAGTCTTGTCATTGGTCAATTTAATTCTGCTCTAAGTACCAACCAAACAGAATCTTGCGTTTTTGGAATGGTCTCTAAACCCAGAATTATAACCGCAAACATTCATCTAACCTGGAACGATTTGTTACAGTAGAACCTGTCAGCTCCCATTCTCCATTTTCAACAAAAAGGTCAGTGTTAACTACAGGGTCTGACGCATAGAGGGTGAGCTGGCGTTCAGATAACGTCCATGAAGATACCTGTAAAAGTTAGACGAGTCTAGTATTTGTTAGGTGTTTACTTATAGACATTTCTACGACGCAGCATCTTCAGAGCACCCTAGCTGGATTCGCAATTCTAAAATCCTACATCGAAACAATTTTAGATGCATCTATTTGAGAGAATTTCATGCAAATATTAGTTGACCGAAATATTCTATATATATGTTTTCATTGAAAAAGTTAACATTTGTGTCGAACATAATCGCGAATTGTCTTCGACATCACCGATAATATGTATCACCAGGAAACAAGCTGAGAACGTATGTGGCGTCTCAATCAAGTAAATGGAATTAAAATCCTTCAGAGCACGTAATGAAAACTATAAGCCTTTTGTTTATTTATCATTATTTATTTATTAACAACTCACCAACTTACCAAGAAATCACAAGTCTGCGAATCAAACGGATAATACTTAATGTTGATAGAACATTGTGCTACAAAATTAGCAGGTACCAGCCAAATTATCCGTCCGGACTTCTTAACTACCACCAGCATACTTCCTAAATCTGAGTTATCATTCATAAACTTTATCTCTTCTGCTCTGAAAAATACATTGCGAGGGGTGATAAAAAGCATAAGAAATTGTAATCATGATTATTGTGTTGAATCTAGCATAACTGTTTATATACCTACTGGTGATATATCTGTGCAATTTTGCATATTTGTTTTCAATCACATTGCAATATATCTCTGTGAAACATGCATCCGGTAAAACTTACAGATTGGAAGATATTGAAAGTTCGGTCATGTCCCGTAATCAACGTGTTAATATAAAACAGTTCAATCGTAAAGATGGTTACCTCCCATTGATACGGCGACGCGTGTGTCATTTTATCCTTTTCTACAGCTCCTTCGGGTTAAACTCGATTTCTCAATTTTGCGATTTTTCCGGTCAAATAGGTATTTTATAAACATTATGTAAGTTTAAAAAACAGCACTTTTCATAGTTAAAGTGCTCTACATAATTCAAAATGTACTTTCTTGAAACAGTTTAGTTTAAGACAGAATTCAGTTGAGGATATTTTGTTAAATGTGTAAGATATCTCCGAGGGTCTGGGTAATTGGCGCCGCCCATGAGGGCGGGGCTTTTAATGGAATCACGAAATTTTTGAGACTATGGTTGGAGCATCTATTTATAACTGAATCTACTTTTTTACTAAGGGCTAAACTGCAGTAAATATTACACGTTACTTTTTGTATTTTTATGATTTAGAAATAAAATATTTTTAATGCATTTGTATTGTCGAATAAATGTCTTTTACAAAGTTAAAACGATATGTTTATGATAAATACTTGCTGATCCCCGAAAAATAGGACGATTCTACATTAACAGCATGTGTGTTAGGTGTCGAAGATAAAATAATAAAAAATTAATTATAAAAATCTTCATTTTCACTTTACTTAAATCAATATTAACACAGAGAAATTTGTAACATGGATATTTATGCAAGTTATGGTGTTTAAAAGGAAATACACGCCAATGATAGTATGAAAATGGACTATTCCAAAACGGACGATTCTACATAAACAGCATGTGTGTTAGGTGTCGAAGATAAAATAAAAAAGTATTAATTATAAAAAAACTTCATTTTCAATTTACTTATATCAATATTAACACATTGGTACTTGTAACGTGGATATTTATGCAAGTTATGGTGTTTAAAAGGAAATACACGCCAATGATAGTATGAAAATGGACTATTCCAAAACATTTTCCCGCCATTACGCTATTCCAAAACATTGTGCACCAGTTTTGCGGCGCCCTTGGATGCTTTGCATCAATGCATTTTTTGTTTCTGTTTTAAACCTTTAAAACTATTTTAGCGCTGCTAAAGAAGAGGTTGGAAATCATAAAGCGGCGCTCATTTTATCATTGGAATTCCAATCCTGTTGTCGTTATCTATAGGTCAGACTGATTGAAGTGTATGTCAACGAGACTTACGCGTTACTTAACACAACAGTCGGGCTCCAAACATCCGAGAACCGGAAGAACTCAGTACTTATGCCCCCATAGTTTGATGGGTTCCATTGTAAACGAGTATCCGCCCACATCTGTAAGGGAATAAAATGATCGGTAAATATACTTAACGATAGGAACGGATAGGTAGGTCTACAAAGCGTATGTAACGGAATATTCAATCATGTACGGAACGGAGTAGAACCTTAAAAGGAATAATAGAAAGGGCTGGGTCAAACATTTCCGGTTCGTCTCGCTCATTTACGAAATTAAGCATTGGAAATCCTGGAAAAAATTTCACACCCTACGTAAAATACGTCTCGTGCTGATAACGTCACATAATGACGTCACATAATGTTCAGTGAATAATAACATACGTTACCAGAACAAATGTTCTTTAAACGTGGTTTTATTTAATTTTAAATATGCATGTAAAAGAGACTGTCCTTGGCTGGTTCGGATTGAAATATCCAACTCTCGAGTAACTCCGCAAAGCCTCGTTCCCGCCTAAACAGTAGCCCTTGAGCATGATAGTTTCTATCCGCACTGGAAGCAAGGGAAAGAACTCTATAAGAACTGAACAACGTTTACGCAGTAAAAAGTAACATTCTAATATACAGGAAATTAAACTGTAAGATCCATGAAGCGCGATACTGTGAATACTCTATATACATGTACATACTTACAACTCTGAGAAAACCAACACACCGTATTGTCTGTGTGACAATATCCTGAAGATAGATAAAACATTATTAATTAAAATATATAAGTTTAAACTCACACATTGTACATCGATTGTGAAACAAGTTCTTACAACTTCTCCTAATCATTCGCGATGACGACTTCCTGGCTACCAACCATTACTCGCACCAAATTTACGTGAAGTTCGTAAACAAACCCCACTCATCGCGAACTTAGACTTTCGGATCAGGAGTCAGGCACTATACCCGTCGACACTACGCATTGAAAGTTTCTAATTGACATGGAATAAAATGATATCGAATAAGTATATCTTATGTATAATAAGATGTGATTTCGTCCAATTGATAATACCACACTAACAGTTCGTCTAGAGAAAACCTCAAGTAAAGACCACCTCAAAAGTAGCACCACCTCATTAATATAACCTTCTTTCGATCGATTAGTTTTTTTGCTGACAGTTCCAAGGCTGTAATTCGCTATATGATTGTTGTTTCTGTTTGTGTTATAAATGTGTTTTATATATCCCTTTCCCCTGTGCAATTCTGTCACTTTATACAGTGTTCAGAGTGTTTCCTGCCCATTTTTGGCCTATTGCGGCCAGTTGTCTTGACTTGTCCTGTGATCTTTTCCATCCATTAATTCCCCCCTCCCCCTCCCTTTACTGTCCACTTTGATTCTCCTAGTTATTCCTTGTGGTCTGCCGGGCCATTCCTTGTGCCGCTGTTCCTTAATATGTGTACCGTTTGACCTCCTTTAGGCCTTATGTTTTGTGGATTGTTGTTTTCCCGGAGGTCTGCGTGGGGAGGTATTGTCTTGTGTATGTTGCGTTCCCTGTGGTTACGTATTCTCTCTGTTTTATCTGTCTTAAGTATTTTAACTTGATAATCAGATCACCTAAAGAGTAAGACCGACTTTCTTCGGAACCAAAGGTGTTTCTGTTATTGAGATTTCAATGTACATAAGAAGAGTTTGATGAAATTCCTCTTAACATATTGTTTTTAGTTGTTCGGTAAAACAATTTTTTCGACAGTCGCCTATTTTTTTTCCGGATGTGGCGCAAGAATTACAGGTAAGTGAATTAGTTAAAAATACACCAACATCCGAGCTTAACTTGCGTAACATACTCAATACTGGTAGAAATCTTTCCTGCGCAATTAAATGTAATGGTTCAACAATTGACATTAATGATTTGTACTTTCTGTGAATCTGGAAGTGTTGAATACAAAACCAGAGTTCAATACCGAACAACTTGAGTGCTTTCAGCGCTTTGATTTAAAGTTGGTCTCTAAAGATTACCCTCCTTCGTGAACAAATGACTAGGACAATATTACGTCTGATATTTTATTTATACACGTAAGTTGTTACACACAGTCTTGACAAATCAGCGCTGTTTTACTCTGTCTGTTGAATTGCTAGAGTTGTCGCCCTTGGTTTACATTACAATAGTCAAAAGAGTTATCTCGCCATTTTTGTGTTTTTGGAATCTTCACTTCACTATTACAATGTGATCAGATACGTTTATCATGTTTTTTGCAGGTTAACATTGACTTTTTATTCTACATTTCAATTATTTGAATCATAAACGTTAAAGCTAACTGCAATCCAAACCAAGTAAAGACTCATCTAATAGCTTTATAGAAATTGTGAAATAGTACTAGCTAGTTGGCACTTTGGACCATTGTATATTTCATAAGACAGTAAGCTCCGCTGGTAAAAATACCCAGAGGATCATAGAAAATACAATGTTTTATCCGAATGCCATTGCATCCGAAGTTGAATTTTCGGCTAACTAAACCGGATGAAGGAAGCGTTCAAAATACGCATGAGTTGTGAAGTGCCAACATGTAGTATACCTCATAATTGTGTAGATATGGGAAATATCGCAGGAATTCGTTCAAATGGCCTTACATACATGTTGTATTATTGCTACCCATAATAAGGCAGCATTATACCTTCATCATCATTTTCGTGCATAATCGTTGGCGGGTATGGCGTGATTATACATGTATTTTGATAGTTCATATTGACTTAATTCCTGGTAGATAATACCATTTTGAATGAAGCTTTCCATCAATTTTTAAACTATGAGTACTATCATACATTTGGACACATATTTGGAATTCACCTATGGTGCAAATTTTGAAAATGTGTTTTTGTCGATTATATTGATTCAAATTCGTAAAATATACACCTATGCACAATATAATGCCATTTTGAAAGAAATTCAGCCATATTTCCCATATATATACGGACCTCGTATATTCGTATAATCTGTTTCCATATCTTTTATTTTATCTCGCAGTGGATGCTAATTGCTTCCTGGGATGACTAGATAATGTGACAAGCTTCTTATAACTAATTCAACGCATCATTTATGTCGGGTTCTAACATATTTATCAGTGATTCTGAACCATAACGTATTTTTAGTAACAATACACCCAATACAATTTACATATGAGCATATATGAATTCATTTGACAATGTATGGAGAAATGAAATGTGCAATATGTAGATACAGTTGGTCCTCGCTCATTCGAATTCATCGGGTCTGAATTTAACCAAAGATATATCGGGACCTGATATGTATTTTGCATGATACCTAGTATTCGGATAGAAGGTAGTCGAATAAACGAGGTCCGACTGTACTTAACTGCAGAAAGTTATACCTACCAGATCAGTAATATGCATAATGCCAAAAAACAGTGAAACCTCTGGTTTATTTGTTGGTCGAACCTTACTGGAGTAGTTTTGTAGCAAATCATTTTGTAAATTCGTGGCGTCTGTGACTGAGAAAGCTTGAACGTCGGGCATGACGCTGAACAAACCTATAAACAAATTACCAAGAATGATATTGAGTGACCGCGAATTAGTTCTTCTGACCGCGGATGAGTATGTTTATCAAAGACGAGTATACTATTGACCGCGGATGAGCACTATTGACCGCGGATGAGCACTATTGACCGCGGATGAGCACTATTGACCGCGGATGAGCACTATTGACCGCGGATGAGCACTATTGACCGCGGATGAGCACTATTGACCGCGGATGAGCACTATTGACCGCGGATGAGCACTATTGACCGCGGATGAGCAATATTGACCGCGGATGAGCACTATTGACCGCGGAAGAGCACAATTGACCGCGGATGAGCACTATTGACCGCGGATGAGCACTAGTGACCGCAGATGAGCACTATTGGCCGCGGATGAGCAATACTGACCGCGATGAGCAATACTGACCGCAAGTGAGTATGTTAATCGAAGACGAGTATACTATTGACCGCGGATGAGCACTATTGACCGCGGATGAGCACTATTGGCCGCGGATGAGCAATACTGACCGCGGATGAGTACGGATGACTGCGGGCGAATACTATTTACATTGGTTGAGATATATAAAGTGATAATTAATAAGCGCGAATGGGTACCGTCGACTGTGAATGAATACTTCCGACCGCGGATTTGTAACATCAAAATGTCATCAACAATTTACATTAAGATAATGATTCCATACATACTTTAATAGGATTGCAGAAAATACATTACATATGTAATATTATTTGAATTGCAATGAAACTTATGCGTTCAATAATATGGGTAACTGACATGTTCAGACAATGATTCTTCATACATGTCAGTATACCAGCCTTTTTAACAAACATTTCCAAGTTTGTAATTGAATCTGTTAGACTTTTTGATAAATTATCTCAATCACGCATTTCAGTGGACTTTTGTTAAAGACATATATATCCGATATCCCGTTATAGCTAATCTTACGGTATGCGAAATAACAACTTAAATATTATCCGCTTAAATCTCTTCGAAAGAATATGAAAATAAGGTTAATGACTGGTTTAACTCACAAGCATAGCTTTGGTAAGGTTATAGTTCCACTTGCGTACATCGTACTTAGATTATTCATATCTTAAAAATACTACTACAGCGTTTGTACATTTCTAGTATTGTATGATATGAAAATGGGGCATCCATGTTCGACATGAAGAAAGTCGGCGATTAACTGGCTTGATCAAACTAACGGTAACGCTGTCAAAATATATAGACTTGAAGTACTCACTTATTAGGACAAGGCACCAAAACAGAATCCGAATTCGCATCTTGTCGAACAATCGCCTCCTGTCGAATGGAACACACTTTCTGTATCTAATGTGGCCTTTTAAAAGATTAACAAATCTGCTGAAAAATCGCTTAAATTCGACTTATGCAAACAGACACGCACATCTACAAAAAAAGTTTGACAAATCCGGCAGTTCTGCGGTTAATGACTCTGTATCCTATACCGAACGAACTAAATCGAAAATAAATTCATTATTCCAGATCACTAATAAAGTATTAACTTGTTAATCTTAATCTCGCTAATTCTTTTGTTCTGTTTATGCAGAAGGTCATTAAATCGGCGATTAAACAGAAGTAGTAAACAATCGGAGTTTATAACCGCGACAGTCTTGCAGTTAAATCATAAAGCGGTCCAACATTATATTCTTTTCTTTTCTGATGTTGTTCGTCCATCGCACTGCGAATATGACCACCACTTCAGGTCTATGATTGTCTTCTGTGTGTACGAAGATGGTTGATGAGTCCAATCCTCGCACGGAATGTACGTCCACAGGTGTCGCAGATATGGTCATCAGGTGCTGCTGATGTGCTTGCAGCTCTTGCCTTGCGGTCCACACGTTTTTTCCATTCGTGATCCAGTCTGTTGTATTCTGCCTTGTTGATTCCTCTGTATGTTGCACTTCTCCAGGTAGGGCGGTTCCAGGTACAGAGTTGAAATGCTCAGCCCACCTGAAGTGCCGAGAGTCACAAGTGATGTAGCGTGGACCGAGTCTCTTAGCATTGACCAGTCATTTTAAACATCATCATGACTGAACTGAATGTTGGCATGTTGGTCTTGGATGGCAGATGAAAGAAGTTCTCGGTTACTGCTGAATTTGAGCTGGGAGACATTTAAACGCTTCGTTGCTTTCTTTCCGTGTGGTCTGCAAGGAGATTGAAACTGAATTACAAGCTTTGACACAACGAGTCGGTGGTCTGTCCAGCATACTGCAACGCGTATGACTTTTGAAGACTTCACATCTTGTCTGTCTGATTTCCACACAATAATGTAGTCCAGCAAGTGCAAGTGCTTTGATATGGGGTGCATCCAGGTGGTCTTGTGCCGGTTGCTTTGGCGGAAGATGGTGTTAGTGATGAGTAGTCCATGTGAGGCGCAGGTTTGGAGTAGCAGAAGCCCATTGCTGTTGCACTTGCCAATGCCATTTCTACCAATGACGCCTACCCATGTTTGGTAATCTGTACCTACACGTGCATTGAAGTCACCAAGGATGATGAGCTTGTCTTGATTGGTAACACTGGAGGTCATATGCGCTTATGAGAGTAGCGTGTTTATCTTTCCCCACCAGTATCTTCAGACGGTCATTGATGCCTTTTGGGAGACTTGGTAGTTTGCTGACAAGAGAGGTTTTGATAGCAAAGCCAAATTCCGAATCTCGTCTCTCTGCAGGGCTGCGTCCGCTCCGAAAGAAAGTGTAGCCGCTTTTGACCTCTATTAGTTTGTCTTTCATCAGGAAATATTGTCTCTGACAGAGCTATTATGTCAATGCCGTAGCGATTGGGCTCGTCAGCTAAAAGTGCTGTGCGTCTACCTGGACTGCTGGAGTTTGGATTATCCAGAAGCGTTCGAATATTACATGAGCCGATAGTGAACGGTGATGCTCTGTTTTTCTTTAGTGTTTCGACCGCGTAAGTGGGATGCCTGCTAGTCGCGTTAGTCTAACCAGGTTAGTGTGAAGCAGGCACTGTTTAGGACACCTTTTCTAGTCCCTTCCTCATTCTATGGAGATGAGCAGTGCGTTCCTTAAGAGGGCTGCTCAGTCGCTCAGGGTGTTGCCGGGTGCTGCTGCTGCTGCTGCTTCGGTCAACAGAAGACGACCAATATCCTGGATCGCCTGTGTGTAGGTTTGCGGCTGCAATTGCCAGTGTATCCACGTCTGCTACGTCGTCGCTCCCCCATCGCCACATGGCTTGCTAAACTGCGTCGTACCTGTCTGCAAAAACTTGAAGTTGTGACAAGCGCGTGGATTAGTTTAAAGTGAGGATGACGTGTGCAGCATCAACCGCACTCTCTCATTGGAGATCAAATTGATTAAATGGCAAGACAGTGTCAAGACAGTTGGAGATGAGACCAGATGCAGGAGTTGCCAGATATCTGTCCAGGTTGAACAAGGGTAACCGCCTACGGGGCTCCACTCCGATAGTTCTGTCATGGTTGCTTCCCTTACCCTTATACTGTCCCTAGTACCCACAAGGCAGTGAAGCTATTTAACCCATAGCTGGAGACCTGTTCATGGGCATCAGGACGTGTCCTCACACCGGTGGGTCTGGCATGCCGCATGTCTGGGGCCAGGCCACCTCCGAGTCCCTTGCAGTTCTGATAGAGGCCGCAAGGTGCTCAATTAACCGTGTGTCACCAACTAGGAGGCACTGCATAGGGCTTGACTGCAGAGAGGCTATGTACTGGCAGGGAAGACTTACGCACTCGGCTTTCTTTTCGCTTATGCTAGCCAGCGGTCGGTGCTGAAAGCGGAGAGTGACAAGCACACAACACACCACACTCGACGCATCGACAGACCATTTGACACACTCTTTTCTGATACGTTGTAACTATGCAACAAACAATATAATTTCTACATCTATTCGAAAAACTCGTCTATAGCCATGCTAATCCTAATCCAGAAGGATCGAAATTCAAAACAGTGGGTTACATCCTAAAGGACTTAGTCCTCTAACATCTAGAACGATATATTCTTCTGTTGTAATGCCAAAGGTTGTGAATTAATGAGCAACTATTCTCACAGTGAAATGACCCTACTTGAACGCTCTCACAGATTCTGTTTAAAATACATGGGACTGAGTATGAACACAAACACTGACTTGATCCTATCCTTGCTAAACATGGACTCGATCGAAACACATCTATTGAGTGTAGAAAATTCACATTTCTAGGACAGTTATGTAGATTACCTACATACTATCTCACCAAACAAATGTTTAACATCCGTTTAACAAGATACGTCAATTGTGACGAACAATAACTAGGGTTTATTCCTGACATTTATAGAATTTTACATAAATACAATTTAAATCATATCATATTATGGTGCAATACATGAACACTGGAATGTTTCCAGCGAACTTTAGGGGAAGCAACTTATTAAACAATCTGTACTGATTAAAGGTCGTTCTGAACGACTGGAAAGACTAATGGAGCTCAGACCCAGTGCTGCAGGTTATAAACCTCAACTCAATTGCCCATGCGTACTATAGTCCATGAATACATATTCAACGGACTTGCGCCCCTTCATCTCTACTTTAATATCAGTGATGGGTAAATAATTATCTAGGCGCTATGTACAAACTTGCACTATGTGTTCAATGTTGTGTGAAGATATGATTGACCATGATATGAATTTTTGTAGCAAACTGTTTAAATTAAGAAATATTGGAAATACTTACAATTGGAGTAGACGATTACGTTGTCACTGTCAACCAGAGAGAATACCAACTTGATCAGATAGTATCACTTGCTATTACTCAAGCTTTATCTCACGATTTTATTCTCATCAAATTACTGCATTAAATGTTTTATAATAATGTTACTAAACGCCTAGTGTGATATATTCATATGAGGAAAAGTCTCATTAAATATTTTAGTAACTTAAAACTTTGCGAATACGCTGTAATGTGTCGTATTTGTGTTATTTTCACAATGTTTTAATGAACATTCGTATTATGGAAACAACGTATTTACTGTATTTTTGTGAGATGTTTATTTTTTTATGATTTCCTTAATTATTATTTACTCTAAGTACATCATTTTGCATGTTTACCATTACAATGCTTTACACATTTCGATTTCGGTTTAAATCATTAACGGTTTTGGTACAGCTTGCGTTACACCGGTTAGTCAACGAATAACTTGAGCCTAGCAATTTCGTTTTCGTGTTAGGATAGTTAAACTTTCGTACTCCGTGGTAAACGAAATACTTTTCAAGCATTGTCTCTATTTTCAGAATATAATAATTGTTCTTCCTTAGCAACATACATTTCTAAAATCTGGCGTTATTGAGGAGACGTAATGTATATGTATGTCTGATAATGCAATATGTGTATTATATGTGCACTTGTGTCTGATAATGTGCGTATTGTATGTTCGTTGTTATATGATATGTCTTGTATTATATATATTGTTATATGTTCATCTTTATGAATATTTCATCTACTGTTTACATGGATAGATGTATATGCTGATGACTTTTGTATGAATATTGTTTGTTGAAATCTTCAAATATGGAGAAGAAATAAACATATTATTATTTAACACAGCATGTATTTTAAATATCGCACTGCAAATCTTTCTTTATGAAAGGAGCACCAATTTGTTGATCTCTTTTATGCTTATAAATTGAATTTTCAAGTTTACATATTGTTTGTTAAATACTGCTTGAATTTCTCTATGACTCTGCAAAGTCGAATAAAAGAATGCATTCAGACATTATATAATACATTCTCTAGCGAACTTATCCAACTTACTGAAAGAATGTCTTGCCTACGGACATTCAATGGATGAATCCTCTCCAGTCCGGAATCTCCTTTAATCCAAACTTTATAGTTTGTCAGAAGGGTGTTATGATTAGGGAGTTTCCACTGAACTCCAATATTTAAAACAGGTGATCCTTGATCAGGGAAATAACTATCGTGGTATATATTTAATACCAATTTTAGGCAAAACGTATTCTCCGATTCTACTCAACAGGCTCTACAAATGATCTGAAAGATATATTAAAGGCGTATCCTACAATACGGCCATGTTATCTAACAAGGAGATTTCCTTTAAACTTTGTATATTTGATCAGTGTAACGTATCTAACCAAAATATATGAAATAAAAATGATAGGTCACCTTGCTCGATTTTATGATAATGAAGATTAAAACGTGAATATTTCATATGAATATAGAGCAAAATCGATACAATTTTACTATATTTTTTCTAGCGCGGAGATTTTCTTACAACTTGGTATACTATATGTGAGTCACTGTCTGAATGAAAATATTAAATAAAAATAATATGTCACCTTGCTTGATTTTAAGATAAAGAGTGATTAATTGTGTTTCAAATGTAATATATATGGAAAGTTGAAAACAATTTCCCATAATTTACTTGGTAACCCATTATCGTTTTTCATTTTCATAAAATGTGTTAGTTTTAAATATTTATAGAAGAGAATTTTGTAATATCAAATGTGGAATTTTAAACATCAACGACTTTTTTTATAATAAAGTATACGGAAAAAGAAAGTAGAAGGAAAACTGCAAAAATATAATGAAATCCTTCAATTAAACATAATCATATCATTATGTGTATTGTTCTTGTTGACTGTATCAAATACAGTAAAAATATTTGCATCGTTAAAGAAACGAGCAAAGCACTCCCTTATACGTCTTTAAATTATCAAAGAACCTATTCGGATTCCAAAAAGGTAAATCAATCAATTGATCGGCATTATCATTGGCAAAATTTGACTCTCAGAAAATATTCATTGTATGATGGTTACGACCTAAAAAGCGATGCACTCATCAGTCAGATAATAATTTCGTTATAAAAATATTATTCTAATAAATGTCTTCGCCTCAAACGTAGGATTAAAGCAAGAAGACCCGACGTCCCCTATTCTTCTATTTATGTTTTTCGTGAGCGATATTATCAGTAATGTAATTGCTGACTTACAGGACATTTTCGCTATAAATGAAGTTATTTCTCTTACTTTATGATGATGACCAATAGTCTAGTCCCTGGACTTATTTGTGTGAATTTTTTATAATTATTACTGTTGCCTTTGTCTGATTAACATCGACTAAGATAAATGTGAGAGAAAAAGAACAATAAAAGAAATGATCAACCTGTAAGCAAGAAACTCATATCACGACTATTTGTTCATTGAAACGTTATTCCTCTTGTAACCGCATGGGAATGTTGTGTCTTTACAAGTGCATGATTGTATGATTTAAGCGATACCAGCACTAGCATAAATACCGTAATCATGTGACATTGTAACCGAATCGATTTGCCGCAGTTTCTGTTCTATTTTGTTCTGCATTATAATTTATTTAGCACATAATTGTTCACATGCATTGAATGGTCTGAAAACCGTGCACGATTTATTAAGTTAATTTCAATAGAATATTCATTTTCGTGATTTGTATTGTTATTACTTAATTTGTTAGCAACAAAGTATTTAATAATTTAGAAATGTTCTTCATATGAAACTTTGCCTCTATTGAAGACCAACAATGGGATAGTTTTGTTTTATTAAAAGCAAAAACGTTGTTCTTCAATATAATGAAAATGGGTAAATATGTTTTAAAGTGAATGCAAATACATCGATCGCATATTTGATGTGGAAAATGTGATATGGACCATGTATGATATATAAATGTACAGAATACTGAAGCAGTAGACACTTTAAAATTACTTTATTCAGTCATCATTTATAATGTTGTCGATGTGCATGTACTTTTCATCTCTAAATGTGTATGTCAAGAGTGCTAGTCTATAGCATCAGTGAAGATCTTGAGCACCATGAGGTCGTTTGTCTTAAATACCTTTGATCTCAATTTGACTCAATAATGTTCAATTTGATAGTCTACTATCATTAGCATCAGGCTGTTACAAACTACAAAATACTGTCCATCTATGTCATACCGTATATATTTCCATCATGCTGGACGATGTTACTCAAAATCTTTAGATCGATCAACAGTGCCAATTTGTATTTTTAAAGATGATTTGATAAAGGGATTTAACATTTAAAAAAATATAAAAGTGAAAATAGTCAAGTAAGAATGTGTAGCAAAATCATAAATAAATATGTCTACATTCAAACCATAATTTAGGAAATACGAATTCATTCATTCCCAGTCCGTCATTATCAATGTGCAGATTTGAATATGCTTCGAGAGTGTTTGGCTTACACACCGTTGTAACTCAAGTAGCAAAAGCGAACATAATACGGTTGCGCTTGAATAATACCTTAACAAACTAGGCATGTATGCATTGATAAATGTTTTTGTCAGTTGAATGAAAAGGACTGGAAGTAGTGTCATATTTAGTATTAAAGCCTAATCACTTTCATCTCATTATCGCTTGTAATCAGACTTTGTTAGCGATAGGGAGCGTTTGGTATCGGAAAGTGTCGATAAGGCGTTCTTAGATATAAATCTCGATTCACGCGCAAATGTGACAAAGGAAATAGTAATTTTAAATATGATAAGTTGTTGTTGTTGTTGAGTTTGCCTTCATCGAAAACAAATGTTTGGGATGAATATTTATATCCCACACGGAGAGTCACGAAAGCACATAGGATATTTACGGAACGTCGACCCAACATTCGTGTTATAAGGATGTTTCTGAAAGAGATATTTGAATTTGAAACACAACTATTGAGTTGTTTCATTTATTTGGATAACTAATGCAAATACCTCTACAAATAGCACGCCCATTAAATTATTCATGTTGATGGTCCTTTTATGATTTTACACCACTTGATACATGGTCATGCAGGTATATATATATATATACATTGTACATCAAACCGCAACGAATGGTGTAGAGAGTAGTAAATGAAAACGCAACATCAGTGTAGGATTTAAATGCGGGCCTCGATTGAACGATCCATTCATCTTTAGAGATTTCTTTGGAAGGTATCAAATTCAAGAAAATATTCTAAAATTATGGCTAAAAATTATTATGTTGTTCTTGTTGATATGCTATTCTATTATCTTTAAGCATTTACTTTGAAAGTATATTCGAGATATTTGTACCAGGCATCTAGATTAATAATAATAATAATGATAAATTAACTTTATTTATTGAAGGTAACTCATTAAGACATGCATATAAAACATACATACATAAACTTATCTAACAAGAGGCCTTTATACATAACAAAATAAAAATGACACATAAAGAATAAGCATTATTATAATGCTAAATCAATAAATCATAACAACTCATTTTCAAAATCTGAAGTAACAATATGTATGGAAGAGAGATTCTAGCCCAGTGAGATTATAAGTATATAATCAATAGTTTAATCGCATTTGATCGCATACTAGTAATATAAACTATATCTATGAAATATCATCAAAAAGCAAGCGTTCTATAGAAGATCCAACATCAAAATCTAGACCATAAGCTGTCTTTAAGAGTTTTTCACTTTGCTCAGCCGCCTCTCTCATCTGTATCAATTGATCTTTGCTATAAGCTTCGTTCAAAAGTCGTAAATGTTCATCTTCCGACGTTTTTCTGTGGAAATTGCCTTCTTGTAACTTGACTGTACACTCAATATCCCTTCGGGTGACATTTACATTCAGGAAACTTGCAAGTTGCCACAATGTGTTTGACATGTCTGTCTTCAACTTTTCGTACTGTAGAACATGTACAGGTCCACTGAAGCCTTCTGTTGTTCTATTAGTTAAGTTGACGTACCATTTTAATGAGTGATTGAACATCTGTTTTGCAGCTGAAGTAAAAAATGTCCAATTTAATTTTCATTCAATTTGATTTTCATTCGTGTTATGCCCTGTAATTTGGCTTAAACAATCGGCATTCGGCATTCAAAACATTGAACTGGGATCGACGTTCGGCATTGGACATTTGACAGTCAAACAAGACGTAACTTTATCGCAAAACCCTTAAAATATTACTTTCCTAGTGATAAAAGTATAACACAATACGGATAATACTTAATTCAAAAGTTTGTTTAAATTATTTCATGTTCCTACTTGTAATCCGGGAATGTCATCCTGTCCGGTGGAAATGGAAAATATTATATATAAATCGATAAATTTACACTTAACCGACAGTTATGATCGATATTGTGACAATCGGATAATAAAGTGTGTACATTCAGTACTTTCATTAAGTGCTTTGAATTTTTAAAGCGACATTGCACTCTATTTACTCAGGTGGCTATATGGTAGTTGCAAATTTTATTTTATTTTCAAGAAGACTTTCTGCTAGTTTGATTTTACTGTGTCTCCCAACCGAAACTAGTCAATTTTAGACATCAAAACGAAAGTAAATACTTTGATCATTCAGAGAGGATTTTCTAATTTATCGTCTTGGGTTACGTTCAGGGAATAAAAGGTCGTAAATACATCATTTATACTTGTGTTTAGATGAATATTTATATCGCACCCGGAAAGTCACGGTAGCACATCATTAATTTACGGAAGTCGCGACAAGGTCTAACAGATCTTGTAAATTAGATAATTATGAAAAAAACAAAAAAGGAAAGAGCAATTATGGATCAATCAGTCAATCGTGATATCAGGAGCTTCATCTTTCTCGGTTTCAGATTTTAGTTTTATTCATAAAATCTCGAACAGTAAATTTGAATTTTATGATTTTATGTTTCTTGATATTAAGATTTTATTCTGAAATATACGTGTGATTTATAGACATAAGTGGCATTAATCGACAGGATGCATTGTTGTTCCCGTCTGTAAGAAAGAAACTAATTGTAAGGCATCAACACACGTTCAATTCGAGCGTCATTAGATGTTGCGACTTCGTAAACAAAACTGGCATTATCTGCACGTTTCACGCTGGATTTGTGGAATTTTGGTGATGTAAACTGTTAAATAAATGCCGTTTGTTGGCCAGCTATGCGCAGGTACTTGTGAATTTAAAAATGGTTGAGAATTAAAAATATGACAGCCAATGAGACGAACTTGGGGTGAAATGTTTTTTTAATTATAACCCTTGTCAATGATATTACATGGTATCATTGGTTTTGACTTGGATGACTGTTTTAGGCTATATCCTCAACGTACCGACCCCTTTTGCTACTTCCGGCTTAGAAACATGTCACTATCAACTAAACAGTAGGTCTTCTGTAGCAAGAAATGCAATTACCAAACTACCATAAAGCCCTCTGAGACGAGAAAATTATAGGAGATGCCGCTTTAAAAAGTAATACTACCATACATACTGTACAATGTAAATTAACTTTAAATGACTTCATTTTTGCTCATGCCTCAAGCTGTTGACGCCAAAATTCGATTATGCACGAAAAGAAACTTATTTAGATTTCAATTAAAGATTATGAACAACCGAATGGTAGGCTTGTCATGTTGCAGTGCATATAACGACTCTGTATGAATTATCCGAGTGTGGTTGATTTAAAGGTACATGTAATTGATTTTTTCTGAATATATCACAAGTATACGCTTAATGTTTCATTATTATATACATTTACTTTTTATTCACTTTGTTACTTCAATACTTGTTTATTATTGGATGTTCTGATTTGTAATGTACCCCGTTCACTTTTATAATTACAATTATTTGTTGTTGTTTTTCTGTGTGGTGACCGTAACGCCGTACATTCATTAAATGAGCGCTGCTGTACGGTTTCCAACCTCTTTTTTAAGTGACGTCATTTCCAGAAAACGTCACATTAATGTACTGACAGTAAGCAATATATGCCCCATATAATATGGCAATAAGGCAATATAAAAACGAAGTGACCATATGGAGTATATATTGTTTCCTGCTTGCAAATATTGTCATTACATGTTGCGTTTTCTTGAAATGCTGACACTTACAGAAGAGGTTGTAAATCCCACAGCAGCGCTCAAATGATGTTATATTTCATGCTTCATGAATATTCTTGGTCCTCCCTTTGTCTAGACCAGTCTATGGTAGTTCTGATTTATGAATGTGGTCCTCCCCGTGCCACATCTTATCACTTTCTCTATGTATTCATAATGACATACCTTGAATTAAGACTGGTTTGGAAGGCTTTCCAGTGTGCCCCGCTTTAGCAAAGGATGCATAAGCCAAAAGAGCGTCGTATGGGTTTCTGATCAACAGTACAACTTTTTTAAACTTGTATTGCAGGACGTGTCGGAACTCATGAGTTTTCACCACCAATGTCTTGGACTTGTCTCGGTGGCATTCGAACGGAAAACCTTTCATTCTTAGACCACCATCACAATAACAGCTAGACGTTCCTAAACCTGGAAATAAATAGAAATAATAAAAGAGATTAAAGGCAACCAAGTTGAACAATATTCCAGTGGGAATTTCGATCAAAGCACGCTTAAAATTAAACATTAATGGTAACACTTAGGCGTATACGGTCCTGATTGAGTCCGCAATTCAAAAACACCTTCAGCATAGAATCTAATTGGTTCAGATAAATAAATAAAGACTCTTTAGACTTAACAAAACATTGTTTGTGGATGTCAAGAGTTTTTATTGATCAGTTGTTTCTGATGTTCATTAGCATCGTCACAACACATTTATTGAATTTCACAATTATAATGAAAGGAATACAAGAAATGATATATATCCGATTTCCATTGTAGCTCTATTAGTTTCGTTAAACAAACATTTGTTCATGGTCCAATAATATATAAATGAGTTTGGATCCATATGCAGAATGCAGCCTTAGTTTAAACTTATTTTATATTCATAAATTGAAGGATAAGGTATTCAAAGGTAACTGCTACCTGGGTTACTAAAAATGCAGTCTTCCCATTGGTCAATTTTATTATTGCGATCAGAACCAACCAATCAGATATGAGACTGTTGAGACAGGTCTAGTAATAAGTGTTACTTGTAACGTTTAAAGAGTATTTAAGACTCGGTCTCAGGGACTTCTAGAACATTGCCTTCAAAGCGACTATTTAAAATGTCAGTTCTAGAAGGAAAATCAATAAGCTCCTAATATTTCATGCGACTTACACCTTAGGGAATTTTGTCGATATCCGAGAATTGTCAAAAAAAACGTTTAATAATTTCTTAATTTCTTCATAATAAATTAGCTTTAGAGAGATAACGGACCAACTATAAATATCAGTGTGACGTTAGCAGTAGTAGAAGGTGGGGTATTGATAATATTCGATTGTTTTGCGAACCGGTTAACCGAAAATTCTATCGAATGGTTTATCGAACGAGAACACAAACATTTGTCGTTAAATATTTATTAATTGCCAGCCTATTATAAACAAAAATATCTTAATTTTATGCTTGAGTATAGTATACTTGACGCAGCGAACATTCATAACCAATCATGTTGAACAGACCAGAACAGAACAGGCTGATGATTTATTTGTATACATAGTTCCTACATCTACAATATTTACCTCCCTTGTTCTTAACTGTTGGCGATTTTGATTTGTGTTAGTAACAGTTGATCATTTTGTTACTTGCCTATTTGTAATATTTGTATTGTAATTTTTCACGAAGTTTATGTCAGTAATTGTATATTTAAAATATCGCATTAGTGACTTAAGTCATAAACCTCTACCATTCTTTATAAAACGGGCAACTTAAGCCAATTTTGTTAATCTCTTATAAATACATACATGTGTATCTTTATTATATACCAAATACGTTGTATTGAATTGAATTGTATTGTTAATATCTCAATAAATGCAATCATAGGTTCAAATTTCTTTTGACAGTTGCAAACATACCGCCCAAGAAATACTTTGTATAGAGCCATATTTAGAATAAATGCTAAATGTTTAACGTTGTCTAAGTTTCCTTGGATCAATTACTATTTGATTATTCGTATTTTTTAAAACTCGCACACGATGCCAACACCCTCGAAAATTAATTCGTACTGGTACTTCTGCGCCAATGATAGATTCTTACTTGCATACCTTTTGTCAGAAATGAAGGATACGATTAAATAAAACGGCTGACGTATTAAGGACAGTTTTGTTATAGTAACGTATGTGACATCAGCAGCACAATACTGCTCCTAGATAAGCGTGTAAGATAGATTTTCCTGCTTCAGTATAAATACTGGAAATCCCGGTCTGGAATGCGAGATAGATTTTCCTGCTTTAGAATAAACACTGAAAATCCCGGTCTGGAATGCGAGATAGATTTTCCTGCTTCAGTATAAACACTGGAAATTGCGGTCTGGAATGCGAGATAGATTTTCCTGCTTTAGTATAAATACTGGAAATTGCGGTCTGGAATGCGAGATAGATTTTCCTGCTTTAGAATAAACACTGGAAATTGCGGTCTGGAATGCAAGATAGATTTTCCAGCACCGGTGTAAACATGAGAGATTCCGGTCAGGAAAGCGAGATAGATTTTCCTGCTTCAGTATAAACACTGGAAATTGCGGTCTGGAATGCGAGATAGATTTTCCTGCTTTAGTATAAATACTGGAAATTACGGTCTGGAATGCGAGATAGATTTTCCTGCTTTAGAATAAACACTGGAAATTGCGGTCTGGAATGCGAGATAGATTTTCCTGCTTTAGTATAAACACTGGAAATTGCGGTCTGGAATGCGAGATAGATTTTCCAGCACCGGTGTAAACATGAGAGATTCCGGTCAGGAAAGCGAGATAGATTTTCCAGCACCGGTGTAAACATGAGAGATTCCGGTCTGGAATGCGAGATAGATTTTCCAGCACCGGTGTAAACATGAGAGATTGCGGTCTGGAAAGCGAGATAGATTTTCCAGCACCGGTGTAAACATGAGAGATTCCGGTCAGGAAAGCGAGAAAGATTTTTCAGCACCGGTGTAAACATGAGAGATTCCGGTCTGGAAAGCGAGATAGATTTTCCAGCACCGGTGTAAACATGAGAGATTCCGGTCAAGAAAGCGAGATAGATTTTCCAGCACCGGTGTAAACATGAGAGTTTCCGGCCTGGAAAGCTAGATAGATTTTCCAGCACCGTTGTAAACATGAGAGATTGCGGTCTGGAAAGCGAGATAGATTTTCCAGCACCGGTGTAAACATGAGAGATTCCGGTCTGGAAAGCGAGATAGATTTTCCAGCACCGGTGTAAACATGAGCGATTCCGGTCAGGAAAGCGCGATAGATTTTCCAGCACCGGTGTAAACATGAGAGATTCCGGTCTGGAAAGCGAGATAGATTTTCCAGCACCGGTGTAAACATGAGAGATTCCGGTCTGGTATGCAAGAAAATAAAAAAGTTGTTAATAGAATTGTAAACTAACCAGACATTTGTTGAATAAGATGACGACTCCATGTATTTCCAGATCCAGGGAAGCTCACAAGTCCAGTAATTGGTAACGAAAGGGAAGATTCTTTAACCTTTTTTGCGCTGCATGTAAGATTATTTTCCACCGACAGTTGTTTTTTGGTAACCATTGCCTTTGAAATATTTTTCAATATATTACTTGATTTGTTTGCTTCGAGCATCATTGGTAAAAAATTAAACCTGTTTAAACCAGTATGGTCTGTATGTTTCACTACGATAAAACTCGAAAAGTACATAACTAATACAAGCAAAATACAGCCCAAAACATATTTGTATTTTGAATTCATAGTAATATGTAAGATACCGGTCAGTTTTGAAATAAAACTTGAAACGTATATCCGAAGTATAAATCCGTTCTGACTTCAGGTACTTCCGATATAAACACGCCGAGCAATCACACACCGTCTACTAATTGTTCGCTACTATATACCCGATATATGGTTTATGCTCTGTGGTATTGCTATATATTAGTACATGTTGAGTCATGTTACTTTAATATTGATTTAGTTTTAGCTTCGTTAATTTTTTTGTTCTGTGTTTAATCGCTGTTTCTCAATAGAATGTCGGACATTTACAGAGGTCAGTTGGTGTATAACATAACCGATAGTTTATTGGCATAAAATATTTGCATAAATATAGCAAAATAAACAAATGTAAAATCAAACACAAAAGAAAGTGTGCAGTTTTTATTTTTTTATTTTCTGAACATCCAATGATGGAATATTATCACATGTGGTATTCGTTTTTAGCTTATTCAATTACCCGTCTTACCAATGTGTTTGTTTTATTGTTTTGCATTTCGTTAAAACGTGCGACGCGTCTACATGCAGTAGGGGTCAAAATCAAAAATACACAAATAGCCAAAGGGATGTTTTCTTGCGTAGATTAAATGTAATTTGTTGCAAAATTATGTTAATGTTGCGTTAGTATCTGGTATGACCGCCATTCCGTCTAATAACTCTGTAGCAGAGGCGGTTTGTTACCGACGTCACATGTGCGTCAACTCAATGTAACGGTCCAGTCTGACGCCAGTCATGTGTGGCCTGCCGGGTCGGGGACGGTCGGCAACAGTACCCGTTTGCATAAACCTAGCATGTAACTTGATTATAGTGTTTCTATGGCAGTAAAGTGCCCGTGAAACTGAAGCGACCTCTGACCAGCATCATTAAGACGGCAATACGCTAACGTTCCAATAGTCTTGACATTTTCTTTGTTATAAATTTTCTAAATCTACACTAATATTCGCACTATACACGAGTGAAAGAATGAAGAGAAAACAAGTTTGGCCACTTGTACTTGTGTATACATGTTCCACGTCGAAATCCTGCAAAATTCGGGCTATTACGTCATAACTAGCCATAATTTGACTGATTTGTCGTTGTTGCTATAAACCGTAACGACCGATATTCGTATGTTTCAAATTTGACAACTTTATACATTGTATAATTAAAATAATCAAAAAATCAAAAGTGCACACATTCTTTTGCGTTTGAGTATACATAAGTAGTGAAATTTTGATTTGTTTCAAGAACAAGATTGCATTATTGGTAATACGTATCGACAGTATTTTTTTAACATCTTTATAATTCTAATTTGTTTCTTTAAAAGCGAAAAATAAAATTTCGCTACATTATTTATTGATTTTGAGGACATGAGAAATTCAAATGTTTGGATAGTGGGTTCATTACGAAAATATGGTTGGAAAATCTTTAATCTTAATTGTCTATATTTAGGACATACTAATCAAAATAGTACTGATTTTCTATAATTTCCATATAACATTGTGGGCAGATACGATGTCACCGTTCTAGATTATTATATCTACCAGTCTCTATTGAAAGGTTATTTGAGTATAATCGAAATTTTGAAAAAACTATTTCATATTTCTGATCAATATTAATGTTAAGAAAATTTTCCATTATAACAGAATCATGTTTAAATAAACAATATTCAGATAATAATCTCCTCGAGTTATTTATATTAGTATTCCAATTTTGTTTAAAAATGTCCAATTTTCTTTGTTTAATATCCGTATAATTAATAACATTTGGATTTTGCGACACCCAGGTATTTCCTATACTGTTTACATATAATAATAATTTGATATGATAAGCCCAATTTTACCCACTATATGCATGATAATCCATTATTTGCATCTTCTGACAGCATTTTATAAATGTTTATAATCAAAGGCTTTTTTTTATTTCAGTACTTTAAGTCAATTTTGAATAATTATGATTTGTCTCGCAGTTTTCATAGGATGACGCCCTAGTTCTCCGTAAAGCCCGTCCATTTTTTTGGATTTGTTTACTTTTAAAATTTATCTTAAGAATTAACAATGGATTTAGCATCATGATAACCCCAAATGGATGCATTGTAGTTTAATATAGACCCGACTAGACTATCAAATAATCGACATTTTTTCAACAGAAGTTAATATTACATTTGTACTTATATATTATAAATAGATTAAGTAGTGCATGCGCTGATTGTTAATCAACTCGTAACTGCGATCTATACAAAGAACCATTTTTCAATAAATGGGTACCGATATATTTAAAAGAAGTCTTCTATGGGTGTATTGTTTGATTGTCTATGCACTGCGTACCTCGCACGCGTTCGAATACCGTTGCTTTTGTTTATTTACGTCTATTGTAAGTCAACATGTACGACAGAATTGTTCAATATTATTGATCATTAATTGTAAGGTTTCGGGTGAATGCGCAAATAATACCGGCGTCATCGGCAAATAGGACTAAAATACATTAAGTTCGTTTACAGAAGATATTCGGTCTTTTGTATCAATGGATCACCTTGTTTTAATCCAATATCTGAAGAGAACAAGTCAGACGTAAAACCTTTGTATCGGACTTTTTTTTTGCTGTTCTCATGGGTGGTCTTTACAGACAGGTTTGACTGTACACAGCCTTTACAGTCGATACAAACCAATGCTACTGGATTACCAACCACTACTAATCTTAATAATTAACATATTTTAAATACCATTCATGAAACAATGCCAGTACTAAAAACGCATAAAAATGATTATCATTAAGACGTAGATTAATGTTTTATAATTTCATAGCGACATTACAATAATAGTTGGATAATAATAGTTGTTTAACATGTAATGATATTGTGTACGAATTGCACATATACTTAATTAAGGAAGAATCATCAATTTTTTTGGAAGAATGTTAAAAAACAGCTGTAGTAAATAAATACAAAATATTGAACAACAGCAAACATGTATATAAAGGTATTCAAATATTAACGGAAATTTCAAAATATGGTAAAAGTCTTACTTAAGAAAAAATTGCTAGTTTTCATCGGTTTTACGCCGTTTTCCAACATTTTTTCAGTCATATACGCGGCCAGTTGACCCAATCTGTTTTCCTGGAATTAATTTTCAAACAGTACTAATTTGCTCTAACGCCAGCAACTGACAAATTCTCTACATATGGAGAACATGACTGTAGCCAAACAATGTCACGGGTGAACATAACCTGCCGGACAGGGGAAACAAACCCGAATCTGCCTGGTTACAGACTAGTGCTCTACCCGAACTCAGTTAGCCAGGCGAGCTTTGCTTAGAAATGAAAAAAGCACCAACTTGAAGCTCGAACTCACGGCCGCGACATTACCAGTCTGGTACTCTACCGACGCTATGCCGACTGAACTATACGGGAGGTTGTAAGAGGGTCGATAGAAATAGTGGTAATAAAGTACTTGCACACACAGGGATCAGTCATTTTTAGCACAAACAGGTTTTTAATTCACAGAACACTCGTTTAAAAGTTGCCTTTTCGTTGAAAGTGTATGCATAAAATGTATTTAGAAACTCATTTCGGTTGCTTTTATTCTGTAAAAGGTCACTTTCATAAACTAAGACATTACTCAAGCGATTAGTGCTCTTCCCATGAACATAATGAAAAAGGAATAAAAAGAGAGTCGTCGGCGATTATTGATAAACGACAGTGATGTGATATTAAAAAAAACTGTGAAAAAAACCCACGATATAATCAGAGTAGTATCTTTATTTTAATCATGACTAAATCATAGCCACAATGGATTAGTACGTGCGTCTATAGCATAGTGCAAACAAATGACTTAAGAGTTGTACCAGCGAGTGGATTAAACGAAAGTTTCAATGATTTCATAGAAACGAAATCAAGATTTATAACAAAAGCATATATAAATCCAATCATTGAAGGGATTACCTGGTTGCTAGTACTTAATTTATCACAATATAATAAAATATTTAGTACAATTTATCCAAAGGATCATTACGTCACACATACTTTCAATATGAACGAGGAATGTTTAAAATAATATGTTATACGCTTTTTTTAGCGATGATCAAGGTTGTCAAAAACTCAAGTGGTTCAATTGAAAAATTGAAACGTAATATAATGGACAAAACTGGCCTTAATAATCGGAGGGTAAGGAATGAACTTAAAGGTTCCAGCATGACAAAACAGCTGTACTTTGCTATTCGATAAATATGTGTTTTATTTGTTTAACCCTCTGTTTTTGATAAGCACGAAGTCAATCGCTTCACATATCTTAGGTAATATCGCAGTTTCACAAGTTGGCGGGGTGGTGAACTGCATAACATACTTTTTGAGAGAATTTCAATGTTTATAAATGGTCGGCCCGGCCATTTCTTGCGCGCCTGTTCCCTTACGTACTTACCCTTGCGCCTCGTCAAATGTACGCCTGATGTTTTATGGACTGTTGTTTTCCCGGAGGTATATGTGGAGAGGCATTGTCTTATGTATGTGGCGTTCCCTGTAACAACGTATTCTCACTCAAAAACAAGATAAAATAATGCACAATACCAAGCACACGTTAATTTTTTATAATAAAATGCAAGTTATTTTAACATTACAATTGTGCTGGGACTAACTCTTATTTAGTGACTCAGCCATTTTAAAAAAAAACTGCCAAAAACTCACAGCCTTATGTTTTACATTTTCGGAATAATAGTAACACCAGAAAAGAAATAAAGGTATGCAAAGTATAGTATGATTCAATACAAAACTGAAACCGCGGAAAAAGCTCATTTATAATTCTACGATTTTAACATCATGGAAACGACTGACCCCCTTCAAAAGGCAGTGTCACAACCCTAATTTTAAAATTTCAAGTTATTATTTCAGCTTTAAACAGGGCATACAACCACCGCGTGCATTTTTCCATTAAATGAGTTTGGACTTGAAGTATGAACTTGAGCCAGAGGGAACATATCTGAATTAGGCGGTAAAATGCTTGTAGCTATATATTAAGTCCCTGTATAATTCTGTATTGTCATGTGTTAGAGTAAATTCGCATAGAACAGACTGGTTTCATGTAGACTGTGATCTAAGACAAGGCTGCATATTATCCCCGATACTCTTTAATTTTTCATTAACGATTTATCAGTTTATCGTAGAGCACTTGGTATTGGTGTGCCTGATGACGTTGACAAAGTTTGTATAATGTTGTACACTGATGACATCGTTTTGTTGACCGAGTCCGCAGATGAGCTTCAGTTATTATTGACCGCCTAAGTGATTGGTGTTCTATAAATGACATGCGGCCGTGGGCCAGTGGTTAGTGCTCTGGACTTGTAACCCGGCGATCCGGGTTCGATTCCCGGTCGCGGCAGGTCATACCCTTCCATGAAAATTTGATAAAAATGTCGATTTTCCTCCACATGTGGAGAAGTTGCCGACTCCTTGTGGAAGGGTAAGTTAGTACTGGTAAGAATTCAGTCCAGGAAAAACTGGTTAGGTGAACCGGCCGCCGTATATAACTGAAATATCGTTGAGCGACGGCGTTAAACCCGATGAAACAAACAAAGCATGTTAATCCAACTAAAAGCAATATAGTACATTTTAGACCTAACTCCGTAGCACGTACAACGTCTCAGTTTAGGTGTGGTTCCAGTCAATTATAATGTGTTGATAGATATACTTACCTAGGTGTTGTTTTTCACGAGCATCTTGATCTCAATGTTACTGTTAGGAGTGTGGCTCAGAGTGCAAGTGGTCCATTAGGTTTACCTATTGCAAAATGTAAAAGTCTTGGTGGTCTTATTATGTATTTACGAAATTGCAGGATGTAGTTGTATGGGCTGTTCTAAGTTATAATGCTTCTCTATGGGGATCCCGTTCATACTCATGTATTGAAGCAGTGCATAACAGGGCACAAAGATTTTTTGGTGTCAGGACATTACGGACCATGGACATTTCGGACCAGACACTTCGGACCATGATTTATAATTTTAGTTAACAATTTGTTTCAACATTATTCATATTTCAATAAATACTTGTATATATTAAGTACTTTAATCTTAGTGTATGTTAATACACGGTACAAGAACATAATTCTTCTGTATGTTGTTTCAATTTTCTTATCATTTGAATATTTTGAATAAACTTCTGATTTTGGTCCGTGTATTTAATTAAGGTGTTGGTAAATATACATCAAACGTTGGACTGGCTGCTGAATTGGGCTGGAAGCCTCCAATTGTCCGTCAATGGAAATTTATTGCACTGTACTGGTCAATGTAAGCACGTATGTAAATTGATTAAATAAGATACTACTACATCTAGATCTACTAAGCATGTTCTGTAAAATTATCACAACCTGCCTATTCAAGTTTATTCAATTACGAACGACGACATCAACGGATTATGCGTGTACAGAGGAACTTTCAACAAATAAATTCATTCGATGAGCGCAGCGCTTGATCAGTCAAAATGAATTGACTCCCGCATACTTGATAGGGATTCGATTCAGATTAATCAGTTTAAGACCAGCATTCAAGTGTTATGCATATTTTTATTCAATAAACTTTCCATGAATTCCAATGAATTGGAAATCATCACATTTGTTCAATCAGCGAGTGGGTAACCTAAATAGCGCGGGGTAATCTCGTCCTTTATTTCTGAAAGGGATATGTAAGAAGTAGCGCGGTTGGTAATATCAAAAAAATACTGATTGAAGACGTAATAGTGTCACATATAGTCCGTGTCGCATATAGTCTGAGTCGCATATAGTCCGTGCCGCATATAGTCCGTGTCGCATATAGTCTGTGTCGCATATAGTCCGTGCCGCATATAGTCCGTGTCGCATATAGTCCGTGTCGCATATAGTCCGTGTCGCATATAGTCCGTGTCGCATATAGTATGTGTCGCATATAGTCCGTGTCGCATATAGTCCGTGTCGCATATAGTCCGTGTCGCATATAGTCCGTGCCGCATATAGTCCGTGCCGCATATAGTCCGTGCCGCATATAGTCCGTGTCGCATATAGCGCGTGTCGCATATTGCCCGTGCCGCATATAGCCCGTGTCGCATATAGTCCGTGCCGCATGTAGTCCGTGTCGCATATAGCCCGTGTTACATATAGTTCGTGCCGCATATAGTCCGTGCCGCATATGGTCCGTGTTGCATATAGTCCGTGTCGCATATAGTTTGTACCGCATATAGTCCGTGCCGCATATAGTCCGTGCCGCATATAGTCCGTTCCGCATATAGTCCGTGTCGCATATAGTCCGTGTCGCATATAGCCCGTGCCGCATATAGTCAGTGTCGCATATAGTCCGTGTCGCATATAGTCCGTGTCGCATATAGTCCGTGTCGCATATAGTCCGTGTCGCATATAGCCTGTGTCGCATATAGTCCGTGCCGCATATAGTCCGTGTTACATATAGTCCGTGTTACATATAGTTCGTGCTACATATAGTCCGTGCCGCATATAGTCCGTGTTACATATAGTTCGTGCCACATATAGTCCGTGCTGCATATAGTCCGTGTCGCATACAGTCCGTGCTGCATATAGTCCGTACCGCATATAGTCCGTACCGCATATAGTCTGTGCCGCATATAGTCCGTACCGCATATAGTCCATACCGCATATACGTGTAATATGATATACAGGTCCGTGGTATCTGGCAGTAACAGAAGTACTGTATATATACTGTATCCTGTTAGGGCCATCGCGATCTCGCCCCTCGCCTTTTTCACTGACCGATAAAAACGCAAGCCATGATTCGTTTGTTACATTCTCGTATCTTTTTTTCAAATTTGTATTACTTTACATACAAAAACTACAGTGTTTTCATTTGAAGTTCGATCAAAAAACTCGAGGTTCTACCACACAATCTCGTGTTTTTCCAATTCCCCTGGTTGTTTCCGAGTAATGTAAAAGATGCGCCGAAGTAAATGTCAAATCTCGCATTTTTTAATATCCTCATATAAATCTATTAAGGTTCAGGTGAAATTGTTGACATCATGTGAATTTTCATTACAAGCAAGAAATAAATTATTTTTATATTACCATGAGTTGTGTGATACCTATCGTGCCATTGTCAGTTAATGACAACATATGGAAGGCGACCTGAACTGGGTATGACGTCGCTCAACGTTTTATTGGCTATGCGTGCCTTTAATTTGACGAACACGTTATTGTTTAACAGATTAACAATATAACCTACCGGGAATATTGAACGTTGTATGCAATGTTATACCATGAATTAAAATATGTTCTTCATACAATACATCAGCAATCAACTATTCCAAGTCTGACAACATTATTACTAGCTATTGAATTGTTTTGCTCAATATTTCACGGAAAAAGAAATCGTTCAACTTTCTAAATGCCAATAACAGGCATTGGTATAGACAATGACATAAACTGTAGAAAAAAATGAGAATATAAAGTTCTACAGAAACTTTTATACCTCCATTATTTGAAGAGTCACATATTACACGTACAATAATATTGAACCAATACTATCAATGTCTATAGAGATGATAATATTCTTTAATCATTGATGCAGAACGGTGCTAGTCTAACTCACCTATAAACTTGCTTTCACATCAATAAACACTCATACTTTACTATTGGTATGTTTCAAGCGCGCTTTGGTCAATAAATTTTAATTAAATATATATGAAACGTTCGTCGACGTTCCGTGACATTGTGATTTGTCATGACATTTCTTAAAGCGGCTTATATATCATACTGATATGTAAATACGTAATGTTTGCAGTTTACAAGCATTGCTTTTATATATTTAGTAACGAATGACATTCTTGCAGAAAAAAATATTTTCTACATCGCTGTTTTGACATAATTTGCAGCAAATAAGACATTCAACTCCTAACTTCATCGATGAAACTTCGTTATCACTGAAGTACTCTAGACACGTTGAATGACATGAAAACATATATGATATACTAACTTCATGGATGAAACTTCGTTATCACTGAAGTACTCTAGACACGTTGAATGACATGAAAACACATATGATATACTAACTTCATCGATGAAACTTCGTTATCACTGAAGTACTCTAGACACGTTGAATGACATGAAAACATATATGATATACTAACGTCATGAATGAAACTTCGTTATCACTGAAGTACTCTAGACACGTTGAATGACATGAAAACATATATGATATACTAACGTCATGGATGGAACTTCGTTATCACTGAAGTACTCTAGACACGTTGAATGACATGAAAACATATATGATATACTAACTTCATCGATGAAACTTCGTTATCACTGAAGTACTCAGACACGTTGAATGACATGAAAACATATATGATATACTAACTTCATCGATGAAACTTCGTTATCACTGAAGTACTCTAGACACGTTGAATGACATGAAAACACATATGATATACTAACTTCATCGATGAAACTTCGTTATCACTGAAGTACTCTAGACACGTTGAATGACATGAAAACACATATGATATACTAACTTCATGGATGAAACTTCGTTATCACTGAAGTACTCTAGACACATTGAATGACATGAAAACACATATGATATACTAACTTCATGGATGAAACTTCGTTATCACTGAAGTACTCTAGACACATTGAATGACATGAAAACACACTATGATATACTAACTTCATCGATGAAACTTCGTTATCACTGAAGTACTCAGACACGTTGAATGACATGAAAACACACTATGATATACTAACTTCATCGATGAAACTTCGTTATCACTGAAGTACTCTAGACACGTTAAATGACATGAAAACACATATGATATACGTACATGTATGTAATGAAACCTTACGAAACCTCGTATGTCATTCCATGTTCGTAAATTAAACGATATATTAAATCCTCCTCCTAGCAATCCCTACATTCGTGTTGCTGTCTACAGTCGACAACATTTGGTACATAAACAAGTCATATATTTTGTCTTAATATAGCTTTACATTATGCTCTAGCTTGGTACCACATAGGTCAGTCATAGGTAGGGGATTGAAAACTGCTCTTAAGCAATATCATGACCGTTTTGTTATTATGATTGTATTATGCTCCTGTCCCTAGCATTGAGCTGGTTAATTGATGCACTGTATAAATTATAAATAGGCAATGTCATACTACTCAGACTCAGTGTGATTGTATTATGCTCCTGTCACTAGCACTAAGCTGGTTAATTGATGCACAGTATAAATTATAAATAGGCAATGTCATACTACTCAGACTCAGTGTGATTGTATTATGCTCCTGTCACTAGCATTGAGCTGGTTAATTGATGCACTGTATACATTATAAATAGGCAATGTCATACTACTCAGATTCAGTGTGATTGTATTATGCTCCTGTCACGAGCATTGAACTGGTTAATTGATGCACTGTATACATTATAAATAGGCAATGTCATACTACTCAGACTCAGTAAAATTCTTTAGTTAATTAGATAAATATTTTTAATTTGTCTAAAAGCCCATGTTTCTTTTTAGTGGGAGGTTTACGCTATTGCTTTAATATTTACTTATGAACATATTAAGCTAGATTGTTCATTCAAATGTATTATTCCAGTCGTGACTAAAGAATGGGTTCAGTGCTAACATTCGCTGTTCTATCGTTCGACCTAGTTCTTCTTCAAGTTCTTCATTCAATTCAAATATTGTCATTTCCAGAAAAGGAAATATTTCATACCCGAAGAATATGCTAGATATTGGTGTAGCAGACCTGAACAAAACACGGCTTTGAAGAAAAATACGTATATGATTACAAAGGCAATACTTATAGTGTATGGGTTTTTGTATTTTATCTTATTGTACAGTGAAAATTATATTTGATTTGTTTACTGGGGCATGCATTGATGCAAAGCTCTTGCATCGAAAATACTTTGTAAAACTTTACCATACTGGCTTAAATTTTCTTGTGTTTATCAAATAAATGTAACAGTACTTTTAAGCAGCTGTCCACCGAAGTTTTTTCGTCTTTCTCTGAGAAGTTAGTTTACCTATTTTTTTATATGAATATGCCTTGCCGCTTTAAAGGTTTTTTTAATAAATGACAAGAATTAAACTTTTAAGTGTAAGGTGGTAGATTTTTTTTCTAAAAAATGGCACAATGAAAACGTGAAATGTTTTTGATGAAGAAAAATGTGCATGTCTAAATATCGGTTAGTATTATTAAAACTTCAAAATAGTTGAAGAACAGAACTTCTTTCTGATTTAAAAAATGTGAATATTTTTCCATAATTGTTTATATTCAAAAAACTACAGTTTTATGTCACAACATGAAAATTTCATTTTAAATATAGAAGAATGTTCTATTTAGTTATTTTAACCATTTGTTGTCAATATATAAATCATGATTTCACTTATAAAATCAGATATGGTTAACTCAAGTCGACTTATATTACAAATTAAATCAATTTTATTTCATTGCAATCGTTTCAATCTACTTGTGGATACAATTGCATTTTTACATGTTAAAAGCTTTGAATTCATAGTATCTGTCGTATAAAGAATTTCCTTTCAAACTAAAACTGACAAGGTATTCTTTTCAATATTTTGAATAAGTTGGCTAGATTATGTTTGCATAAACGCAACACAATATAATGCCTGTATGCATTCTTTCTTTAGACTTTGATGAGTCATAAGGAAATCACTTTTTTAAAAATAATGCAATCTTTCAAATTAATACGTTATATATTAAGAGACCAACATATTTGTGCGCGTGATATGCAAACATATACGCTGAGTTAAAATGTTTCTGGCTCATCTTAACGCAAAAATATTTGAATGGGCTCATTCAGTGCTGTTGCCACAATGCCTAAAACGTCTTTAATTCATAATTTTGGGCTCCTTTAATACAAGGAAATTTTAAAGTGCGCCATGCAAAACACATGCTGTGTTAAATATTGGTTGATATTCCTCGAATTTACCATAAAATCACGAATAATGATTATATAACAATCAGTTTCTGCATTCGTTAAAGTTAAAACATATTGGAGGTCTCTTTTTAAAAAAAAATGCTTGGCCCGTTATGTCCCTTAATATGGTCCGAAGTGTCTGGTCCGTAATGCCCCTGGTCCGTAGTGTCCTGACACCTGCGAGATACGTCTCTTTTGACCTCCCCGTAAAGAGCGTGTACTGATTTACTGTGCGCACGAACATTCTTATTCGTAAGATCACTGTGATAAAACGGTCGTAAGTATTTTCGTAAGACAATTCTTACGAACATTTCGTATCTTACGAACGCTCGTTCGTACGAATATTGATAAAACGGGCCCAATATGAATTTTTATCCCTTACTCAGTGCTTGTCAATTACTTGTAGTTTGTCGTTTCTGTCTGGGTTTTTAGTGTTATTTTTTTTTGTTATCGTCTAATTAATTGTTTTATGCGTTAAATCAAACTTGTTTAATGATGGCTATAGCGTCGTCGCTAAAATGTTCATTTGAACCCCTTACGTTCAAGTAACCATATCAACTTTGTTCCATATACTGTGAAGCGATAAATGTACATGTAAATCTACAGCACGATGGTTTCGTGCTCTTAGTGAATAGCTTATAAATACACATGTTACACAATGTTTTCAATTAATGATATTCGAGCGAACATTAATTAGTATAAGACATGTAAGTACAATGTAGATGACCAACGAAATATAAAATATTGTAATGAAAAGAAAACAACTAGCTCCCAATGGTCTCGAACTCAGACCCAAAACTAAAAAGCTTAATTGCATTGTAAGGCGCGGACCCGGTACCATCTGAGCCATGTCCAACTTTCTGGCTCATCGCAAGATTCCCCAGATCTGATCGATATTGGCTACATGCTATAACCGATTATATATACGCCACTTTAACATCTCATGATCAATATCATTCGCGACTTAATTAGCCACCCCGCTGTGTTTAGCCAGCATAATGAAATTGCCCTGGGCTGTACTGATTTATTGGCGCCGCCCATGAGGGCGGGGCCTTTAATGGAATCACGAATTTTTTGAGACTATGGTAGGAGCATCTATTTATAACTGAATTTGTGTTAAACTGCAGTAAATATTACACGTTACTTTTTGTATTTTTATGATTTAGAAATAAAATATTTTATTTCTAAATCATAAAAATACAAAAAATAACATGTAAATACACACCAATGATAGTGTGAAAATGGACTATTCCAAAACGGACGATTCTACATAAACAGCATGTGTGTAAGGTGTCGAAGATAAAATAATAAAAAAATAATTATAAAAATCTTCATTTTCAATTTACTTATATCAATATTAACACATTGGTACTTGTAACGTGGATATTTATGCAAGGTACGGTGTTTAAAAGGAAAAGGAAATGATAGTATGAAAATGGACTATTCCAAAACATTTTCCCGCCATTACGCTATTCCAAAACATTGTGCACCAGTTTTGCGGCGCCCTTGGATGCTTTGCATCAATGCATTTCTTGTCAGAATGTATTATACATTCATGATACTTATATTGTAGCCTCTATCGAAAAAAATTATATTGAATTATGCACCATTTTCGTCCAAGGCATTCTTTCTATAATCATTTAAAACGGATACAAATTGATACCGTTTCCCCCTTCGACTTCGAAAATGTTCGAAATACCCATACTAGATCGACCGAAACACCATAAATGTGCATTATTAGGGGAAAATGTGGGTAGCGAATGTCGACCAGTTAAACACATTCATTTGCCTTTTTTCGGCGCAGCCGTACTAACATGGTTTTGCTATTTGCATATCAGTGTTGTATAAACCAATCAATCTTATATTAACCTTAACATTAAGGCAATTTCTCTTCAACCGCACAACGTGTGTAACCGTGACGCGGATTGGTTAACCTTTCGATAAGGGGTACGTTACCTTACCGAAATCCACTGAATTTCGTTGAATTCACCGAAATCCACTTTGGATCTGGAGTGACCAGCACACAACCAATCTTAACCTTCAAATTGCGCCGACCATCTTTTTTCAAGATATTTCTTGTTTATCCTGCCTCTTCACAGTCAATAACATGTCTGAACTATTCTGTTTTTAAAGTACAATTATAATCTATTCGCAGTTTTTCGCTTTTTCCTAGACAAAATGCGGTTGAGTTTTGAAAAAAAAATATTTTAAAGGGTGTTTAAATCGAATCGTGATTGATAAAAGTAATGGCTTGTGGTATACACCATTTTCTGATATACGATAAGAGACTTGAGCTGTCACGGTGTTATTTCTTGATATGAATGTAGTATACGTCTCGCGCTTTCGCTAGAAAATAAAAAGCTCAATGGACCCGAATATTCGAATGTTGTTGTTTGTTCATACATTTAATCAATCAATCGGGCACGTTCGCATTTGTTACGTGCTAGTCCACAAGGACAGATTCTTCTGATAATGCGTTGATTTAATACTATATATACACTTGTTTTGGCAATAAACAAAATTGAAACTGTCTAGCGTGTTTCAGTCCAAATACGGGAACAGAAAGACGTCGCCATTATCGTGCATAAAATAAATTTGCATAAGATAATTACAAATACGCCTAATTTTTGTATTTCCATTTCCAATTAAAATTACAAAATTAAATACGCAAGGTAGGGCATATACTGTGGTGCACGCTAATAGTTATACCGAGTAAAACATATTTTCATATATACTTTTCCACATTGCCAACGTATCGCAGATTTTTATAATAATTTATTTTAACATTAAAATATTTGTTTGATTTTCACCTGTGTAATGTATCCACCATTATTGAAAGTTTATTAACAATACAATAAATATTTGTTTATCTTCACGGCGACCTTCGGACTGGAATTTTAGTGCGATACCGGCTGCGCTAGACGGAGATTCGTGATAAATCATCATTATTATTTTAAACAGATAACACCAATGTGCGTTAGCTATTTACATGCTTGTGTCGCAACTGATAGAGATGTTTACAAATGTGTTTAAACTTATTATTTCTGTGAGGTTTCTTTAAAATCCACAAGTTGGTCATATATGCAGAAGGCGAAGCGCTGACAAAGCATCGTATATGCCCACTATAATGCATTTGTACATAACAGGGTCATAACTAATTTGACAGACAGTAAAGACGTTTTTGAAATGTGTATTAAAACTAGTTGAATAAGAAAACAATATCAAAAAAGTTAATTTTGAAAAGGAGATAAACTGACTTGTGTATCAATGTTTCTAAACCACTGTCTCTTCGCCGCATATAGTTCACGCATGAACTTAATGCGGCGTTCTTCGCCGCACGTAGTTCGTGCGCGAACTATACGCGGCATGGACTATATGTTGCACTACAGAGCTTATCGTGTACTGAAATATTTCGACATAATATGACAACATTTTCATGATAAGTATCTGGCTAAGTGTATGCAGAAATATGCTACCATAACCAAAATTGAGTTCCTAACGTCGCGTCATTTTTTAATATGATAACTCCATGCATAGACTTTCATTGACGTTTTTTAACAAAGCACGTTGTAGACTAATCAGTTGTTACTTATATCTTGAATCAGAAAGTTTGACCTTTGTAACTATATATAATCTGTCAAGCCGAATACTGTCACATAGCGACTGTAAGTTGTGTTAAGAAGTAGACGCTCAGGGGTGCATTTCATCAAAAGTCCTAGGTGCACTTATCACTCCTAAGTACACTTTTCGCACCTACGCCAATTTAAGCATGTTTTGTTACATGAATTTAAAAATAAAATTCAACCAAATTTTAGTTTAATCTTAAAGAATATGACATATTAAAGATATTTACACTTCAAAATGTCTAAAATATATTGAGCAAACATGACTTATTCCTTCCAGAAAGTTTCACTCCTATCTTTTTATACTTAAGATTTTTGATCAGCCCAGGTTTCCAGCACCACCCCTTGAAACTCGGCCTTCGACTGTATTTCGGTTAGTATTTTTATATCAATAGTTTGAGCTCCCACCATAATATTATATATTTTTTATTTTATTAAGGTCGGGATTTAAAGATGACCAGCATGCAATTTTAATTTTGTTATCGGGCTTCTATTTATTCGCCAGTTTTGAGCCATGCCATACGAAATTGCCTTCCCGAAGATCCAACTGCGATTTATTTGACAAAAATGTCGATTTTCCTCCACATGTGGAGAAGTTGCCGGCTTCTTGTGGAAGGGTAAGTTAGTACTGGTTAGATTTCAGTCCAGGAAAAACTGGTTAGGTGAACCGGCCGCCGTATATAACTGAAATATCGTTGAGAAACGGCGTTAAACCCGATGAAACAAACAAACCAACTGCGATTTGCAAAATATCTAGCAACTGCATGCCACCCATTTTGATCACGAGTTTTAATACATTTATCACTGTTCATATTTCCATTCATAGAAATAAGGATACCTACTCCTTTAAAACACATACACCACAAAAAAACATAATTGTAGCCTTAAATTAACGTTCAAAATCGCGCCCTGTGACGACGTTTTTCGCTTCCTTCCATTCTGGAACCTGGGGCAAGATTACAGAAACATCTTAAGTAAAATCTTATCCTTATCCTTAAAATTCATTTTCCTTAACTGGTTTATTTAACATACAGGCTAGTAAATGGTGAAATCAAGAGTGATAAATGAATATTATTGATATGTTGTTGTCATTACCATTAAAAGGTCTTACAGTTTTCAATGTGGTTTTGGAATTACATCCATTTGAAGCTTTGTACTTAAGTGAAACTATTTAAGATTCATTTAAGATGCTTCTGTAATACCGGCCCAGCTGATCTCTAACCTATCATTTTGGATTTCTGTTTAAAAGAATTGAAATTGTTCGCCGATTTAACCCCGTTATTTAGCTATTGTTTTCGTGTGAATACTCCTCTTTGTCTAGTCGTACAATCGTTTCTTTTACCCCCACTGTCGATTCTTTTTAAATCTCGCGGAATGATTCTGTTGTCACATCACCAAGGGTGAAGCGCGTAGCGTCAGTTGCCATGCATACTCGACTCATTAAAATGTGACTGCTTTAAAGGTATGGCTACGTAACATTAGAATAAAATGTTATTGTTACAAATGACTTACATGGATTCATGGCTTTTTTATAAAAAGCACTCAATGTGTTAATTAAAGTCCAAAATTAAAATGCTAATAACTGCGTGAATTTCCGGCAATGTCGAGCAACCGAAGCAGCCCTAATGTTATAAAAAGGGCTTGAATAAACTGAATTATTGTATAATCTAAAAATAAACGTCTTCTGATTGGTCCAAGAGTAAATTGTTTGAGATATTCAATAATTTTCCGTGATATTTACTGGTTCGTTAATAGTGACAGACGGGAATCACAATGAGCATTCCTTATACGACAGTTTCTTATGAATGCTACGGAAACTACCGAAGCGTGTTTCGGATGACCATGGGTAGGGTATTCGAGCGGTTCAGAGACAGAGACCATTTGAGCGCTGCTGTTGGGTTTAAACCTCTTTGTAAGTGAAGTCTTTTCAAGAAAACGCAACATGTGATGCCACTATTTGCAAACAGGAACTTATATTTACTCCATATGGTCACCTCGTTGTCATATGGGGCAAATATTGGTTACTGTCAGTACATGTGACGTCACATGTGACGTTTTCTGGAAATGAAGTCACTTAAAGAAGAGGTTGAAAATCGTACAGCGGCGCTCATTTCAAGTCTGCACCAAACGACAGGTATAAACTATGAAAAAACTCAGTTCACCAATTTATTTGAATTAAAACACCCGACTCATAGTTTTAATATCCTGTTATTTTTCAGGTAGAAACGATAACATTTATATAATAAGACAATTATGGCTTTTCAAATGACAAATTGACAGGTCATGTTGTATATTTGGGGGCAAAAGAGATATAACACTCTGGTGATGACAAGTTAGGACATAAACTGTATTAGTAATCGCGGGGATATTTACAACTTGAGTGATCAGTTTAAAACACAAAATTGATAAGCATAAAGTTAAACTTCGAATTTCAAATGTATAATTATTAAATAAGAAGGTCGAATATTCGAATATTCGTTCGAAAGGTAGACCGAATATTCGAATACCAAAATTGCTATACGTTGACGTCCCTAATAAAAATTCATCCTTTTAGTGTCAAACATAAATAAAAAGCGAATGTCTTCACTTATGATTACAGCTTCATATTGAGTCAAGTACCAATAACTTCTTGCTTTACAAAAATCCAAAAATAAATAAATTGCCAATTGTCGAATTTGATATTATTCGAAAAGAAAAGGAACATTTATTGGCCGTGGGAAACGTGTTTTAGTTCATTAATCAGGTTTTCATTTGGTCGAAAAGCAATGCGGCAGTAACATTCGTGATATTTTTATTCATTTACAATACGTTTTCTGAAAATCGGAACTCTCCGAAAACCGGACGTTTGGCCTAGTCCAGACTGATTCCGATATTCATGAGTTTTATTGCATAAATGCAGTACAATGTGCAATCGGAACACCTCGGCGATTATAAGCATATCTATTCCGAGTACTGCCGGATACCGCCAAGAAATAACCATTATACAATGTGTACATGTCGCAGTTGAAATGAATTCATGCGGGTGTCTTAAAATTGACACTATGTTTTTATTCCCCGACCATCTCAATGACAATGGCTTGAACTTGAAATTCTTCTTCGAGAAATACTCGACCTACCAACCAGCCAATCAACCACAAATACTCTAGTACGGGAGACAAAAACAAACAGTTTTGCAAGGATTAGTTAATGATTAATAGTATATATTTAAAGATTAGTGCCTTTACATGATACAGTATGCTCCTAGTCATCCGCACCCCTTGTTCATGATTAAATACCCAGGGATGTATGGATAGTTCACAAAAGGGTACTCAGTGGGTTTTTTTAAAAAATGACGTAAAGTTGGCATCGGATTATAATTTGTGGTCGTTTGGGCGTCTTTCCAAGGACCACACGGGACGTAACTTATTGATGACTTAATGATATACAAGAAAGCTCACAAGAGTTGTCGGTCGTTGGTAAGCAGGTTACTGAAGCGGTTCTGGTGTACTTGACGGATTAGCTAGTTCAATATATACCCTTACATTGATGTATAGTCAGTCCCTGTTTACATTTCTATTTAGTCGAGTGAAATGACCTGAAGTATTTCAATGTCACACCTGTTATTGAGTAAAGTCTTACCGCTTCATCTTAAATCGAAAATACAATCGCCGTTTTAAGAATAACGATAACAAATTAGCTTGGATTACCATATTGCTACACAAACAACAATGCATATAAAGTATTAAATCGTTTCGTGACATGTTGAGACACGACTGCCTGGTTCAATAAAATTAGAAAATAACACTTACGATTTTTCAGAGTGCACAGCATACAAGGTAGTGAAACCTCGATGATATGACCAGCATTGGCTCGGATGAAAATCAGACTTATGAAAGATGGGGTTTGATAATCGTGTTAAACTTTGGAAGGATAATTGAAAACAGGTCCATTTTTTTTTAACGTAGTGAATAAAACGAAAAATAATTTCCCTTGGTTAAGTTTTCCAGTATAGATGGCGCCTCGTTCGCACGAGAAATTTACGCTAATTTCGCGCCAAAGTCATTCAGTCTTGGGAACGACTAGCGATTAGACGTTAGACTTTTATTTAAATGTTTATATTTATACAAATGGGAAAAAAATAGTGTGTTACACAAAGTTTTCGATACCTCATGAAGTAAGAAAGATAGTGACAATAATACATACATACTCTATGTAACATATTTTATATGTTTGTACGATGTGTTGCGTATGTTCATATGTGTTTTCTATCAGAATGATGTATACCAGTAATCAAGACATGTATTATTTTTTGATTTAACAAAATGTATGTTTTTATATAACTTGAAATTACCAATCATGGGCATAATGTCTTAATTTCTAAATAAAATAAAGTATGATAAAAGTATGTTACAAGTTTTTGCAGAACCTTACACATTTGATGTCTTCATGTATTTATTTATGTATTGCTTTGAGGTGGTCTTTAAGTGAAGATTTACGGTACAATGTTAGTAAAAGAGAGAGAATACGTAACTACAGGGAAAGCCACATACATAAGACAATGCCTCCCCACGCAAATCTCCGGAAAAACAACAATCCACAAAACATAAGGCACTAAAGGAGGTCAAACGGTACACATATTAAGGAACTGAGGCGCAAGGAATGGCCCAGCAGACCACAAGGAACAACTAGGAGAATCAAAGTGGACAGTAAGGGAAGGGGAGGTGGGAATTAATGGATGGAAAAGATCACAGGACAAGTCAAGACAACTGGTCTTAATAGGCCAAAAATGGGCAGGAAACAATCTGAACACTGAATATCAAAAGTAAATAATGTCTATGTGTTATAAAGGAATATTTTCAAGAGTTAAATAGATAAGACTAAATATTGCGTCCAGCTGATTTACCATCAACAATATGGGAGGCGTAGTGACCGAGGGGTACGGCATCTAACTCTTTATCCGAACAATCTTTATCACTTGCGATGTAACCCAGCAAACAGTCAACGACAGGAATGTGTTTCACTTGCGATGTAACCCAGCAAACGGTCAACGAGAGGAATGTGTTTCACTTGCGATGTAACCCAGCAAACGGTCAACGAGAGGAATGTGTTTCACTTGCGATGTAACCCAGCAAACGGTCAACGAGAGGAATGTGTTTCACTTGCGATGTAACCCAGCAAACGGTCAAGGATAGGAATGTGTTTCACATGCGATGTTACCCAGCAAACGGTCAACGAGAGGAATGTGTTTCACTTGCGATGTAACCCAGCAAACGGTCAACGAGAGGAATGTGTTTCACTTGCGATGTAACCCAGCAAACGGTCAACGAGAGGAATGTGTTTCACTTGCGATGTAACCCAGCAAACGGTCAACGAGAGGAATGTGTTTCACTTGCGATATGACCAAGCAAACGGTCAACGAGAGGAATGTGTTTCACTTGCGATGTAACCCAGCAAACGGTCAACGAGAGGAATGTGTTTCACTTGCGATATGACCAAGCAAACAGTCAACGAGAGGAATGTGTTTCACTTGCGACTTAACCCAACAAACAGTCAACGAGAGGAATGTGTTTCACTTGCGATATGACCAAGCAAACAGTCAACGAGAGGAATGTGTTTCACTTGCGATGTAACCCAGCAAACGGTCAACGAGAGGAATGTGTTTCACTTGCGATATGACCAAGCAAACAGTCAACGAGAGGAATGTGTTTCACTTGCGATGTAACCCAGCAAACAGTCAACGAGAGGAATGTGTTTCACTTGCGACTTAACCCAGCAAACAGTCAACGAGAGGAATGTGTTTCACTTGCGACTTAACCCAGCAAACGGTCAACGAGAGGAATGTGTTTCACTTGCGACTTAACCCAGCAAACAGTCAACGAGAGGAATGTGTTTCACTTGCGATATGACCAAGCAAACAGTCAACGAGAGGAATGTGTTTCACTTGCGATATGACCAAGCAAACAGTCAACGAGAGGAATGTGTTTCACTTGCGATATGACCAAGCAAACAGACAACGAGAGGATTTTTTTTTACTTCCGATGTAAGACATACAAATGTTTATTAACACTAATATAAGAAAAAAATCCAATTGTTTAATGAATCAATATATTGTGGTACCAACACAGTACAGTCGGACCTCGTTTGTTCGACTATCCGAATACTAAGTATTATCCAAAATAATTATCAGGTTCCGATGTTTCTTCTTGTATAGGCACGTCGAATTGAAAAGGGGCTAACCGAAACCATGTATTATTCGAAATAAAGTTCCGGACCTGATGAATTCGAATGAACGAGGTCCGACTGTATGTTGTTAATGTATTGCAACATATTGAGGTACACTTCAAGCATGACACCGCTACATTTAATCATACATCAAAGCAACGCAGTCATAACTAGCAAATGTTAATATATGCATGTGTTGTTATGTAAATGATGCATGCACTTTCTATTCTTACAAGTTCCTGTTTGTCTCATCTCAGTTTTGTCTTCAAAATTCTACATTAAGCCGAATCACTATAAATTGCATACCTTCTCCGCCGAACAATCTAGCTTTCTTATTGTCTTTTTCTCTCGTTTCTTGTTTTCTTTGTTTTCATTTTAATATGACTGACATTGTCTCATTATCTATAACATGTAATTTTCATTCTACTTACTTCTCACAATAAGATATGTATTGTCATAATGTTGACTAGTTGTCACTTGATACTATAAAAATGGTTTATTATGAAACGCTTATATACCACATATTAATACACTGAATTCGCATTTTTCGACGGTACACGGACATATAAACCATGAATTCGCAACAGGCTGATATTTGTGCTTAAACTTGTTTGAACTCTCGGCAATGGCGAGATTTTTCAACCGAGATCAAACAACCGGAACACCTCGAACATTTTACGAAAATGACCCGAAAAGATTGCGATTTACGCCATCTTGTTTATATGTCCGTGGACGGTATCACTCGGGTACAGTCAATTGTTATGTGGCAATTTGAGAGCCATACATCAATGGTTCCCGGTTTCAAGACGCAAAAAAGAATGAAACCGGGAACAAGTACAAAACGTCCACATCCAAAGTTCACCCAACGAAGAAGTACCAAAGTTCACCAAACCAAGTAATATCATAAATCATGAATATGGAATTACTATTCCATACAAACCATCTGAATTTTGTACACACTGTTACTTTGTATTACAAAACCGTAGTATGCACTAAGTTGCCAGCTTCGCCACAGAGACGAGTGGTATCGTCTCACATCACTTTCAGTGCTTTGATTATATATACTGGTCAAAAGTGCAATCAGTGTTATTTCACATTGTTTCTAAAAAGCTGCTGGATACATCTTTTGTACATTTGAATACAGTAAGCTCACTCGGGACACCTCGGCGATTATTAGCATAAATGTTTGCATTCCGAGCTCTGCCGGATACCGCCGAGTAGTTACGATTGCAGAAAATGCTATAACATTTAAATCGAACTATTGAAAAAAGTCGATGTAATCCCGTCAAAATCCAGTTCATCGTTGCATATCATTTGATCATAATACAGTGACGATTATAAAAATACAAAATGGCATATAAGCCCCTTTGACCAGTATATTATAGTATTAAGTCCGCTTTTTAAATTAAAACATCAACTGTTCCGTTTGCCCCCCAATATTTAGGGATTGCCCATACGCACGTTTTATTAATTTCTCGCTATATCGCGCGACTTCTCGCATTATCAACAATTGTTTCTGACTGAACACAGCCTTTAAAATATTTAAATGTTCGGAAAAGTTTGTTTTCCTGTGAAAATGTCCTTCCTGTAACATCACTGTACAGTCAATATCTTGTTGAGATACATTCACTTCTAAAAAGGCGGCCAGTTTCCTCAATTCGTCGCCCATATTCCTCTTTAATTCATCGTATTGTAAAATATACACGGGTCCATGGAAACGATCTATAGTATTTCCAGTAAGACTGATGAACCACGTTACCATAAAGTCGAATTTTTCATTGATTTCTGGAATTATAAAAATGTACAGTGATTAATAATATGCCGTATGCTCTCATTTCGTTCCGATAAATATCCTTCAGCGGGAATGACGTGACGGGTTTTTTCATCGCATTGATTCTTTACAATATTTCTTAATGAATTGTTGAAGTTTTCAGTACTACACAGTAATCATTTCCATTCTATTGAATGGCGCGCTGTAAGTATCACGTGCTATATATAAAACACGTGGTCTTTATATCTGGGACCATTATATACAGGGATAGGCAACGGTGTATATTGGTCCCAGGTTATATTAAAGACATATCCTGGAATAGTTTGCTATTTTCTTTTACGATGCAAAGTTTTTGACTGAACTTTATAGAGTCACTAAGACCAATACAAATAATGATATTATTATGTTTAATTGAAGGATTTCTACGGTGGCATATTTCTGCCCCAACTACTTAATAACTAGATAATTATGTGGTAAACTAGATAAGTACACGTTGATAAATGTTCTTACCAGATAAATATCTTAACACGAACAATTGTCTGATAGTGCCCACAACTGCCACCACTTAGTTGTGGAGAAAGTCGGTCTTATAGTTGCGAGGTGGTCTGACTATCTATATACAGTAAAACCTCAATAATAATACCAACATTAGTTGTGGAGAAAGTCGGTCCTATAGTTGTGAGGTGGTCTGACTATCTATATACAGTAAAACCTCAATAATAAGACCAACATTAGTTGTGGAGAAAGTCGGTCCTATAGTTGTGAGGTGGTCTGACTATCTATATACAGTAAAACCTCAATAATAAGACCAACATTAGTTGTGGAGAAAGTCGGTCCTATAGTTGTGAGGTGGTCTGACTATCTATATACACTAAAACCTCAATAATAAGACCAACATTAGTTGTGGAGAAAGTTGGTCTTATAGTTGTGATGTGGTCTGACTATCTTTATACACTAAAACCTCAATAATAAGACCAACATTAGTTGTGGAGAAAGTTGGTCTTATAGTTGTGATGTGGTCTGACTATCTTTATACACTAAAACCTCAATAATAAGACCAACATTAGTTGTGGAGAAAGTTGGTCTTATAGTTGTGAGGTGGTCTGACTATCTATATACAGTAAAACCTCAAAGACCAACATTAGTTGTGGAGAAAGTTGGTCTTATAGTTGTGATGTGGTCTGACTATCTTTATACACTAAAACCTCAATAATAAGACCAACATTAGTTATGGAGAAAGTTGGTCCTATAGTTGTGAGGTGGTCTGACTATCTATATACAGTAAAACCTCAATAATAAGACCAACATTAGTTGTAGAGAAAGTTGGTCTTATAGTTGTGATGTGGTCTGACTTTCTTTATACACTAAAACCTCAATAATAAGACCAACATTAGTTATGGAGAAAGTTGGTCCTATAGTTGTGAGGTGGTCTGACTATCTATATACAGTAAAACCTCAATAATAAGACCCACCATTGGGACTCTTGAAAACTGAGGTGGTCTTAATATTGAGCAAAACAGTGAAAATGGACTTGAAAATTATGTTCTTAATTTCGAGGTGGTCTTATTCAGAGATTGAGGTGGTCTTTAAGTGAGGTTTTACTATAGTCTTTAACTGATGTTTTACTGTATAGAGCAACCACTCTAAAGCGACCCTATCTTGACAAACAATCTAACTTAACAACATCATCAATTTAACTTATACAGTAAAACAGTGAAAATGGACTTGGAACCCATCAACAATGTCCAAAGTATGCAGCCCCCAAAAGGGAGTTGCTCTGAAGATGTTGCACCGTACATAGTATTATTGATTTGTAATCTCTAGAACATATCGAAAAAGCAACTTACTTTCTTTCAACTTTTCTAATTCAGTGCGATTGGTATGTCCAGCTACCAAAACATGCGTCATTGATAGAAATGCATCGAATGGATTGCGTATGAGAAGAACCAATTTGTTAAACGATTGGAAATGCTTGGATTCGTGCGTTTTCACAGCAATCACCCAGCTAGTGTTTCTATAGCATTCGAATGGAAATCCGTGTCGTTCAAGTTCCCTATCGCAGTATTTACTAGCTGTTCCGAGACCTGAAAACAGACACCAAATAGTCTAAGTCAATTTGATATGTCTACACTGACCATCCGTGGGAAATAGAAATCATTAGCATTGTTGGCAGTTGGTCTATATAAAAATGTACTCGATAGAAATTAAAGGGGTTTCAGATTATACATGTACAACAAACGGGTAGATTATTAAGTCATTCGGACTAAACTTGATGTGATTTGTTAAGATACACCAGCTTGCAATTACGATTGGTTCAAACGTGTACAATTAAACTTCTTTACTGCGATTATTGTAAAACAGCATACAATACTACATGCTACACACTATGCGGATATAAATTCGTACAGAAGTTTGTTTGAATAGAAAATATAATGAAGTCTCTAAACAGATTTTGATTAATCCGGCTGAAAGAAAAAAAAAGCAATTTATTTTTCAATAGGAAGTGGGTCGGTACTCTGTGGCACGGACGTTGGTAATTTGTTTGCTAAAAGTGATTACAATGGAACTTGAGAAGGTATTTTTGAAGCTTGTGCCTTTATAGACTTTGAAAAGGCCTACGATACGATAAATAGAAATATTTTATGGAAGCTATTATCTGACATAGACATAATGGGTAAAATGTGTGAAGCTATAAAGTATGTATATGTGTCTTTTCAATCTTGTGTAAGAGTAACAACATCTTAATACGTTTCGATGTAAAGAGTGGCTTACGACAATGATGTATTCGTTCACCTTTGTTGTTTAATATATTCATAATGACTTGTCACTCAACGTTAAATGATTTAATATTGGTTTACCATTTGTGACGAGAAAGTTTGTATTATGCTATATGCTGATGACATTGTTCTATTAGCTGTATCTACTGATGATCAACAAGACCTGTGTCCTTTGAATGATATGCACGTAAATACAACTAAAAGTAACGTTGTGCACTTCAGGCCTAAATCAGAATCATGCCCACAGTTCAAATTCATGTGCAGATTGAATCAGATCAATAGAGTTGATCGATATATCTACTAAGGTGTTGTTTTGCATGAAAATCTCGATTATAATATTACTGTCAAATATGTAGCTCAGAGTCTCAGTCGTGCATTCGCCTTGCTAGTTGCAAAATGAAATTCATGGGCGGTATGATATAAGATGTCTATGGGAGATATTGGTAGGAAACACCCATTAGTTATGCAGTGGAAAGATGTCGCATAATAATGGTCAAGGCTATCATAAGTATACGAATGCTGCATCGGTCAATAGGCGAGTGGCACTCTGTGGCAAAGGTCAATAGGCGAGTGGCACTATTGGGCAAATGTCAATAGGCAAGTGGCACTCTGGGGCAAAGGTCAATAGGCGAGTGGCACTCTGGGGCAAAGGTCAATAGGCGAGTGGCACTATTGGGCAAATGTCAATAGGCAAGTGGCACTCTGGGGCAAAGGTCAATAGGCGAGTGACACTCTGGGGCAAATGTCAATAGGCGAGTGGCACTCTGGGGCAAAGGTCAATAGGCGAGTGGCACTCTGGGGTAAAGGTCAATAGGCGAGTGGCACTCTGGGCAGCCAATCAGGCTAATCATTCATGTAGAAAATTTGCATTTCAATGTAAAGAGTTACTATGATGCTCACTATTTTAAAATGTTCATTAATTTTGTTAATCCTATTTCTCGTTGTTTCGCACATGACGTTGAAGTCAAAGCGCTTGATAACTTTATTTACAGTTAGCTTACCAGGATAAACAAGGTCGTAGACCCTCTGGTCGCGGCAGAAGTAAATTATGGATATACAGGGAGTTAAAAACTGATTTTGAAGTTGATAAGTATTGTACACTAGTATTACCACCCATACATGGTTCTGCCATTTGCAAATTTCGACTGAGAGTTGGTCCAGTTAGGATGGAAACTGGCCGATACGAAGGTCTACCAGAGGAGTCTAGGACCTGTCCATTCTGTGATAATCATATAGTAGAAAATGAGTTACATGTAATTTGAATTGTCCAGTATATAGCGATGTAAGACGAGATCTATTCACAAAAGAATACACTAGTGATATAATTTTTAACCATTTGTCAGATTCTGATAAATATTGTTTCCTGTTTTCCAACCCAGACACGAGACGTAGTTGTGCCAAAATCTGTTTTGTTATTCTTAATTGTTGCAAATATCAAATCTTACGAAGGCGATACATAAATGAATATTATTTGCGAAAACCTAATATGTATAAATTGGTTCAATTAGTTAGTTCTAATAATGATGTAGTTTTAAAATATTGACACAGTACTGTCATGCCATATCTATTAAATAAAGTAATTCTGGTAGCTTTAGTGCAATATTTGACATAGTTATTGGCAAATTCCAGAAATTCCCATATTTTGTTATTTTTTTTTCAGTTTTACCCCAAAAACCACATCTAACACGATATTTTGTTTTATGATTAAAGCTTTACTCCAAGAATCTTTCACACGGTGCTATGTTTCTATATCCTATGTATTTTGTACTGGAATGTAATATCTATTAAACACAGTAATTTTGGTAGCAGTATTACACAAATTGACATTGTTATAGGCAAATTCCAGAAATTCTCATTTTTATTAGATTTTCAACCATTTTACCCCAAAAATCACATTGGGCACGTTTTATCAATATTCGTACGAACGAGCGTTTGTAAGATACGAAATGTTCGTAAGAATTGTCTTACGAAAATACTTACGAACGTTTTATCAACGCGGTCGTAAGTATGACAGTGATCTTACGAATAAGAATGTTCGTGCGCATAGTAAATCAGCCGTGCGTTCGGTTAAGGCTAACACTCGCACGAGTAAGAAACTGTGCACGCATTTTGCAACCGAACGCTCTGTTTGCCAAAAAGTACGCGCCCACTGTGCGACCACTCGCTTGAGCATATCCGAGGTAGCTAGCGAAGGGCGCGTACTTTTTGGCAAACAGAGCGTTCGGTTGCAAAATGCGTGCACAGTTTCTTAACTCGTGCGACTGTATTAGCCTTAACCGAATGCACGGCAGTACACGCTCTTCACGGGGAGGTCAAAAGAGACGCATCTCGCAGGTGTCAGGACACTACGGACCACGGGCATTACGGACCAGACACTTCGGACCATATGTAGGGACATAACGGGCCAAGCATTTAAAAAAAAAATCAATATTGTTTACCTTTAACAAATGCAGAAACTAATTCTTATATAATCATTATTCGTGATTTTACGGTAAATTCGAGGTTAGATCGATACATATATTCGAATATCAACCAACATTAAATTATATTCTGCTGCGTTTATGCAAACATACACTAGCAAACCTATTCAAAATACTGAAAAGAATCCCTTGTCAGTTTTAGTTTGAACGGAAATACTTTATACGACAGATAAAATGAATTCAAAGCTTATAACAATGTAAAACTGCAATTATATCCACGAGTAGATTGAAACGTATGCATTGAAATAAAATTTATTCAATTTGTAATATAAATCGACTGGAGTTAACCATATCTCACTTTATAAGTTAAATCATGATTTATATATTGACAACAAATGGATCAGAAAGAAGCCTTTTCCGTCTGTTATTTTCCCAATGCCTTCACTATAATTATTACCACGAAATGTTGAAGTTTTAATAATACTAACCGATATTTAGACATGGAAATTGTTTCTTCATCAAAAACAGTTCAAGTTTTCATTGTGCCATTTTAAAAAAAAATCTCTACCAACTTACACTTTAAAGTTAAATTCTTGTCATTTATTAAAAAAAAGCGGCAAGGCATATTCATGTCAAAAACGAGGCAAACTAACTTCTCAGAGAAAGACGAAAAAACTTCGGTGGACAGCTGCTTTAAAGTACTGAGACAACGTATCAGATCACTCAACAGTGTTCACAAAGATATGCCGGCAGATATGCCTGCCTTATATTTCTTAAAACATCATTGGTGATCAGGTTTACTATTGCAGGTCTAATGACTTATTATATAAGATGCGAATGTTTACCCAACAGGGGCTGGTCATATGGGGCTCTAACTGAAATATGAAAGTACTGTAGTGGTGTGGCGCTTGATGAGGTGCTCGAAGCCACGCCCCCTCTACACCAGCAGGGCGCTCTACCAACGGTACTAACCAGTTGGCTGTATCACCCCACACGCTGCTCTCCTCCCACTTACGTCACTATACTGCTGCTACCTTCATATAATGCGGATGGATGTGCACCCAGTGTGGGGCTCGACCCCTCCCCAACTCTCATAAGGTGCTCTACCGTTTTGTCACACTCTACTACACAGCTTAAGAACTAGTATATTGAGTGGTATTCTAACTCAGGAGAATAAAAACTTGCTTAAATATTTATTATTTTCTTGAGTTTGAACTAGAAGATTTAATTTATTGAGGATTTAATACTTTATTTTGCAGTCAAATGTCATTGAGGATGTCATTCAGCTGGTGATGTTAATGATGCAGACTACTGTTAAAGAAAATGTGAAGTGCTACTTAAAGTCACAACCACTGTAATTCTAACGACTTATTAGAGTTCATAAAATAAATAGCAACAATCAAACAAACCATTAAATTGCCAAATTATAATAATTTTCCTGTCTTTAATATATATTCATCCAGTTCATGTCTTAACAGTTTAAAATTAGGCTTAACAGTAATCAAATAACACTATTCAATGACATAGTTGATTCTGTATACCATACATTTTAAATCCATGTACAATGCCACATACACACATCTTATATATTCCTTCTTCAAATTACTTTTTGGTTGTCAGTAGTTTTACTTTGTGACTGATTATATATCTTTGATTGACTACTGTATCAGCTAGTATGTATGAAATCATCTTATACTTAGAAGATAACAATAAATACTTATTAATATATTTATTTATTTTTTTCAGAAATGCCAGACAATTTCATGTGATATGAAGTAGATGAATTGATAAAAAAAGTTCATAACTGTTGTTGATTAATGTGAAATATTAATATCATTTTTGTTACGAACGTTACGAATGCCTATAACCATTCGTAGCATTTTCATTAAAACTTACGAATTCGTAGCGGCTGCATGCGTACGAAAATTTGATAAAACGCTCTTGAGATCGTAAGAACGTTGTAAGAAAATCTTACGAAAATTTCGGGCGTAAGAACGTTGATAAAACGGGCTCAATTGTGCACCGTGTGATTGTCCTAGACTATTTGTATATTAAATGTGATGCCTTATATGACACAAATCCACCAAAATTATGTATGTGCATTTTTCCCCCAATATTTTTTTTCACCGGCATACACCTGCCGTGCGTTCGATTAAGGCTAATACACTCGCACGAGTTAAGAAACTGTGCACGCATTTTGCAACCGAACGCTCTGTTTGCCAAAAAGTACGCGCCCTTCGCTAGCTACCTCGGAGATGTTCGAGCGAGTGGGCGCACAGTGGGCGCGTACTTTTTGGCAAACAGAGCGTTCGGTTGCAAAATGCGTGCACAGTTTCTTACTCGTGCGAGTGTTAGCCTTAACCGAACGCACGGCTGAACTAACCCTGCCAACGTGTCTCTTTCAGTGTTTAATTATTGTTTTTAGAGCAATAATTATATTACAAGATTCCTGGGGTTATTTCAGTTTTATATCTTATATACATTAATACTGACAATCTTTTTTGTGATATGATTTTTTGTCATCTCTTAAAACACCTATACAGAGTGTCATTGTACGTTTAAAATAGCCTGCTTGACTTTATCATTAATTTCTAGTATATCTATGCATGTCCATGAAATTCTTCTACATGTTGTATAGTATAGATTTTTGTTTGCTATAAACATTGTAACATGTTTTATGCAATAAAATGATATTGTATTGTGGCAGGAATGGGTTAATCTCAAGATTAATTCTAGTCCCTGGTCACCAATTAAACACTATGTAATACTTATTGGTTTTACAGTATAGATGTTTATATGGTGTGATTCATTACACATCTTCTGGTAACATTCTATTACAGTCATACTATGCTAGTCATTGTGTATCTTGTTGAACAGTGAGATTTTCATGAAGCATGAAAATCTCATGCTTTTGGTCTCCAAAAAGGGTATAAAAGGCAGAGTTGCCAACACTCTGTGCTCAGTTCACGGACATTCACAAGGTAGATTTTACCCTTGTCACGATCTGTTCCATCTTTAGATAATTTATATTATAAATTAAGGGTTTATTTAGTTACTTTTGGGTGGGGTTCGTAATTAGTAAAGTCCAAATTCTGTTTAAATCTCATCATAACTTTATGGCTGTTATGTAGGATAGTTGAAATTCTGTTTATTAGATATATGTAAAATTGATGCTTAAAATATTATAGTACAAGAAATAAATCATTGAATCCTTATTTGTAGAAGTTGTAGTCAATTTAAGTTAATATGAATACATTATAAATACAATGAACCTGGGAAACAGCAAAGTCTGTTACAGTATTGTATGAAAATATGAGAAAAATGCAAATTGTGCATTTTTTTAATTGTACTGAATGAATTAACAAGGTATATTTTTCCGACCTGCGATATGTTGTTTTTATATAGACATGACATGTTCAAACGACAAAGAATAACAAACAATACAATAACTCACCTGTCATTTGTTGTATCAAATGTCTCGTCCAGGTATTACCAGAACCCGGGAAACTAGCCAGTCCTATTACAGGTAATTGGCGTGTAGATAGTTTCACATCCCTTTCCGTACAATTCTGGACGTTACTATGGGCAGGAGAGTTGTTTGAAAAATATTCAAATGTATTCGTATAGCTCGGCTTATCATGCAGATGCTGTTTGAGATGTTGTTTCCATTCAGCCAAGTTGTATTCTTGCTCATGAAAAACGTTCACATGTTTGGGAACCGATCGCGAGAGATAGCCGACATACACATAATAACTTCCAATTATACTGGCAATACACAGTACGGAACAAACAGACCTTTTATTTAATCGTGCCATATTATCACTTGCACAAACTAAAACATACATACAAGAACCGAAATGTGTCCTGTGTAGAAAATATCCGATTGATTTCTATCCATCAATTGTCCGTTTATATTTAGCTTCGAACAGGTGTAAAAGCGCCACTACTTTGCAAACGATTAAACACATTCAAATAGTCATTGTGTATACAAAATGACCACTAAATCAATAGTTTGATGGAAATACAAAGGTGAATGTCGTGGATATGCCGATAGCGATATTGGAAAACGGCTTACCTTTACCCGTGCATCAAGAAAATTTGCCACCATTCGCAGTGTAGACAGACCAAGCCTTTGATCCATTACAGTGTGTCAGCTAAATATCGCAAACATGGCGTAATGGTGGTTAATTTCTGTCTGTGTCATATATTGTAGTTTATTGAGCTGTGCTCGTGTAGGTGGACTTTGACATGTGAGGTGTGACTTTACAGTCGAAACCACTTACAAGAGAGAAATATGAAAACCAAAACCATTACATAATTTACTGATACATTACATACAGTTGATAATTTATAAGTGCGTCTGGTATAGACATGGTATATGCCATGTGTTTAGAGAAGTTTATCAATATACACATTTATGGATTAACTCTATACTCTGTATGGTAAAGTTGTACATGTGGAATGACTTTTGATGATGTTTTACATTCCGGTAAATGCACACAAATTCTGTATTTTTTAACATCAATGGTATTTTTGGAAAGGAGAGAAAGTATACTAGCTTATGCTATCGAGTTTTTTTCTCAAAATTATGTCAATAAAAATATGAAAAACAAGATTTTCCTTACTCTCCCTTGTTTCTGTTTTTGTTCTTTTGGAATAAAACTTAATCTCTATGGGTTTTTTTTGAAAAAATCTCGATAGCATGTGGTAGATTTGATTGTTATATTTGTATGACATATGTGTTTTAATTGCAAAATTAACGTTTGTGCAATTGGCCTGATTTACCGACCCAACAGGTAAAATTTGACTGCACCAAAAGTTAAAATAACTTCACTATTTTTCAACATTTTTACAAAATTATAGCAATATTAGTTGAAGGACTGTATAACGATAAAACAGTGTACAATTCACCTAGCTATGATATGTTATTTCAAAAATATTACTAAAAAGCAAATACATGTATGGCTATTGTCTAGGGCTAACGGAAGCCGCGCGAACAAGTGTATTTCATCAAACATGGTCAAAATCAAATATTTGACGGGAAGTCTGCCTATAAAAGACATTGGGTCAGACCAATCGTGCCGTAATGAGTTTGGGGTCACGGGGTCAATGTCATAGGCCAATTGTATTTAAAACGCCTCCCATTAATTGGAATGTTCAATATGACAAAATTGTGGACTTCTATTATACATGACTATCTATATAAATTTAAGGTCAGTTCATCGCATACATGAGATGAGCTCTTTCATGACTTACAGTTAACAAACAACCTGTTGTTACTGTTTCCAATATGGCACTAATCCAACTATGCATCCATGAAACCCTTTTTTACCATTTAAAAAATGTTTAATTTCACAATATATATCCAGTTAATCTGCTTTAGATTTTTTAGATTTTATCAAACATTGAGTCAAAAGTCAGAGCTATAGCATAGTTTGATACCAGAAGGTATTTATAAGCAATTCATGTTATTTTCATTAGCAATGTTTTTCTTTTATCATACCACAACCCCAGGTACATGCGAATTTTCTTTTGACATTAAAAAACAAACCATTCATTCATATAATACTGTTCAAATACTTCACCCTTTTCACTCGGGGTAAATCCAAATTAACAATGCAGTCACCGCTCAATTTGTCGCTTTCTATACCGATTTTACTTTTTATAAAGCAAATAACAGGCTTGCTCGAAATAAAAAAATCGATGAAAACAATTAAAATGTGATAAAATAGCATGTATATACATGTATATATAAATATATGTAGTTGTACAAGGCACATAACAACCTTTAGAATGTAATATGTAATTAGATAACATTTATTCTTCATCGACCCTCTACGTACACTATCGATTGTTCTCGTCGAGAGTAAACATCATAATTATACGTATACTGAAAGTCAATATTCGTTTTTCGCTGAACATAATGTATGGCTTTGCATGGCTATTCGTGACATTCAGAACACCTCGGCGATTATTAGGACACTTTTTTGTATTCCGAGCTCTGCCGGATACCGCCACGTAGTAACGATTGTATTCCGAGCTCTGCCGGATACCGCCACGTAGTAACGATTGTATTCACAAGTGACCCGTAAATAATACCCGAGTATACATGTAATGTCTCGGTTACATTAAGCTACCGGTGTACGTACTTCCCATGGGTTAAAGGCCCGTGCGTCCCCTCGCTGGACATACCCCCTGTTTAGTCTTGTTATGTGTCCCCTCGCTGGACATACCCCCTGTTTGGTCTTGTTCTGTGTCCCCTCGCTGGACATACTTCCTGATTGGTCTTGTTATGTGTCCCTCGCTGTGCATACTTCCTGATTGGTCTTGTTTTGTGTCCCCTCGATGCGCATACCTCATGTTCGGTCTTGATTTGTGTCCCTTGGCTGCGCATACTTCTGTTTGGTCTTGATTTGTGTCCCTTGGCTGCGCATACTTCTGTTTGGTCTTGATTTGTGTCCCTTGGCTGCGCATACTTCTGTTTGGTCTTGATTTGTGTCCCTTGGCTGCGCATACCTCATGTTCGGTCTTGATTTGTGTCCCTTGGCTGCGCATACCTCATGTTCGGTCTTGATTTGTGTCCCTTGGCTGCGCATACTTCCTGATTGGTCTTGTTATGTGTCCCTCGCTGTGCATACTTCCTGATTGGTCTTGTTTTGTGTCCCCTCGATGCGCATACCTCATGTTCGGTCTTGATTTGTGTCCCTTGGCTGCGCATACTTCTGTTTGGTCTTGATTTGTGTCCCTTGGCTGCGCATACTTCTGTTTGGTCTTGATTTGTGTCCCTTGGCTGCGCATACCTCATGTTCGGTCTTGATTTGTGTCCCTTGGCTGCGCATACTTCCTGATTGGTCTTGTTTTGTGTCCCTTGGCTGCGCATACTTCTGTTTGGTCTTGTTTTGTGTCCCTTGGCTGCGCATACTTCTGTTTGGTCTTGATTTGTGTCCCTTGGCTGCGCATACTTCTGTTTGGTCTTGATTTGTGTCCCTTGGCTGCGCATACTTCTGTTTGGTCTTGATTTGTGTCCCTTGGCTGCGCATACTTCCTGATTGGTCTTGTTTTGTGTCCCTTGGCTGCGCATACTTCCTGATTGGTCTTGTTATGTGTCCCTCGCTGTGCATACTTCCTGATTGGTCTTGTTTTGTGTCCCTTGGCTGCGCATACTTCTGTTTGGTCTTGTTTTGTGTCCCTTGGCTGCGCATACTTCTGTTTGGTCTTGATTTGTGTCCCTTGGCTGCGCATACTTCTGTTTGGTCTTGATTTGTGTCCCTTGGCTGCGCATACTTCTGTTTGGTCTTGATTTGTGTCCCTTGGCTGCGCATACTTCCTGATTGGTCTTGTTTTGTGTCCCTTGGCTGCGCATACTTCTGTTTGGTCTTGTTTTGTGTCCCTTGGCTGCGCATACTTCTGTTTGGTCTTGTTTTGTGTCCCTTGGCTGCGCATTCTTCTGTTTGGTCTTGATTTGTGTCCCTTGGCTGCGCATACTTCTGTTTGGTCTTGATTTGTGTCCCTTGGCTGCGCATACTTCCTGATTGGTCTTGTTTTGTGTCCCTTGGCTGCGCATACTTCTGTTTGGTCTTGATTTGTGTCCCTTGGCTGCGCATACTTCTGTTTGGTCTTGTTTTGTGTCCCCTCGATGCGCATACCCCCCGTTTGGTCTTGATTTGTGTCCCTTGGCTGCGCATACTTCTGTTTGGTCTTGTTTTGTGTCCCCTCGATGCGCATACCCCCCGTTTGGTCTTGATTTGTGTCCCTTGGCTGCGCATACTTCTGTTTGGTCTTGTTTTGTGTCCCCTCGATGCGCATACTTCTGTTTGGTCTTGTTTTGTGTCCCCTCGCTGTGCATTCTTCTGTTTGGTCTTGTTTTGTGTCCCCTCGCTGTGCATTCTTCTGTTTGGTCTTGTTTTGTGTCCCCTCGCTGTGCATTCTTCTGTTTGGTCTTGTTTTGTGTCCCCTCGATGCGCATACCCCCCGTTTGGTCTTGATTTGTGTCCCTTGGCTGCGCATACTTCTGTTTGGTCTTGTTTTGTGTCCCCTCGATGCGCATACTTCTGTTTGGTCTTATTTTGTGTCCCCTCGCTGTGCATTCTTCTGTTTGGTCTTGTTTTGTGTCCCCTCGCTGTGCATTCTTCTGTTTGGTCTTGTTTTGTGTCCCCTCGCTGTGCATTCTTCTGTTTGGTCTTGTTTTGTGTCCCCTCGCTGTGCATTCTTCTGTTTGGTCTTGTTTTGTGTCCCCTCGCTGTGCATTCTTCTGTTTGGTCTTGTTTTGTGTCCCCTCGCTGTGCATTCTTCTGTTTGGTCTTGTTATGTGTCCCCTCGCTGATGTGTCCCCTCGCTGTGCATACTTCTGTTTGGTCTTGTTTTGTGTCCCCTCGCTGTGCATACTTCTGTTTGGTCTTTTTTGTGTCCCCTCGCTGTGCATACCTCATGTTTGGTTCCGTTTAGTTTTGCATTGGTGTCCCCTTCCTGTGTGCGACTCGTGGTCCGTTTAGTTTTGCATTGGTGTCCCCTTCCTGTGTGCGACTCCTGGTCCGTTTAGTTTTGCATTGGTGTCCCCTTCCTGTGTGTGACTCCTTGCGTTAGCATCCTTGTCTTTTTGTACTTATTTTTGTACGTCATCTCCGCGTTATTCCCCAAGTTTATCTGGACTGTTTTGTAATCTCTCTCACTGCGATAACCTCCTGGTCTTTTTGTTCTTTTGTGTCCACTGCCAATTTGTACCTGCTGGTTCATTTGCTATTGTTTTTGTGTCCACTGCCAATTTGTACCTGCTGGTTCATTTGCTATTGTTTTTGCGTCCACTGCCAATTTGTACCTGCTGGTTCATTTGCTATTGTTTTTGTGTCCACTGCCAATTTGTACCTGCTGGTTCATTTGCTATTGTTTTTGTGTCCACTGCCAATTTGTACCTGCTGGTTCATTTGCTATTGTTTTTGTGTCCACTGCCAATTTGTACCTGCTGGTTCAGTTGGAATTGTTTTTGTGTCCACTGCCAATTTGTACCTGCTGGTTCAGTTGGAATTGTTTTTGCGTCCACTGCCAATTTGTACCTGCTGGTTCAGTTGGAATTGTTTTTGCGTCCACTGCCAATTTGTACCTGCTGGTTCATTTGCTATTGTTTTTGTGTCCACTGCCAATTTGTACCTGCTGGTTCATTTGCTATTGTTGTTGTGTCCACTGCCAATTTGTACCTGCTGGTTCATTTGTTATTGTTTTTGCGTCCACTGCCAATTTGTATCTGCTGGTTCATTTGTTATTGTTGTTGTGTCCACTGCCAATTTGTACCTGCTGGTTCATTTGCTATTGTTTTTGCGTCCACTGCCATTTTGTACCTGCTGGTTCATTTGTTATTGTTGTTGTGTCCACTGCCAATTTGTACCTGCTGGTTCATTTGCTATTGTTGTTGTGTCCACTGCCAATTTGTACCTGCTGGTTCATTTGCTATTGTTTTTGTGTCCACTGCCATTTTGTACCTGCTGGTTCATTTGTTATTGTTGTTGTGTCCACTGCCAATTTGTACCTGCTGGTTCATTTGTTATTGTTGTTGTGTCCACTGCCAATTTGTACCTGCTGGTTCATTTGTTATTGTTGTTGTGTCCACTGCCATTTTGTACCTGCTGGTTCATTTGTTATTGTTTTTGCGTCCACTGCCAATTTGTACCTGCTGGTTCATTTGTTATTGTTGTTGTGTCCACTGCCATTTTGTACCTGCTGGTTCATTTGTTATTGTTGTTGTGTCCACTGCCAATTTGTATCTGCTGGTTCATTTGCTATTGTTGTTGCGTCCACTGCCAATTTGTACCTGCTGGTTCATTTGGTATTGTGTGTGTGTCCCCGCAATGTGTGTATCGTCTTGGTCTGGATCATAAAGGATACTTTCAATCAGATCTAAAAATGTACACTTATGAGTCCGATATATATTGTCTCATATTGAGAGTGAAAAATGTACCTCCTGGTCTATTTAGTCTTACTATTGTGTCCCTGTCTTTGCCTTCTTCTATTTCATTTGTAAATGTCTGGGAAATTTTGATTTTTTATTAATGTGAACTTACTCTGCGCATCTTTTCATTTTACAGACCAAAGCAAATAATTATGATTAGGGGCGAGACGATACAGACGTAACGCGATACCATACATATTATGATATACCTCTCGTGATACGGTTCTAGATCATAAAGAATAACTAAATGCTCTAAATGCCACCCTTGTTAGCATTAAATGTTAAGATATATTAACTAATAGCATTAGTTTAGAATATTTACCTCACAATACTTATCTCCTGTTAAGAACAAAACACAATTGACTAAACATGACTCAAGTATTTAGAATTGCACTGGTTTCAATACACTGCATTCAATGCATGACAGTTGTTTACTGTTTCAATTTTTGCAACATATCTCAGGCAAGTTTACACAAGAACGTGGACAAGCGTAATATTTTTCCTTACATACAATGAATAAAAATGGCGGAACAATACAGCCTACTCTATTTTAAGAGACCTTCATTGGGAATCAGCCGATAAGGTCACATATGACAGGGAATCTGTTAATACAGGTTAATACATCGATATTTCTCAAAACGTATATCGAATAATCGTCTTAACCCTATTGTTTATGAGCATACTTGAACAGAGTTATTATTGTACATTGCTTTTTTTATTTCAACTCATATACTTTTGTATAATAGTTCAATTAATAGTATACATCCATGATACATTAATTAAAAGTTAAGATATGCAATATCTCAAAACACAAAGGAAACAATAAAATAATTGCTCATACAGCATACTATTTATATTTTCATGAATGACCATTAAAAATTCCAATTTAATATCATTTCATATTTGTAGAATGCTATAATTTTCAAACTCACTTCTTTTCTCCTTAATATTTTGTACATTGAAACCCGTCAAAACTGAACCCTTTATAAACCGAACTACTGTCTATATTTTCACATATTTTCGTTTAAAACCCCCCCGAGAATACCGCACTCTGTTTAAACCGAACAAAGAACGGTTGTCGGCATGAATTTTGTATGATTTTCACTCAAGACTACCTGAGAATACCGAAGGGGCAAATCTGGTTTGTATATTTTTCAACCTACACCCCGATATGTCAACATGTTGGTTGTGTCTGCGTGCTAGTGTGTAAATGCTGCAATAAACAAGGTTTAGTGATCATGCGTTGGTGCTTATGAAATTAAAGAGTTGTGAAAATCGCAAAATGACCAGCTTGAGTTGCTAATTGGCCTATTCAATTATGCCAGGGGTTAATCTTATGATCTTGTACTGGTATAAACAACAGTTGACTCAGATAAAAAGTGTTAAGGATCTCCCCCAATTTACAATAATTGCCACGAATTGATGCTAATTGTCAACTGCAGCTCTTTTAATACCGTAGGTCGATTCTGCACATATTAAACATGTAAGCAATTGCTCTACAAACATCACGCCAACACAGAGTTAAAGTGGGTAGACAAGGAAAGAAAAGTTGATGGAAAAAAATTGGGTGGGGATTGGTTTTCGAAATTCCTCTCGTCAACTCGTTCTTGTATACTTTACATAACTTTTCTTTAATTGTCAACACTTTCATAATGAAAATAAACAAACAAGTCATTTCTATACAAAAGTGAACAACGTATGCAAAATACACCTTAAGACACCGGAAATAAGTTCCCAAGAGTCAATACACGAACAAACTTTATAAGTCCTCGAAAAACTGAACACCTGTGAAAACCAAACGATCGACCTGGTCCAGAAGAGGTTTGGTTTAGACGGGTTTCATCGTATATGATTTCAAGTTCACAGATATCAATCAGTGTACAGTATCAATGGCACACTTTGTTTCAGGTCTTATTATGAAAGTTTTTGTTTAATTCCCACAACTATCAATGAGCCTTCTTCACATGAAGTTTGAGTGAACTATTGTTTTTTAATAAAACTTCACATTGTGTGCACATAACAGCAGTCTCCATTCCATGAACTTTGATATGATCCTTTAGCTGTACTTTCCAGGCAGCAGCGTACTTACATTGGGTACATTTGAATGGCTTTTCACCAGTGTGTGTACGCATATGCGACTGTAACTGAGACATTTGTATACAGCTAAATGAACACAGTTTACAACAATAGGGATGTACATCTGAAATAGAAAAATATATGCAATTCATTAGTTATTATTTTGCCTTAGCTGAGCAAGCGATTCAATCTCTTCACCTTCGCCACTATGCCTGCTGATCCAAAAGTCCGGAGTTCAAACCCCACCTCGGACAATGTTAGACCGTGAACTTCACAAAACGGGGTGACTACTGGTCAGTAACCCAAGAAGTAGTCATCAAGAGTAATTGATATAAGATGCAATAACTTGTGTTGCAATCAGTTTAAAAGGAACATATTTAAAGTTTTAAACTAAGAGTAGAATCAGAAGATAATTGATACTTTATTCCCATATTATACATATCGATATATTATAGGCTAATAAGTACTTAACCGCTCTACATATTCAGCGGCTATCATTTATAATAAGCCACATATTTTGTTACTTTTGTATACACTGAACAAACTTTCTAATTGGTCACTTGGATTTTATTGATATTATTCAACAGTGAATGAAAATTCAACAATGCAAACACCATCACATAAACAGTTTCTTTGTACATGTACCACTGTTCTGAATACATTAATACATTTTGATTCTCACGTAAATTTTACGACAGATCAACACTAACAATTCTAAAATTAAAAGTCATAAAACAGATATAAATGGTATGGTCTCTTCAATAAATACGAAGTGACCAATTAGAAATTTTGCTGAGCGTATGTACACACTGAGAAATGACTTAATTAGAGAAACCTTACTGTTATGTGTCCGCATGTGTCTTTTTAGAGAACACATTGACTTCGCAGTATATGGGCACAATTTACACGGATATTTGCGTACGTTGGAATGCGACTGACTTATATGTGAAGTTAAACTTTTCGCCGTCACCTCTTTCCCGCAGGTTTCACACTGAACAACAGATCTACACTTCTTCAAATGCTCCTGAAACTTCTCAGGGCTCAATGTGTGTATACCTGAAATGTATGTAAAGCTATAATACATAACAATTTAGCAATTGTGTTACAAAGCCACCCATTGATTTCAGTTGGAAATGATATCAAACTTTGTTCCCATTATTAAGAGAAAAAAAATTATTTTCAAGTTTTGTAATTATACATGTCTACAAATGTAGTGAAATACAAAATGTATACAACACCCCTGCCATCTATGTTTACAACAGATACAGTTGGCTTCAGAATTTATTACTATTATAATTTATGTGATGGACTAACGATCTGAGCCAGGGATTGTAGCGGTTACTCATTTTCATACTCATTATCTCACTGTCAGACTCACAAGTGTCGATTTTGTGTTATGAATGCAGAGTGTAAGTAGACATTATAATAATGGGCCCAAGGCTGTGATTGACAGAAAATTTGGTATGGATAAATTGGATATATCAACTTGATATATCTATGATATATTGATTATTTGATATACCAACTGATACAGAGTATGTAATGATATGATGACATGCATAAATTAAAATTGATGTAAAATGTACCATCAAGTAGACAAAGAGCTTTAAAATGTAAACAAATATGGCTAAAATGCAGATGTTTGCCTGCTTTCTCCATAAACATAAGGATATTTCAATGCTATTCTTAAATGGTATGGCTACCAAATTTTGAATCAATACAATATACAGTAGGACCTAATTTCTTCGACAACCTTCTATTCAAATACTTGGTATCATCCGAAATAAATGTCACATCCTGATGTATCTTCATTAGCATGTCAAATTTAAATGGGCTATTTAAAACCATGCATTATTTGAAATAAAATATCGGATTTGATGAATTTGATTGAATGAGGTCCCACTCTATATAAAAAACTTGAGCAAAATATTAATACATCATAGTGCAATTAACAATGCCAGCCCAACATATGACCGACAATATGTGAAAAGAACGGCACACTTGAGCATTCGGCTCAGGTGAGTTACTAAATGTTATCATTACTTCACTTACATTTCTTGCAGTGTTCACAGTACTGACACACGTCAGGGTGTGCTGCCCGCATATGACTGTTCTTTAACAGCCTTGTAACAAACATCTCTCCACAAAATGGACATTTATATTCAGCTATATTATGAACACTGCCTCGGTGAGACTTTCTCTTCGTGTCCGAATCTAAAGCCAAACCACAGATATCACAAACAAAACTGGCATTCAGGTGACCATACATTTGCTGGTGATCATAAAGTTCTTGACGATAAGATCCTACAAAGTCACATTTACTACATTCTAATACTTTGTTTACATGTTCCTCAATGTGAGTAGATAGCACACTTTCCTCAGAACATTTGAAATGTTGACATACTAAACATGAGAATGCTTTCACTGTAACATCAGTCTTACGATGTTGTCTTTCAAATGATTCAACATCTTCAAAACAGTACTTGTCCCTATGATCTTCCAACTTAATTTTTTTCCAATTCATCCTTTTCTTAGCCATGTACTTTGATATTTCATTGGGTTTTGTTACTTTTCTTTTATCCTCAATGTATTTTGCCTCTTCCCTCATTTCTGATCTGGCACCTTCTTTATTTGAACATTCATCATCACTAGGTATGTATTCATCATAATTTGAATCTTCATCACTAAGCATGGAATCCTCGTAAATCGAATCTTCATCATCACTAGGCATGTAATCCTTATCTAATTTGTTTCTTTTCTTACTTTGTTTTCCTTTGCGCTTTCTTTCGCTAGTCTTCATCATGTTTTCCTCCTCATTATCAATACCTGCAGAGTCTTCTGATTCATCTGTTACCCTGACTACATCTGTATTCTCTTCATTACCATAGTATGTAGGATCATCTTTTGTTGAATTCTCTAACATTCTGTTGTTGTCAGTTTCACTTTCCTCACTATCGGAACTTTCTCTCCACTCCAAAGCTGCATAATTTGGCCTAAAACCTTTAGATCTTATACGAGTACTTTTTATTGCACCGCCAGTGTTATCTCCTTGGAGATTTTCTTCTCTTACAGGTAATACCTTGTCCTGTTTATCAAAGACAATGTCTCGAATGTCTTCCATTGCCTTATCAGAGAAATCATTTAAAACCGATTCATTGTCTGAAGCACTACATTCACTCTCAACTTCCATTTTAAGTTCCACTGTATCAGCATCGCTTTCTGATTGATAACAATGACGACTGTAAAACAAATAAAAATGTTATATAATACAATGCAATATACACTTGTGCACGTTTTTAAAGTCATATAACTTTTTTATTGATTAACATTACCATATAACAAGACCTGTTTTACATATCAATGATCAGTAAGTTTAAGGAAGTCACCCAGAATTAGCAAGATAAGACAATTCTAAAAGATAGGCTTGAAGTATTAAACCAAGTCTGGAGATCAGTGTCAGAATGCAGCCTTACCATTGGTCAATCTTAAGCAGTGTCAGAATAAAGCCATACCATTGGTCAATTTTAAGCCTAATTTGAGACAAAACACATTTGTTTGAGTTTTGACACTGGTCAACAGGCCCACTTTCATAACCTCAGTACGTAGTCGGCTTTCTACATGACTTACATAGCACTTTGTTCTGTGGTTAAAAATTGAGGAAATCTCTCAAATTCTTCAGTTCTCTGTATTTCATTTCCATCATAAACACCAGGTTGTTCGTCTTCGTACTCTTTTTTAATCACAATTTGATTGTCAGTCTTTTCCCCAATCACATCTCTCAGTAATCTGTGTACAAGAACAGCATTATATAAATCAATAAAAAAACACACAATAACAATATAGAAGTAATAAATCGACAAAAGTATGTGCCATGATAAGATCACCTCTCGTAATGTGACCTTGATACATGGGATAAAACAACAACAGCAGCCACTGCCAACAGCAGTAGTGGTAGTAACTTAAAAGTAGAATCAACAAAAACCAAAAATAATGAAAAAGAACATGGATGATTTGATAGAGAACAAGAAATGTGTCCACTTGACACAGTTGCCCCCATGCGACTCAATCAAGTGGCATACATCTGTTCTTACTTGATTCATTCAAAACCCAAGTTGAAATATAATTTTTTTTAAATTTTCTTGATAGTTTACATAGTTCCAGACACAGTTACAGCCACTTCACAAATTTTAATATTGTGATCAGTGAAGGATTTAGCTGGTACAGATGACAGGAAATGTCACATTCACAAGACAATGCCTCCCCACATAGGTCCAAGGGAAACATCAGCACACTGAATACTAACTGCTGAGAAGACGTAAGTGCAAACATGGACATTGGGTGGTAAGAAATTGTCTTGCCGATTGCCAATTTGAGTACGAGATTTAGACTGCAATTGACCAAGGCCACATGTACAATGTATGTAAAAATGGAATCCATGTTTGACTCGCTTACCACAAGTATGAAATTATATTGTGTACATGTGAATAATTAAACTAGTGTACGAGAATTTGTTACAGGAGACTATGATAGTGTCCCATTACAATAATATAATCTGAACATTTGAGTTGAAAAATATTAAGCATATGGTTAAGTCTAATAGGTTCAACCCAATTTTAAACATTTAACAAATTTAAGTCACCATATCATATTGTATTATATCTTTTCTAATTAACACCCTACAATTGACATAATTAATGCACTAACTCATCATGTCATTATCCCAATATATCTGACTCTTAGGAGTAAAAAGACACTCTCAGAATGTTTTGCTTACCCGAGTTCCAACGGAGGGACATGTATACTTTTTTCCGCCACAACCTGTCTCGATGATGACTGCACTGCAGGAGTATTTAATGCTGATTGAACATCGGACTTATCTTTTGTGTTGTGCTTCAATTCCTGATACAAATCCCTAACATTTAACATAAAATGTATCAAAATTGATATTCATTAACAGCGGTGCGCAGGTACTTGAAACAAACTATTTTAATGTTCTATATAGCCTATTTACTATAATAAGACTATAGTAAATAGGCCAAATAGAACATTTAAATAGTTTGTTTCAAGAACCTGTGACAGCCGTGTTTCCTGAACAAACAAATTCATACATAAATTTACAAAGTATACAATTCTAAAATACCATGAACTGTAAACGGGTTGATATTTTGGCATAACAGCATATGGGATTTGCATATCACCAGAATTGTTCAATCGCCCTAGTATTTAAAAAGACAGTTCCAAGCTTTTTGCTTCATGTTTAATTGTTGTACATAGAGTCCAATAATGACACTGCAATATCTGTCATTATTTGTTAAAACACCTTTTTGACTCCTTGTATACAGTTTTGCTTGTTTACCAGGGATTTCCTTAACACGGAAATATTGAGTCCCTCAGACTCCCTTTTCTTTCTAGGGACTCCCATTTGCCACTTACTGTGCATCCCTGGGACCCCTAAAATCAACCTTTGCCAAGTATAAACTGCATATCTGAGACCCTGCAAACTTACTAAGGACCCCCAATTGGTCAAACACAAGGGTCCAAGGACCCCTAGCTGAAAAAATCCTTGGGAATACCCTATTTACACTTACCATGTATCCAACAGCAGAATGGCGACATCATTATGTGTGCGTAAGTTTTCAACTGATTTCACAAAGGACCACCTTTCAAATGTAGTTAAAAGCAGTGAAATATCATGTGTTCGTCTGGCATAGTTTCTCTTTGAAATCTTCTTGGCAAGTTCTCTTTCAAAGTCTGTTTTTCTCTTTCTGCGAATGCCTGCCATATTTATACTACAATGGTCCAGCACATAGCTTTAAACATAAAAAACAACACAAAATTGAAAACTAATGTTCATGATTGTATATTGCACATATCATAAGTACATCATTAATATATTCATACTTATATATTTATACTTATAAATATATTGTCTATGAAAAATAAGAAATACCTTCATAAATATGCATTTTATCTAAAATGACGCATTTTCTGATTGATGCAATTATTTAAGACATATTACAACCATATCAACCATATAACCAGTGCTTATAATAATGTATAATGTTTATTATATTATTTATACATAGAGGATCTTACATGAGTGCTGATGTGATATTGTTTTTATGAAACGAGTCGATTGAAATAATATATTCGTTTCAGTCGACGAGTTTCATAAAAACAATATCAAATAAGCACTCATGTAAGATTCTATTTATCACATAACACCATAAATCTTTAAATAAACAATATTTTTAATAAATGCCGAAATTCAGAACAATTGTTAACACTATGCTGTCATTTAAAGTGACGTCACACTGGCCATTTATGACGTCATAAGTGACGTCACATTGGCTATTTATGTAACTAGTTACATATGATATTTATGTCACTGCTTTATGTCACTCCTGGAGTGCAAGTTATGTGATAAAAACCATTATTGCACAAAATGGTGTTAATTTTTAGTAAATAGTGCTTGTATTTAACTTACTGTTCTTTAAGGACATGTTATTGTTCATTATATACATGTCCGTATTATAAATTTGTATTGTGTATATCTGCCATGTTTGTACTTTTTGTGAAATTTCTGTAAAACCAAAGGCGTGTAAATCCAGAGTCGTAAATGAAGTTGAAATCCATGTGTTAAAGCCATTGTTCCACATTATCTTTTGAACCGGGTAGTTGGCAGGACGAGTGAAATTAAAATCAAGAATCAAGTAGTCCTCCAGTAAAGTAGGTGGTCCTGACAACCCAGGAATAGTGACCAGTACCAAAAAAGCAGGGGAGGGGGGGTTTAGGAAAATCGAAATAAAATAAAACGAGAAAAAATTAACTTAGTGTTTTGAAACTGTTTTTTCAAACATATTGCTTCTTCTTTTTGAACTTTAATTTCAATTTGTTGTAGTGGTGTGGGGTTAGACAGCCTCCGTTAGCTCAGTTGGTAGAGCGCCGTACTAGTGTTTAGTTGGTCGTGGGTTCGAGCCCCACACCGGGTGCACTTTTCCCATTCATTTACTTTAATGGTGGCAGCGGTGTTTGACGGCCCACAGTGGTTGAGCCTCAAATTCCGGGAGGGGGAGGAGTGAAGTGGTGTGGGGTTAGACGGCCATCCGGTTAATTCAGTCAGTAGAGCGCCCTACTAGTGTTTAGAGGGTCATGGGTTCGAGCCTCACATCAGGTGCACTTTTTCCCTTTGATTTACTTTATTGTTTATGTCTCAAAATTTGAACTCGTCCCTCAGACTATTCAACTTCCACTGCAAGGTAGTCCTGCAATAATTTAGGTTGCGCAGGATTGGCAGACTAGTGTTTTTCTCTGTTCATAATAATATTAGTCAGAATTTCTAAAATAAGGTCACGGAAAATCCCTACTTTCGTTTTGTCTAAAATCGGCTACTTTCGGTTCAGAAATTCGTCAATAACAAGCTAAAAGAAAGAATCTTCGTAAAATCAAAGTGCACGTGGACTTTTTAAGTTTTCAACGATCGAAGGAATAAGAAAACATATTTAAAGAGTAAAGGTCACCAAAACTGGTACCAAAAAGATAACATCCAATAACATCAACATGAGCCATAGCGTAGGTGCCTTTTACGGGAATTAAATGCAATAGAAAACCATTGCAATGTAATATATAGCTTATAGTTGTCAACTCACAGCTGAATTTCAAATCGCAAAACGACCAGAGCAGCTTCAACACTATTTTTTGTCAACCAGGTCGCAAGCTTCAAGAAACTGTCATTTTACGATATCTTTAATGCAATACATTTATAACGATATCGTTGATTGGTCAGCTCTGAATTGTAATATGCTAGTAAACCAATCAGAACGCTTGCTACAAAGCTAGTTTCTGATCAACTCGTACTTGAGTCAACTCGTACCCTCTTTGGTTAACTCGTACCCGAGTCAATTTGTACATTCTTATTAAAAACCACTTTCAATTGTATCGGTCTATTTAAAATAGAGGCAGTCATTCAACAATCATCTAACACAATACGGAATCACTATTATAAATCATATAATACCAGTTATGTTTTCCATGACGTAATTTATTTTTATTGTTGTTTTATGGTGAAACATCTGAGGTTATTTAACACATATTGTGAACAGTGTCTCTTTGCACTTCAACAAAAACGCTTTAAGTCAAAATTATGATTTTTATTATTCATTTTTAAAGAATCAAAGTACTGAGAGGATCATTGTTACAGGCGTCAGCCTTGCGTTCAGTTACAGCTAACGCAAAACGCTCGAAGTTAGCGTCACAAATAATTGTATTGAACGCCTCGTTTTTATTCTGGTTCCCTGCCTCAAAAACAGTAAAGGCAGGGAACCAGCCTAGCATTCATTTGGCAATTTGGTTCCCTGTGTGCAGTCATTGTGATACGGTGGGGCAGGGATACAAAGTGACTGTTAGCCGTAACTGAACGCAGTGATAGGCTCAAATATTCGCGTGCTACCTCCGAGTTGCGATAGCCAGTGATATGAAACGTTTTTCGCTAACACGCCGGTCAATAGCAATACTCGCCGACTGTTTCGCAACGTTTTGGAACGATAGCCGTAACTGAACGCAAGGCAGGTGTGTTAAAAGTTTGGTCAAAACAAAATATTTGTGTCCATGGTCAGTGCCTTTTCAAATTATCGCGGCAACCAACTTCGTTATATTTAAAGTGATACAATTTAACTCAGAAATGAAGAGATAATCTAAACGTGTTGCACAGAACCTACTATATAGGGCTGGAATGGTCCATCGAAGTTTTATTTTCTGTTTTTTTTCAGCACGGTATGCTTTTTGTGATTATTCAGTTGTGTATGTTGATCAGGGCTAGTAGATACTAGCCCTGATGTTGATGTACGGTCTTTATTATATGCTACTATGGTTTTTTCAGACCAATATATATGAAGATCATTATTTAAATAGGCAACAAATCAGACGATATGGTTGATTCATAATTTAAGCAGAGGCACCAATCCGGGTTTCTCGAAAAGATAATTCACTTTTCCCCCAAAGTCTTTAATAAAACTTAATGCAAGAAGAAACGCATATAAAGCAGATGATATGTGTTCGTTTTTCTAGCAAAAATTTACTTGATTTCTTTCAATTTCATAGTTTCGTAATTAATCGTTGGAAAATATTTCTTACCCCTTTGGTACAATCGGAGTTCCTAAAACAAGCGATTCTTGATACGAATATTCCACTTAATCTGAATAGACCATTGCGAAAATAGTCGATGTTAAGAAAAAACTGAGGGCATTACATGAGAACTATTTGCCTAGCGTAATAATTTATTCATTGTTTTCAATGGAAAACTTCTATTATTTTGTTTTAAATAGATTTCTATTTCACATTCTGCTATAATCATTCCATCTACGTTGTTTATCTTTTTTTAAAGATATTTCTTGTTACCAATCGCTCATTCTTTTTTAGTTCAACAGTAACTAGAACAATTCACTTGTATGAAGGGACATTAAGTTCTACTTCTAGTCATTACTCTACTGTGTTCTATATTAGCACATTATGTTCTGTTATTACTTACCTTCTATTTAGGAGTTTATTTCTAGTCATTACTAGCCATTATCCGTTATTAAGAATTTTGTGTATGCCATATCTTTATATAACTGATCTGAATAATTGAAAACTGAAAGAGTTGTATTGGAAACCAAAACCGAACGGAGAGATACCTGTATTGTTGCTGCCCTGGTTTGTACTTACAAGACCATATGGCTAATGAAATTTCAAACTATGACAAGAATGAAAACAAATAATAAAACCAATGGGAAATGAACAACTGGCAATCATAACAGTTTTACCATAAACTGGTTATTTATTTCAGTAAATATTGCAACTTCATACCAGCGTAAATATTCATGAAAACAATCGTTAAAAATTATACAAATCATAACAAAGGACGATAAAACCATTGTGGGCAATTAAAATACCCCATTTAAAATACGTTATATACAAAGTCTGAATGTATCACATGATCACCTACACCATGGCAACCGAAACTGAAATGAATTTACTGTAATGTGCCAGTAACCATAAGATACACAGGACTATCTTCCATACATTATCGCATCAAACATAAATGGAATACACAATGTACAACATATTGTATTCACACATGCATTTTTAATAGGGATGTCAACAAATGGCAATTTTGGTATTCGAATATTCGGTCAACCTACCGAATGAATATTCGAATATTCGAACATTCGCCTTTCTTATTTAATAATAATACATATGAAATTGGAAGTTTAACTTTATGCTTATCAATTTTGTGTTTTAAACTGATCGCTTAAGTTGTAAAAAACCCATGATTACTAATATGTTCAGGGTCTAAGTGTCATCATCATAGTGTTATATCTTTCTTGCCCCCAAATATACATGACAAGTCAATTAACACTTGTAGATATTATTTTCATGCGTAAAATGTCATTTCATGCGATAATGCCCATCATTGAAATTTAATACACTTACATGTAGTTTTTATATTGAAAATGTATATTTTATCGAATATTCGAAATACCGAATCAGTATTCGAATATTCGGATCTACAAACAAATATTCGAATATCCGAATATTCGTTGACATCCCTAATTTTTAACAATAACAACATATTTTAACAACACATGGCAAGACAAAGAAACTTGTACGTACCGGAAAACATACCAGTACAAGTTTCCATCTAGAAACAAACTATTTTAATAAATAGTAAATAATTTCTTGCATGGAAATATTTGTTAATCACACTTGAATACATTTGAAATGTGATAGTGACCTAATCAAAAAATAAATTCTTTATGAACCATTTACACACATTATTTCACATATAAATACAATTACAAATACACGCACATGCACTCAACCTTATAAAATAATAGCTCAATTTTCAAAAGGGCCAAATATAAAACTTGTGTGGTCCGGGAACAATGACCAATAATATTAGGGTCCATAGGCAAGAAAAACAGGAGATTGTCACGAGTTCTCTCCCTTTATCCCTTCTGGAGTTCTCTCCCTTTATTCCTTCTATATTATATGTACATGTACCGGTATATATTATTTCAATAGAAGGGATGAAGGGAGAGAACTCATGACAATCTCCTGTGGTAGGAAAATAATTTTATTTCTTTTTTAATTAGAGTTGGTAATAGCTAGGTGATGAAACTTGTAACAGTTCCACATGTATAAGGTTAAGTTTAAAATCACTTTTAATTATCAGTTGCTGGAACCATGTTTGCTGGAACACAAAATAGCACCAGCATGGAACACTTTGGAAGGTCAAAATACCTTTAATAGGCTATATTACATTTTTCACATTTTTCCAAGAGTTCTTATATTTAATGCCTCATTGTGAATGAGTACATACTGAAAGTATTAGTAATAAGCATTATAAAACAACCAACAATGAAAATATAATAACACATGAATTATGTTGGTATCAAGGAGCCATTGAATTCTACTAAAAGAATTATAACCTGAATCTATTGACTGAGATCATTTAAAGTACATTATCAGTAAAATAAAGATCAATATTTTACTTCAGTCCTAATGGTCACCCACAAGCCGAAGCCCGGGGCTATTAACATTTAATTTCGGACTAGTGAAAATTCCTAGATGCTAAACCAAATTTTTCATGAAAATATTTTGTTCAGAAGTACAGAAAAAATAAAATCCAACCATGGTTTTAACAAATTGTGCAGATACACCACAGAAACATAATGATTTTTAAACAATAGTGTTGTACAAGTTGGGGATATTAAGAATGCTTTCAGACTAGTGCTTTACTCAGCAACTTGATCATAGGTCAAGAGCACTAAAAACATGAGGCAATGAAATTAATTTATTCTAATTGTACCTAATAACAACCACCTATTTTAAGTTAAAATAGTTTAACAGCCAGCAATTTAAAAATATTTGAGCAAGTAGCATTTTTAGTGCACTAATGCACTAACAGTAGTACTGGTAGTCAGTTTCATCGACCGGACTCAATATTTATTTATTTCTGGCACAGAATGTGGCTCTTGATTCTGACGGGATCAGAATACGCACTGAATTATAGACATTTTATATTAGCTTTCCATTCATAAACAAGTTGCAATAAGCAACATCAAAGATTTCTCTCACAAATAATGGATCATTTTAGAAGACTACCAATATATTTTGCTGATGGCAAGTTAAACAAACTTTAATTGCTGTGTGTTTTAAATGGCAGCCAACTGAATATTCAAATATTTGTTAAAAAAGGTTGAGTGAAGCTTCGAATATCAAACATCCCTAGAAATAAATTTTAACCTTCTGTCTGTATAACTGTATAAGCTTTAGGTGGATAATATAATTGTTAAAGCAAAAATAACCTAAAAATATAATATCAAAAAGGAGTAAAAAAAACGTTACTCCCCATTAATGCCTTGAGAGCATAAATATATACACAAATATGTATAGTCCGAACAGATTAACATGATCCTGACCTTTATGCATTAATATATTATACATCAATTATGGCGACTATACAGTTTTCCGTGAGAGAATTATGCATCATCATCAGTATTTTTCGTTGCAGTTACGAAAATTATCAATCTGTGGATATCTTTCATTATATATAACCAAACATGGACATCAATAGGACAAGAGCCGAAATAAATCGGATTAGAGACAAAGACAAATTTATATAATCTGTCTACTGTGAAATTATGCTAATAGAGGTCAGGAGAGGAGGATCAGGTTAATTTTTCGGAGTAATACAGAAAAGTTGTATCCAAAGTTCTTCAATGTGATGAATAATAGTCCTCAGATTTTCCACCAGATTTATGTGTAAGTTTTATATCACCAATAATCATGTCTTTAGTAACAGCCTTGCACATATCATAGATAGTTATTGTTGCCATAGCAACACCAGTAATTGCCTCCATTTCGACTCCAGTTTTCCCATATGTTTTAGCGACACAGGTCACTTTAAGTGCGTGAGACATTTCTATAAAATCAATTTCTATATCAACTTTAGATAACGGAATGTTGTGACACAGAGGTATTAGTTCACTTGTCTTTTTAGCACCAGTTATTCCTGCTATTTTTGCCACAGTGAGCACATCACCCTTCTTGGATTTATTTTCTTTCACAAGCTGAAATGCGTCTCTACCTAAAATAATGGTTCCTATGGCAACAGCAGTTCTTGCAGTGTTTAACTTGTCACCAACATCAACCATGTTAAGTTTACCAGATTGATCAGTATGTGTAAGTGTCAAGCTTTCAACAAGGTCATCTCCGGTTTGATTGTCAAAGTTGTTAAAATCAGTTATGTCATCGTAGGGGTTGTTATTCTTTTCTTCAGTAACTGAAGACTCCCAATATTTGTACTTTATGGTGTCCTCTTCATTAATTCTTGTCCAATCAATGTCTGAATCACAACCAATTGTAGATTTTTCATCATGTTCATCGTTATCCCTAGAGCTCAAATGCCTTGTTGTATGAAACTGATTATATTGTAACAATAATGCTGAATTTCTTATGTATGATTGTATTGGCTTCATTAAACCGGTCCAAAGGTTCTCTGAAAACAAATATGAGTAACATAGGTTACAAGAACTGGCATTTTATCAAGAATATCTAAATATCAACTGACAATACATGCTCTTGATAAAAAGAGAAAAGGCAGATACACAATTTTTCTAAAAGTGAAGGGATGGACGATTATAAGCATTCCTGATTGATGATAAGTTGGTATTTTGAGAGTCAAATTTTGCACTCTACTTAAAAACATGAATGTTGAAATGGTGTCTATATGTTAAGCATGTCATATGTAGAACAGCCAAAGCTTAGACTGGCACTTCCAGATATCAGCCACCACCACACTGTATCATATGTGTCATGTCTGTGTTTGCAAGATGCTGGAATGCTTCAATCTGGACAAATACAGCAATTACATTAGCCTGTCACTATATTACCACTCATTAAACATTACATGATAAATTGTTTTACATACTTATTGTGAAATACGATGTCACCCACCAATTAATATCATAGGTCTGTTCTTCATCTTCGATAAATTTAACACCCCTACAAATGTGAAAACATTTATAATAAATGCTACAAAAAATATTACTTGTACAGGTATGTTCTAATACCATGGATAACTTCACATCAAAACAGGACTGAATACTCATTTACAACAGAAAAGTAATGATGTTTGACTGCATCAAGCCACACAAAGTTAATTTCAAAATTGTCAACATGTCTACGGACAAATTAACTTGGTTGTCCACATCTAAATAAATAGCTGTAACATATTTTTTTGTGAAAGCAAAAATACGTACGAAAAGCAGATATCTACACCAAACAGATCAAAATACACCAAATACAATCTGTATGATAATATTCACAGTCTTGATACATATTTGCCTTGAACTAAATATTGCATGAACATTTATTGTTCATGTGTATGTTGCTTATAACTGTTTCATTTTTTGAACAGATGAGACTGTGCTAAGTTTCTACTCGTCGAAGGACAAGTTGAATGGAAAAATCCAACTCCAAGCCACTAAGAAGACCATGTCGGACAAGTCTGGCATAGGAATTCCACAACCTTGCATTTACTACAAAACTTAATCAGAAAAATGGTGTAACGTATTGCTTACCAGCGTGCTGTTTCTTTTTTCGTTTCACAGCAGCGCTAACAACCTGTAACAAATCCTCACGCTGTGTAACATCGCGTAATGCATCTCTTAAGGACACCTCGGAGTTCCCAAATAAACAAACCTGAATGTACAAAACATGGAATAATCTTTTTATTTTGTCCAAAACGTTTCAAAAATAATAATTTGAAGAACAAATAACTGAAACTAAAACATAATAATTTCTTAAAGTGAGCTGAGACCGACATTAAGATACCGTAACGGAACATACTTTGTACAGTTAAACAAAATTTTCTTGTCTATGAAAGAGGGGACATTTAAATATTTATATAGATGTTTCAGCCCACACAGAAGATTGGTGCTGTCAAATTGGTAACTGCCTGTAATTAAGATATCGTTACTGTACAAGTGGTAAAGTTTTTGAAAATTCCAGGGGTCAAAGGGGTCAACTCCATTATCAAATGGATCCCCTGAATAAGCAAACTTTTTTCCATTTGTGAAACATCTTAAATTGCTAATACACTAACATTTGGACTCAAGAGAATATCCACTTTATTGTTATTTATGCCAACAAATATCAGCCTGGCAAATGAAAATATTGATAAATTCCTGGATTACAGTATAATTACATACCTTAAGATTGCCATCCGCAGTAAGCCTAATTCTGTTGCACGTACCACAAAAATGTTCACTCATAGAAGTTATAAATCCTATCTGACCTTTGAACCCATCCACTCTGTAGGCCTGAAAACAAAATGTCACATGGCCTGGCTGAGCATTGTAGAATAATATATTTTTTGAATGAAACCGGAGATGACCTTTGTGAGGACAAACATTTATATCATCTGAATACAGACATATCTTGTTATGCAAATGAATACATGATTATTGATAACAAGAGATGTTTGTAAACCATTAAACCCGTGACCTTTGATCCTGTAACCCCAAAATCAATAGGGTTCCTCTGCTACTCAAGATGAATGTGTGGACCAAGTTTGAGGATGATAGGTCAAGGGGTTCTTGATTGGACACGAAAAGGTTACGGACCGACCGACGGATCGACATGTGCAAACCAAACCAATATGCCCTCTCTTCTTTGAACTCTCTTCTTCGAAGGGGGGCATAATAAAGGATCTGTCTACAAATACAGGTCGACCCGCGTGGTAGGTGATTTTGTCAATAATGCACATTAGATTTCGATATTTGTTAAATTGTTGCGAAATGTTTAATGAGAAAATGTAATAAATATGACTATAGGTGCGGTGAATGTTTCACTCATGATTGATCCAGTCAACAGCTTCATGTAATGGATTATTCTTATGTTCTGATAAATAACGGACACATAATGACAGGTATGAAAATATAAATTAAATTAGTTGTTTCCCTTTGATAAAGAATCACTAAAAACAGTGAATCGCATGGTTAGTTGCATAAGACAGGTAGTCATATAAATGTAAATACAATGAGAGGAGATAATAGGATGGCGTATGACCATAAGTCATTTAATTGAGGGACTTAACAAGGGCAAATACAATGAGAGGAGATAATAGGATGGCGTATGACCATAAGTCATTTAATTGAGGGACTTAACAAGGGCAAATACAATGAGAGGAGATAATAGGGTGGCGTATGACCATAAGTCATTTAATTGAGGGACTAAACAAGGGCAAATACAACGAGAGGAGATAATAGGGTGGCGTATGACCATAAGTCATTTAATTGAGGGACTTAACAAGGGCAAATACAATGAGAGGAGATAATAGGGTGGCGTATGACCATAAGTCATTTAATTGAGGGACTAAACAAGGGCAAATACAATGAGAGGAGATAATAGGATGGCGTATGACCATAAGTCATTTAATTGAGGGACTTAACAAGGGCAAATACAATGAGAGGAGATAATAGGGTGGCGTATGACCATAAGTCATTTAATTGAGGGACTTAACAAGGGCAAATACAATGAGAGGAGATAATAGGGTGGCGTATGGCCATAAGTCATTTAATTGAGGGACTAAACAAGGGCAAATACAACGAGAGGAGATAATAGGGTGGCGTGTGGCCATAAGTCATTTAATTGAGGGACTAAACAAGGGCAAATACAACGAGAGGAGATAATAGGGTGGCGTATGGCCATAAGTCATTTAATTGAGGGACTAAACAAGGACAAATACAATGAGAGGAGATAATAGGGTGGCGTATGACCAGAAGTCATTTAATTGAGGGAGTTGCACTGGCAGTTTATTTCTCTAATTTGTAATCATTATGTAACAATGTACCGATACATGTAGAGGGATGATACTTCTTAATTGATGTGCACTTACACAAGTTTCACTTCCACCCCACCACAATTACAGCATTTACATTGTTGGGTCTAAGGCTCTTCTTTAATCCCTTCTGGAGTTCTCTCGCTTCATCCCTTCTGTAGTACATGTATATACTATACAAATACTATAGATGGGGTAAAGGTAGAGAACTCATGACGATCTCCAGTGTTCTGGGGAAGGAATCCTAATGACCTTGAATCTGTTGTACATTACATTACATTTAGTAGCAAATATTTATTTTAATAGGGTTGAATGCACAGCATTGAACTAGTACACCCACTAAGCTTAAAATACAACATACAGTGTATACAATAAATAAGTTTGTCCATCTTTTTATGATGTTACAGACATGTTATTTATATATAACACCTCAACAATAATTAACAAGGGAAGTATCAAATGACACTATGTCATAATTGCCTTGGAGTAAAGCCTGCTGCTAATAATAATTATGCACAAAACAAGTTATTATTTACCAATTAAATGCGTACGTAAAATTTATGATTTAATAAAATCTTCATAAAATATTCATTACTTACTGAATTTAAAAAATTTAAAGGCTTGTTTTTTATTAGAGAACTCAACAGATCAGCCATTTTCACAAGCTAAAAGATGTCTACACAATTTGAATACCTTTGATGTATCATTTGGTTGATCTGATATCCTGTGAAAAGTTGGATATCGTTCAGTAATAGTCTTCAACATCTCTTGATATGGCACCATCTTTTTAAAATTCCATTTATTGCCATCAAAGGGCATGTATTCAATAAATCTAACGTCAATACTCTGAAATAAATAAAAGATAACTAATGAGAGGTATTAATATCGTTAACATATATATATATGTTTCCAGCATGGTGCGAATCAACTCCCTGTCCCAAAGAAGAATCATGTGACCCATGAAATGTCACATGACAGGGTAAAAGGTGGTTGAGAAAGGGAGATAAATTGTGGAGACTTTGATACATGCAATGTTAAGTATGACAGGTGATTTATTTAATTACACCCTCCAATATTAACCCATCTTTCTAATTACTATGCTATCACTACACATGACTCATGATTAAAAAGTGTGTGTGCCCAGGAACTTCAAGGCAAACCATTTCTTTAACTAAAGTTTTGAAGATTTCCACAGGAGATTGTGACAAGGTTATCTCCCCTTCTTTATATCTACTTTAGTATATAAACGAAATACAAATTGTAAACATATATATACTTTCACTAATGCAGCATTTTGTTTTTCATTAATGCAGATAAATTGTACATGTTACCACAATCTTCATGATAATTTTTTTGAAGGACTTGCCCATTTGGGCAGACAGCTTGCAATTTCCAAATGCCTAAATTGAAAACAAAGACTGGTAACGCTAGTTGATGAAAAAGTACTGTTACACAAACAAAATTGACAAAAACTGAAAACCAGTCGAAGTATTGCATACTATGTCATCAATTTTTGTGACAGCTTTGAGACAAAATGGATTTTTTACTAGTCCGAAGGTAATTTTACTTGTCCCGGGCTACGGGCAAGTGGGTTATCATGAAGACTGTTACCATACAGGCCTATGCTTGGATACAAGCCTGATTATACAGCTGTATAACCCCCTTAAACGGAACCTTTAATCTGGAAAACCCCTTTAAACTGGACAAATTGTCCGGTCCCAACTCTCTTACTATATAGATCACTCCTTTAATCCGGAAACCCCTTATTTCAGGAAACCAGACAAGAATTTTGGCCCGAAATGGATATTTCAATTCTATATCACCCCTTCACACCGGACAAGAATAAAGTCTCAATATTAATTTTCACATTTTGCACAAAAGCTATCGACGGAAGTCTGATACAGAGCACTGCAAATATCAGAAGTAATGATTTTTTGAATGCATAGTCAATTAAACAAATCGAAACTCATCCTGTCTAAAGGGGTTCCAGTGTACTTAGAATAGAAAATACAGTGCTAACCTTATTTTCGGTCAATGCTACAAAATCACAAATTTCTTCTTCATTAACTCCTCTCATTACAACACAGTTCATCTATAAACAAACACAGAAATACTTTAATTACATAATCATAAACATATATTAACAATAATAGAGATTAAAACAAGTTTCATAAAATCATTTGAGTTGATTCTGTCAATCTCATCTTTACTCATCCATGTTTTATATTCTGTTTCCTCACATGTTGCTATAACAGTATAGATCTTGATAAAAATTGACAAAAGCATAACGGGTAACAATAATAATTCAGACAAAATTCCATTTGTTTACATTTGATGAAAACAAAACTCTAGTAAATATAACTTTACCAAATATAAAGTCTAAGTCTGAGTTTCAGTCTTAAAACGTTTGTGAATAAGGGCCCAGGACCTAGTACAGTTAGAGCTTATTCTGAAAAGCCCAGAATTATAGCTGTTATTTACCACTCATTTCTAGCAAAAATCCCTCTATCATACCTCCTCTACAGACACATCAGTCCTTCAAAGATGTGAACTAGAGAGTGATGCAAATATAGTTTCAGGGTTTATTTAAAGTCCCAATATGAGAAATAATATATGAAGATTATTTGCATATCTAATTACACCCTAGGCCAAAACAAATAATATCTGTGTTTAGGGTAACGGTCTCAAAAATGCTAGGTAGGGTAGGGACAAAGTTGTTTTTTTTTTATATTTTTTTTATATTTTTGTTTTCAAAAACAATTAAAAATCGAACAAAAATCGAACAAAAATTCTCCAGGGTCGTAAAAAACTCTAGGGTCGGGATTTTTCGACAGGTAGGGTCGGGTTACCCTAAACACAGATATTTTTTTTTTAGGCCCTACTGCATTATTCCCATACTACATGCAATCCCAATCAAATTTCAGTAAACTCAACATCAAAGCAAACAGCAGTAATTTCTTATCTAGTTATCTAGGTTAGTTAAACCAAGTTTTTCATGTTTTTTTTGTTTACACTTGCTGTCTGCCGATGTTCTTGACTGCACCCAATAGGTACACATAAATCGACGATGTCTGGTTATGAGATGACAGTTTTAAATATGATTAGTTGTTGTTGTTGTTATTCAACGTCATCAATGCTCTCATGAATATTTAAATTGCACAAGAAATTCACGAAATGTACGTTAATCATGACAAGGTCAAATATCGAAAAGTATGTCAATAATATAATTATGATATCGTTCATAGGTTATCTTCAAAGATTAAACAGAAATTACTGATAACCATCAGTCAATGAACATAAATTTGTTTCTTATGAAAGTATGTGTCACATTTTTTGCTTCTTATTCAAGTACACGTTTTTGCTGTTTAAAGTCATAAGAATGACCTTCATTAGGCCTTTGATATAAAGGTTACGTAAATTGGAAGAAAGCGATGAATCAATATAAATGGATACAAACTTTGACAGGATCATATCCGTGTTCGATTGATGCGTCTATCGCCGACATCACTCGATCCCAACCTTTTCTGCGAGTAATAAATTCAAACTTGGCAGGTATTAAAGTATCTAAACTTATATTGAGCAAATCCAATCCAGCTTTTCTCAGTTCTGGCAATTTCCTTTTGAGTGTTACACCATTCGTTGTCATGGCAATAGATTGCAGACCTATTGACCTGAGTTCATTCATACCACCTGTAAGGAAGATAAAATAATAACATCATCTAATCAAATATTTTTTATTACTTCGATTTGCTACAGGTAACTTCTATACATGTACAGGGCTCTCGCTGGGCTGAAATTTTTGGGAGAAGTGACTTCTCCCTCCAGTCAAATTAGGGGAGACTTAAATGATGTAGTATCAAAATGTTTGGTAAAAGTTGTTGATCAAGAAAATACTAACACACCTCACTAATTATCAAGCTGTAACTGTATTTTTGCACATAATTATGAAAGACTGGTAGTGACATACACAACTCATTATTTCTCTCCTAGGAAAGTGAAGGTTTCTACTTTACAACTTCATGAAGTCATGATTTCAACTTAACAAATTCATGATTTTCAACTTCACAATCTTGAATGCCTATCCACTTCATAATATATCTGCAGATAGTCTCGTTTCACTTTCATCTATCGTCATAGATCTCCTTAAGAAAAGATAAATAGTGAACCTACTTTTTTGTTCACAAGGTCGGTTCAACAGCTCACACAAGCTTACGTTGTTTAGTTGTTTAAATCTTGCCAACTTTAAAAAAATCTTAAAATCTAAAACAAACAAGAAATGGGCAATGCCCACAAACCAGGTTTTAAACTTAATTATTTGTAACCAAGGCTCTATTTGTATAATGAATACATGATGATCATCAATGCTGCAAAGGTGCCAGAGGTGATACATGCATACAAACACTCACACTTTGATGTCAATACACCCACGAATAGCGAAGATATTAAGTGGAAACTGATTTTTAAATTTTAAGTGACTTTGACCTTGGACGGAACGAACCCAAAAGCAATCCCAAGCGAGATCTTCACATGTTCTTACTATACACCAAGTTTGATGTCAATATGACCAACAAATCTAAAGTTATTAGCCGGAGAGCAAATTGCAATTTTTAGTAAAAGTGACCTTGACCTTTGACAAAACGATTCTAAAAGCAATGCCAAGCGAGCTCTCCACATGTTCTTACTATACACCAAGTTTGATGTCAATATGACCAACAAATCTAAAGTTATTCGCCGGAAACCAAATTGCTACTTTAAGTAACAGTGACCTTGACCTTTGGCGGAACGAGTCCAAAAGCAACCCCAAGCAAGCTCTCCACATTTTCTTACTATACACCAAGTTTGATGTCAATATGATCAACAAAACAGAAGTTATTGGCCGGAAACCAAATTTCTATTTTTAGTAATGGTGACCTTGACCTTTGATGGACCGAACCCAAAAGTAATCCCAAGCGAGCTCTCCACATGTTCTTACTATACACCAAGTTTGATGTCAATAGGATTAACGAAACTCAAGTTATTCGCCGGAAACCAAATTGCTAGTTTTAGTAACGGTGACCTTTGTCGGACCGAACCCAAAAGCAATCCCAAGCGAGCTCTCCACATGTTCTTACTATACACCTAGTCTGATCAATGTAACTCAAGTTATTCGCCGGAAACCAAATTTCTATTTTTAGTAACGGTGACCTTGACCTTTGTCGGACAGAACCCAAAAGCAATCCCAAGCGAGCTCTCCACATGTTCTTACTATACACCAAGTTTGATGTCAATATGATCAATGTAATTGAAGTTATTCGCCGGAAACCAAATTTCTATTTTTAGTAACGGTGACCTTGACCTTTGTCGGACCGAACCCAAAAGCAATCCCAAGCAAGCTTTCCATATGTTCTTACTGTACACCAAGTTTGGTTACAATATGATCAACAGAACTCAAGTTATTCGCCGGAAACCACCCAGTTTGACGCCCGCCCGCCCAACGACATACACCATTCTAATAACCTGGTTTTTTTCAAAAACCTGGTTAAAAACTGGTAGCAATATCAATGTAACAACATCTTACCAATAATATCAATAAGGTCCTTGCGAACTAATGGTTCTCCCCCTGTCAATCGTATCTTCGTTATGCCTTCTTTCACAAACATTTCAGACAACTGTAGTATCTCATCAGTGCTCAACAATTTCTCTTTAGCGGTCAGTTCCACCCCTTCTACCGGCATACAATACTGACCTGAAATTTAATACACACTTAGGCCTAAAAAAAAAAATCTGTGTTTCAGGTAACCCGACCCTACCTGTCGAAAAACCCCGACCCTGGAGTTTTTTACGACCCTGGTTTTTTTTTTTCGATTTTTAATTGTTTTTGAAAAAAAAATTGTCCCTACCCTACCTAGCATTTTTTAGACTATTACCCTAAACACAGATATTTATTTGTTTGGCCTTACTCATTTTTTGGAACAAATAAAATTTGATAAAAAATTCTCAATCCTCGAATTTTTAAAACAATTTATACTTGAAAAATCATAATATTGAATTTCTTAAACAGTTCAAACTAACAATCAAAAATCTAAAAGTTTACATTTTGTTTCAGAATATAAACATTGCTACAGTTGCAAAACAATTTGTATCAAATTCATGTACACAATCATGTACATACCTTTAAATACATATTGATTGGTAAAAAAGAAAATTGTTTTACACATTACTAAATAGATTAGACATTAGAACGCATATTTTAAAAACGCCATTTAAAAATATCTTTATCCATTTGGGTCTAGCTGACTTCACTAAAACAATGATCTTTGCATTCAACAAAGATTTTTCATCCAATTGCGTGCTAAGAACCAAAACATTATGTGTATTTGCGTTTACAATTAAGGGCAATAACTATTATGAAAATGGCAAAATCAGAAATCTTACCCAATACACAAACAATTTGTTAAGATCATCATTTAAAACACTTAAATGCATTCAAAATCCAAACAAGGTCAAATCCAATTAATTTTTAACTTTGGATAGACGAGATGGGTAATAATTCATAATTTATTAAATTTATATTCACCCACACTGAACAATGCTTATAATAGCTGAAATTGTGCAATGCAATAAATTTAAGGTACCTTGATGTTTAGTTATCATTATATATTTCTTGTTGTAACAATCTTTGAGGTAACCCACTCATATGAGGCCAAGGGCTAAAACATTTAAATGCTTAAGTACTTGCTGGAACAAGCAAGTGTATATTCAGTATTTTTTGTTCAGAAGTAGAGAAAATAAATTACATCCAGGATTTAAATGAATTTTGGTGATACAAATACGTACTCTGCAAAAATAAGGCAAAGCCTGTTATAAAGAAATCAATGTTTGTGTTGTTTTTACAATTACAATAAAAATACTTAAAACCTACATCGAAGATTACATCTTTCACTGAGTGATATACGTAGATATGAATGATGTCTACCAAATGTATCTGTTAACACATTCGATGATAGTGGTTCATTCTGTTCCTTAGGTTTCTGCAAGATAAACAATAAAAAGACAACATAAAGATACGTAATCAACCATTCCATATTGTAGACTAGTAATACATGGAAGGCCTGAACAAATTATTAATATGTCTGCTTCAGTAACATTCAGAAAAAAGTTGGTTAGATAGGTTGGTAATCATTAAAAAAATGTTTGTTTGGCATAAGCATACCCAGTAAAATTTAGGTAGTAGGAAATTTTTATTTTTCATTGATTATTTTTTATGCTTATACTTGAGTTGACTATTAATATGCTGCAAACTTCTATATTAATATGCTTCTAAACACATATTCCAACTCTCCAATTTAAAGGCCATATATGTAGGATTTTTTCTTTGTTTTATATATTGTATTATAAACATCTGTGTAGGGACAGAGACCGCTAACATCAGTGTCCCAGCTCACATTTAGGATTTTTTGTCATTAAAATTGCAGAATGTGGTAAAATATTTGTATTCGACGAATTAAATGAAACAGACATATTTTTAGGGTTATTCTACTTCTACCGCTTAACGGCCTCCGTCAACAAGTTGATTATTTGTGTTTGTGGTGTGCGCGTTAAAATCATAAAGAACAAAAGTCATTGGTTATATAAAAAATAACAGTCTGTGCTGTACACATTTACAGTGTCTAGGTTAAAAACAGTTTGTGTCACAGTGTTCACTTAACGTAGCAAGCCTTGAATGCCTCAAGACTCGGGGCGGACACAGTGCCAAGATAATTGAAAGAAATTCCTAGTAGTTTATCAAAGGATCAAACAATCCCATTTTAACAAATCAGGTAATAAAATCTGCTGTCTCAATAAGACCAAAGAGTAAGGCAACAGACAGGTAAAGAAGGTGTAGTGGTCAGACGATCGTCCGATAGAGCATACTGTTCCAGGGTCATAAAATTGAGCCCCACATCCGCCACACTCTGTTTACAGCAGTAAACCACGGAAGCAAAAATCCAACATGCTTTAACTTAGGATTGAACCCAGGTCTCCTGCATGTAAAGCTGGCTCTAAACCACATTGCTAAATGTGAGCATGACAGCGTGATTGTTGAAAGTGGCCAAAATGATTAAATACTACATTACTTAGAGAGTTGCTCTAGTCCGCTAAATCGGCTTCATATTTTCAATTATCATTACTTCAACAACATATAAAAATACGATAAATATCGAGGTCGAAATGTCCAAGGTCCGAAACATCAGATAATAATTATAACTTACAGAAACAGTTGCTTGACTGACAGCAGCGTTCACAGCTTGTGTACGACTGCAATAATATGCACGATTCTTAACAAAGGTTTTATTCACATTCCCGAATAATCGAGACAGTTTACAAACGTTTCTGCCCATCGTGCAACCTCCAGATCACGGTGGTGAAAATCTAGGACAGCTCATGAAGTACACAGTTATTTCCCTTTGCGGAAGTGATATTTAGGCTTTCCTGTAGCCTCGTTTCCATTCCTTACCAACGGGGAATTCCCACGACGCTAAAAATTAAGACCTGTTTTATTTACACACGGATCAAAAGACAAATAAAGATGTTTGCTTTTGTAACACTCTCTCCTCGCATCAAGGTAAAGTGCATGTTGAAGTTTACGACTCTTTATCGTCTGAAACAATGTAGTGAAATACTAGTGTCAATATCATAACAAATTGTCACTCAAAATTGACAGGTGTGTGAAATAACAATATTGGTCCATGATAACACTTAGAAAAGAGATCAGAAGAGGGTGGAGTTTAGTTTCGTTTATCAATATTAATGTGATTTATTAATTGTCCACTGATTAAAATTAATCTTAATTACATTTAGACTTTAAAGACTCTGAGACATTGAGATGACTGGCATAATTAAATATCATGATTGTGAAGGTAGACCAATTAATGGAAGGTTTAGGATTGCGCTTAAATATTTGGACTTGTTGTTCCTTTTAGGAAGGTATGAGGATCTATAAAACCTCTGATCCTTAAATGAGCAGTACTGAAGAGCTGAATGAGTAAGGTTATTATGAATGTATTCCATCAGTTTCAGGCACGCATAGACTTTCCCAACTAAGTCAGTGAAGGTACCATTCCTGTCCATGTCAATTAAGGATGTCACGTTATACCTGTATAATGATATATTGCAATATGCTGCCAAATTGTATTACACCATGATATCAAATAAACATACCGGTTTATTATGATATATTTTTCGTCCTGTCTGCTAGAAAATTACTGACTATAAGTAACCAACTAAAAAAATATGAAATTGTCCAGTCATGAAAGTCTCAGCGTAGTAAAAAACTGATATAAGAATGACAACCGTTAAGTTTTACATCAAGTCATGAAAACCTCATATTTAATTATATGTGTCAAAACTGAATGAGATTGATAAAAACAGTTTTGTCTCAGATTAAGTAAAAAAAAATTTACTGTCATGTACTTTGCTTCTAAAGGTTTAATAAAGTAACATATCATGGTACAATTTGTGATACATTGTTTAAGTATTGCAATATGTTGTGGTATGCTTCAGGCATATCGTGACACCTCTACTGTCCATTATATTATAAATTATATCTATATTTCAAATACCGGAAGGTAACTTTGCACTGACAAGTTAGTCTGACTGACCATATACTGGTTGGTAGCTACCTCATACAGACATTTTGTCAACTTTTGAAAAGTTAAACTTAAACCACATACTTTTCCATTTTCATTTTAAAACCATAAACTAATCTGAAAATACTTGTTGAAGAGTTTACATTTATTCCTGGTTGAATTTTGCCCCCCCCCCCCTTGACACCCAACAAGGGTTTTGTCCTAGGTCTGCTAGGGGCCTTGCAACCACTTGAACCAGGCTGATCCCTTGTCTGCTTGTCTGTGTAACGAATCCAGGCAGTCTCTAAGCAATCCTTATTATATCTACAATAATGAATATGAATCTTTTTCCTGATTATGTAATTTTTTGGTTATTTGTTTTAATTCCCTGTCGCAATTTTTATTCAATGTTTTATTTTTACGTCATAATTGATGATTTGTACACAGCCCTTGCAGCTAATGTTTATGTTCTTTAAAGTGACTACATGTATTAATAAAACTTTTATATCTTGTATGTATAGGTTATAGCTGATATATTGGAATTATAAGCAAATTAGGTGCATTAAGGGAGCGTTAGCGACTGCAGCACTTAATTTGTTTATAATTCTAATATGTGAGTTATAACCGGCTTATAGTTTACCGTCATATTGATCACTTACCAGATTTACTTAATGAAATCACTTAATAGATATTGTGCGAAATGCCATAATAAATGGATAAGTTGGCCAAAAATTTGAAAAATTCTGGATGCTCATTGGATGTAAGACACAGGAAGAGGCGGAGTGAACTATAAATGATGATGAAGTAAAACTCTTTCAGTTAGATTTCAATACTGGCTCATAATATATTTCTTTTACATGGTGTATAAACTACAGGAAACCATACTAAATTTCAATGCACAAACAGTTTCTCAATGTTTTACACTGGAACTCATTTCCCTGTTACTACAGTCGGACCGTGTTTATTCAACATCCTTCTATCCGAATACTAGGTATTATCCAAAATAAATATCAGGTCCCGATGTATCTTCTTCTATAGGCACGTCAAATTGAAATAGGCTATTCGAAACCATGTATTATTCAAAATAAAATGTCGGACCTAATGAATTCTAATGAACGAGGTCTGAGTGTATTAGTATATATTGTATGTAATTTTGGCGTGATGAAACGATTATCGAGTAGAATCAAATAATTGTTGCTAACAGTTTCAGGTCGGCGACGATCGATGTGAAAGATCGTCAATTGATGTCGCTACTGATACTTTTGGAGTGATAAGTTGTTTGCATGTTTATAAAGGCTATGAAGTTTGAACTTTACACTTTAAGTGCTAGTAAAAAGAAGTGTTCTTTAATCCTTTTAATGCTTGTTAAGGATTTTAGAGCTAAAAATAAAATTAAAGTGGTTGATATATTGATTACTTAAAGTGTTTTTCATATGTGTTATATAATATTATAATCATTAGTGACACTTCATTGTATAGAGGCATGAGTGTACATTTTAAGAAAACGAAAACATTTTCGATTATTTTCCTATTGTGGATCGAAATACCCTCTCCAATTCAATTCAGTTATAGATAACCGGTATGTTTGGAGTCTGATTTTAGAACACTTATACATTTGTATTTGGTATGAACAATGAGTGCTTTACCAAGGTCAATAACTCCGCTTTACAGATTATATGTTTTATATTACATTCAGTCCCTTGTGTTTAAATTCCTGCTAAGTGTCTTCTGTCTGTTCATAAATTAATAAATGTATTGAATTCATCTTAAATAAAAACTACAACTTTTACATCATCTGGTCAATTTTCTTATTTTTTTTCAAAAAACATGTAAGTTAACTTTAAAGTTCAACCAAAAGCTATAAATTAACATTATAACATTAATCTAGTCATATGCCTCATGCTGGCACATCGTATTAATACCCTGAAGATATTAATGCTAAAATTCTACCACCTCAATAATAAGACCACCTCAAAATTAAGAAATCCATTTTCAAGTTCATTTTCACTGTTTTGCTCTCTATTCAACCTCAATATTAGGACCACCTCAATAAGAAGACCAGTTTTCAAGGATGCCAAGGACAGTCGTATTATTGAGGTTTTTATGTATATTCAATAAGTCCTTGATCAAACTTATATCCCCTAATAGTACATTTGTCTCTTCCTTCAAGGCTGCACATGATTAGGCCAAAAAAAAAAAAAAGTGGTTTACATGCCTGAAAAAAATAGGGTAGATAGGTAAGGCAGGTAAGGCTTTTTTTTATTTTTGGTTTTTGGTTATTAACGACTATAATTTTGTGTCGTTGTCGTCACGCGCAACAGAGTTGGGACCCACTTTTACGATTTTTTTTTTTGATTTTTTTTTTTATATTGAATAAAAAATTTAGGGTCGGCGGGAAAAAATAGGGTCGGTCGGGAAAGGGAACCACACCCACACTTATTTTTTGTTTTGGCCTAGTGGATGTTTGAACTTCATGAAATAAAAATGACTTTAAACTTTATTCTAAAATGTGGGTAGGTCAGAAATGTGGCTAGTTTTAAATTGATTTTAATGACACTTCAGATGGAGTGATGTTTAGTATGTGAAGTTTATGTTTAGTTTGATGTAAAGTATGTTTAAATATTTAGAATGTAAAGAGCAACCTTTTAAATATGACATGAATATTTAGGGATTGACTTAAATTAAAAAAGATATGAATAAAGTTTGATTATTTTCAGTCAGTTTACTATCACAGTACTGGGCTTTAAAGACTTTATTACATTAAGCTGTATTTGTTTTCTATCAATGCTGATAATATAACATTTATAATGCACCTATCAATATTTTGCCCCAGGGATTAATGGCGGTATGACCCAGGGGAATTAGACAATTTGTCTGTCTGGGGTCTAGGTCCCCACCCTATAACCAAGCATTTTGTCCAAGTTTGTTTCCCGAGACCTAGACTCATTCAGTGTGTTAAATTCCCACCTGTGGGAAATTGTCTTCTGTCTAAAGTCCAGTGTATCCCTGCCCCCCACCCCAAGTCAAAACATTGATAAGTGCATATATAGAACAAATCCAGATGTTGCAAATTTGCAAACATTTAGTGGCTTCATATTTGTATAGTGCTGTTCGGTTGACCGCTTCACAGTTGAATGAACTTTCTGGACTGGTCCATGTTCATTTAGGTATGGAAATGCTCTCGTGCGTAAAGCTATAATGCTGTTTGATTTACTTTTCTATCAAAAACAACGCGGCCTTTTCTCTGTCAAGCTAACAGACAAACACAATCATTTCAATACACTTATTTTGAAATGTATTAATTGTCCAGATAATATATTCATGCGTTCGCGGTTAATAAAGCTGCACTAAACATACGAGGTAAAATTAATAGTACAATTGTACGATCTTTCTTAGAACAAGAAAAGGTTATTCAGGTTGAACACCCACCTTATTCCTGACCTAAGCCCTGGTGACTTTTTCCTTTTTCCCTTGCTAAAAAAGTGCTCTTAGGTAAGCGCTATGCTACTAGAAGTGCCCTTGGTTCTGCAATTTTTCAGTGTCTCAACAGTATACCAAGGGGAGACTACTTTGCAGCATTTAGGTCGTGGATAGCAAGATTTCAAAAGTTTGTATCTGTGCAGGGGGAATAATACTTTGAAGGGTTGACGTGAACAAATTTTCGATGCAGTGAAAATTTTAAACATACAAAGACCAGTGACATAATTTAGTGAATGCCCCTCGTATGTCTATTTCATCCATAATCTGTATTTTTTGAGAAAGCCTTTATCACAGTTGATTGATTGTGTTATAACAACCTAACTAAGTGATTTAATATGCTTGTATACTAAAGTTTTCCTGACAAAGTTTGCAGCTGAAATTTATTCACAGAATTGGATAATTATGTAGTAGCTTGATCGAAAGTTAATAAAGGTAAACATCATATCAGTGTCCATGAACCAGTGCATCGTGTTATGTAGTCCATGTTATAGCACATTATGGACAGAATGTTATCTTTTTTGCCAGTCCCTGTTCCCCATTTAGAGTGATAGCAACTACAAAATATCAGCTCATTAAAAATGAGTTATCCGTAAAAGCCAAATTAATATGGATGTATGTATTTTTTGTATATATGCTGGTTTGGCCAATCATACTGTGTCATTTTTCAGTTGTCAGCCAATAAAATACCAATAAATTCCAGGTAAGAGTTCGTCAAATAGAGCCAGCCTTTGATGCATCAACATTATTTCCTGATTTATTTATTAAATTTCCAATTTGTTCACGTGTCTCAATTAATTTTTACTTGATGTTTCATGGCTTTGACACGGTTGGCAAATGCTGCTAACTTTTGTTAGAATGAAGTTTTTCTGTAGAGGGTCTTAATGGTGGAATGCTCTCCCAAATACCTTATCAAAGTGTATAACAAATGGAAATCAATTCAAGAACAGATTCAATTCATATTTGTCCTGAAAGACTTGTCCAATGACTGTGACAATGAAATGTAACATTTTGTAAAGCGCAACTCTGAACAGAATATGATTTTATACATTTGTGTGCAGTAAAAGTGTATTTGTATTGTATTGTAATATACCTGAAACCAAACAGTTACAAAATGAGCTTTCAGTGACCCCCCAACATTGTTCGTGTCTTTATTTAAGTAGTCTTCTTAAGCCAACAAATACTTATTATGTGGTTTATGGGAAATTTTTCAAAATAATTGTGTCTGGGAAAAATATTTATGTTAATAAAAAAATAAATTTCAACCAGTTGACCAAAATATTTAAAAATAAAATTACAGATGAAATAAATATTTTTTATTTTCCTGGCAGGGATAAAATGTACTTTTGAAATATAGATAACAAGCAGTTGAAAAAATTGTTTTCATCATGCTTTTGACATGCTATTTTGGATATCGATTATTTCAGCACATGCGATTAGAAACTTGTATTTTCAAAATCCAATCAAAATTGTCCTTACAGTTTAAGTGATATAGACATGCATAAGTTGCACAAATCTTAATATTGTGATCAACACTTTTATTTATGGATGGAAGAGTTAAGGTTCAGGTAGGCTGTTGAGACAATAAGAAAAAAAATTATCTGTACTTTTTTCCTTGTTTCAGAAGAAAATAAGGTTGTCGGTCATGTAAACCACTTTATAAAACTGTTGGCCTAAGAAGAAAATAAGGTTGGTGGTCATGTAAAACACTTTATAAAACTGTTGGCCTAAGAAGAAAATAAGGTTGTCGGGCATGTAAATCACTTTATAAAACTGTTGGCCTAAGAAGAAAATAAGGTTGTCAGTCATGTAAACCGGTCATGTAAACCACTTCATAAAACTGTTGGCCTTAAGTGTCAATACAGGTGTACCAAATATTCTAAAACTTATTTCCTTCTGTTTGCATTTAAGTTTTACTATATTGAAAGATAAATTTTTGACATGCTCTTGTAATAGTGTATATATATTGTAGACTTGATATTCTATATACCACAGGAATATTGATCATATTTCAGTTAAATAATATATCCCTCATTGGTAGTGCTCAGCTTCCGTTATGTTTTAGCAACGTTTTGTTCATATTGATTCTGTGTGATTACATGCTAGTGCTGAATTTCTATACTACTGTTTCTATTGTCTTATTTTGACTTTTATGTGAAAAGAAATGCTTTGCAGGGGATGTGGAATGTGCCATCTGTTTCATACAACTTTTAAATTTCACATTGATTATTATTTAAACATGTTTATTTGACATTAAATATTCAACAAGTTATTGCAAACTGTGTTATAAATAAGTTAAGATAAGTCGATAGTATACATGACCATTCCCACTTTCCTATACATGTAAAGCAGCTTACGGTCATTATCATGGAAATGATCTTCAGGATTAGTATTAAATTTTAATGAAATATTGCACAAAGTTGACAGTAGCGATAGCTCACTTGGTAGCGCTTCTGACTAGTAACACTTCACTTTTTCTGACAAGTTGTACGCATTGGCGTACGTGCGTATTCCTCCATGGATACTTGCCTGCTTCAAAATTAAAAATCCTGTATTTTAATGCATTATAATGTTGTTAAAACATTTTTAAACTGTTGCAAAACAGCCATCAGTTCGGAAAATTGGACTGGTTTATTTAATAGTTATTGAAAAATCTGTATGTAATTTTAACAGTCCTTGTTCAAGCACCCTGGCTCAAGTGAATGTTTTATCACCTCCTGTTGAAGTGATTAAATGGTTGAGCAATATACAAACATTTATTTAAGTACCCGGTACAATAATTAGTAGTAAACATGCACTATCAACATTACTAAGACTAACTGTACAAGCTTGTTTAATTTATTTCAGCAGATAATTGAAAAACACTCAATAAAATAACAAATTAAGTGAACTAGAGTTTGTTACGGTTAAATAAATTAAACAAATTAATTGATCTGAAAATGATATTTTCGTTGTTTAATCTATCCAGACCAGCAAAGTTTTATGCCTTTTACCGTATCTTTATTGTATTGTATAAGCCAGAGGGTACATAAAAGTTTAATTGAAACATTTATTCACACAAGGAATGTTTACTTGGTTGTTTTGTGGGCTCAATGATATCCAATACATATACCGAAGAATGAGATTAAAAGTTTACATTAGACGGTTTGGAAACTGACATTGAATCAACAAGTCTTAGTTAAATACAACCTGTTAGAAGTGCCTAGTTGCACACCAACGCAATGAATTATTCTACTTGCGGTTCAGCTAAGTTTCATTTGTCTCTTACCAGGGTATATTACTTGTGTACCGTGATATAAGTGGACCATATTAGTGATTCCTATATAATTTTGAACAATCTTCATTACTTTTTACAAGTGGACAGTGTTTCATTGAGTGAGTGATTTTATTTTTGTGGATACATAATTGTTTTATATGTTGAAACAGCAAATCTTTGTCATAAGTGTGTTTCTTGGTAGGAAAATAGAAGAATAGAAGTAGAGTACATCAGATTTGGTATTAATGGGTTAATGTATTTTCTTATGAATATTTTATTATTGCTTCTGATTGATTGATTTGTGTCGAGGGTTTGGTGAAAACTGTTGTATCTCCTTCTTGGCCAGGTCTGAATTACAATATTCTTATTTCAAACATTTCGGATAAATACACATATTGGAATTTCTGATTTCCTGTCGTATTTTTGTACAAGTTGTGTCACAATCTAAGGCTACAAGTAAGGTATGAAGCCATTGTATGCATTCTTTAATCTATTTCAGATGAGTGTCCCAGAAAAGTTTCAATATGTCTGGATTGCTTCAAGTCCCACATCGTAGGAACATGAAAAAAGAACAAGCCAACAATATGGACAAGAATGGTTCTCCTCGGGCGTCGTCACCCAGCTCTGTGACCTCATCCAAAGCTTCCCAAAGAGGGCGGGATAAGCATAAAGAAAAGGGGCCAACTAGGGATGAGTTAACACAGGCAAATACGGAACTATGTCGAGAAGTGGAGGTACTTAACGAGGAAAATCAGAAACTGAAATCTACTATATCAGCAGTGATTGATAAACTTGTAGAAAACTCTAAAATTAAGGGGATAAAACCACCGAAACAAGTGGAAAATCCCGATGTGACAGATATACCTGTAGAAAGTTTAGTCACTTTTACTGACAAGATGACTGCAGAATCTCATAAAAGTGACACCATGGAATATCGTGTGGAAGAGCTGGAGACTAGGATCACGCATTTAAATATGGAACTTGCTAAATTGTTACGGACTAGAGTGAATTTAGAAAATGGATTAGATGAACTATTACATGATTGTGATAGTTTAGACAAAATGAAATTGAAAACTCAGGATCTTATCAGAGAAACAAGTAAGTTTTATATTGATATCTAGTATTTCTAGGGTTAAGTGCCACTGGTTTGTTTTCAGCTTTATTTATAACTGTTATTCGACTATATTTCCAATGCCAAAAAGTATATGTTTTCTCCAATTTGACTGTAAAAATTCCCAATAAATCTGAAGAAAAAATTTGGTTCAATTAAGCCGAAAATGGTTAAAGTTAGAGGCTTTCTCTCACAAGCCGATAATATAAATAGCATTAAATATTCACTACATATTTTACTTTTAGTCCTATTATTTTGCTGTAACTGCTAGTATTAAATTCCCCCAATTTCTAAGTTTAACGTGCACAAATTTCCAGTTTGAAGGGTACGGGTCATCTTCCCTTGGTGCAAATTAATGGTTACTCTGACTTTATGATTGTTCAATTTTTTAATTTTAAATTATCAGTATTAGTTGAACTCTGATACATTTTGGATTGATGGACCAGTAGTGGTAAAAATCAATTGAGTATAAATGCCTATGAGAAAGTTAGTAATACTTAGTAAATATACAACATTCATACTCTTTGGTATTATGCCCCTTTTCTGAAAATCTCACTGAATGTTTGATGCTTACGGTTATTTTATATGAAATGAAATTTGTGACACATATTGTCTACATGGGTACATACCATATGGAGATTTCTTTCCTATTATTCTTTATCTCTCCCACTGGGAAAGTTTATTAAAAAAAAGTCAGATAATGGGGTATTTTCTAACAATAACATTTTATCCGGCATTAATATTAAATCGGCATAAAATTAAGTGGCATAACATTTTTATGTAGCTAATGTAATTATAAAAAACTGTTGCGTATTCGATAAGGCATATTGCATGACATGCTTGTCAACGAAAATATTTTTTTATTTTGCTGATTATGACATTGCGAGAAATAAGACACTTAACTCCTGTCTTTGAAGACACTAAACTGCTGTCACTGACAAATTGTCTGTAGGCATAATCCGATTGTGTCACTTTCTGACATGAAACACGTTTGAGGAAAGCCTTTTTGAGGTATGCTTGATGACACCTAATGTCATTCTCTGTTTGTATGAAATGATAAACTAGAAAATGCTCTTCTGAGGGAGACATATTGTTTTTGTCTTAGGCGCCGGTACGATTCTGTCCGTCCACTTTTAGCTTGTCTGGGCTTCATCTCCAATACAGCTGGTTTGATTTCAGCCAAACTTCGAAGGATTGATAAGCATCAAGTGTAGTTTTGCATCCTTGTCGTTTCGTTCAGCTCAGTTAATTTTTCACTGAGTTATGGCCCTTTGATGTTTGTATGAATACTTGCATACATGTGTTGTACAAGCAAATTTGAATTAATTCATACAATCAAATGAAATCAATATCAATCTTTATTGTGAATGCTTACAAACTTTTTGAATGAGCACCTATTTGGGCAATTGTGGCTAATTGAGCAAGTAGATAATTAAGCAAACAAATGTTCACATGATATTTGTTACATAAGAAATGTGTAAGTAAAGAGTTTACATGCTTTTTTTATATTCGTTACTTATTACTTTCAGAATTATTATTAACTTTACACTTTAAATGAAACATACGGGTAAGCATGCACATATTGAAGTTTGTAAACAATGGAAATTTCTTAGAAATTGTCTTTCATATACTGGTACTGCCAACTACAAAAGCAATTTGTTTTCTTTATATCCTAGCAAGTAACTGGGGAGACATATGTTTTTGTGTCAAAACAACCTTCTAGTTTCTAAGTGAGGTGACCGAATTTTATCCATATCAAACTTACAGAAATTTGCATGGTCGGAAACTACCATATACTTAGCCATCAGAGAAGAGAAAAGCGGGAGTAGGACAAAAACCCCTCCAGACAAAATCCCCTTCGCTTATTTTGTACAAGGTGGACATAATCCCTTTCATGAATTTTACAAGGTGGACAAAATCCCCTTCATGGAATTTACAAGGTGGACCAAATCCCCTTCATGAATTTTACAAGTAGGACAAAATCCCCTTCTTATTCTTAACTACAAATAACTACTAATATTATGCTATTATGTTTTCAATTACATACAAACTGTAAAAACTATGGTTATGACATGCATTATACTATAAATCCAATGTTTTTGATATTAAATTTTCTTGGTTTAAATGTTAAAAATGTAAAATTCATGAAGGGGATTTTGTCCTACTTGTAAAATTCATGAAGGGGATTTTGTCCTACTTGTAAAATTCATGAAGGGGATTTTGTCCTACTTGTAAAATTCATGAAGGGGATTAAATTGTCCACCTTGTAACATTCATGAAGGGGATTTTGTCCACCTTGTACAAAATGAGCGAAGGGGATTTTGTCCGAAGGGGGTTTTGTCCTACACTCGAGAAAAGCACTTGCCTGAAAACTTATAAAGATATATCTGGCTTATCTGAACATAAGATATTTGAATTGGCTTCATCTAGTATTGTTGTTACATAGGCTAAAACATCTCTAATAAGAACCATTGCAATGTATAACTGATTGAAAATGTCTTTTTTACCATATTACTAACAGACAAAACTTGTAAAATAGCCTGATTGTAAAAAGATTTGTTTTCCATTTTATGATTTACAAACATCTTTCTTCAACATAATATATGGATCAATACATTATGTGTTCATTCTTTGTTAATGCATGTTTATTGATGTTTTAACTATAGGAAATGTATTTTTCACGTTTGTTTAGGTAAACAAATGAACAAAAATGAGCATAATATGTTTTATTTTATAACAGGAGGAAATGGTTTGTTTACACATTTGGAGTCCTTACCAATGGAGAGTTTACATGAAGATACCAGTCTACGATTGTCATCTCCATTACCAGAAAACCAGTCTACCCCAAGAATCAACATATCAAAACCAAGAACTAATGTCACTGTGTTACTCAAGAATGAACCTTTGAATCTTACCCCAGTAAGTAATGCACCAGTCAATTGTAACCACGGCCCCCCCAGGTCCGGGGAATAGCAGGGACTTTGACTTTCGGTCCAGCCAATCCCAGGTAAAATCCCCGCCAAATGCCCCCACACACATCCTAGGTAAGGCCCATTCCCCGCTATTTTCGGCGCGAAAACAAAACCACCGCATTCACTCGGCACTGCGGGGCCACCTGGAAGGTAAAAACACGGCCCATTTCCCCCACTATCCCCGGTATACCCCCAGACCTGGGGGCCGTGGTTACAATTAACTGGTGCATAACTAATACTAATTCATTTGGTTTGTAGAGATTACTGGCATTAACATGTTAATGCCTTATTGGAGGTGTATTATAATCAATATCAAGTAATTGCATTTTGTCTGTACATATTACATGTACAGTAAAACTTCGAAACTTCTAACAGTTTTGGCTCGAACTCAGTAGATACCTCGAACAGGTTCTTAAGTCCCGGCATAATCCCTTCTTATTTCATATTGTCAAACAGAGATAGGTCGACCACTTGAACAGGCTTTGCGGTCCCTAGCTATCATTTCATTCATTGTTCACCATAGATAGGTCAAACAATACAATATTCGAACCTTTCATTGACTGTTTAATATTCTATGGTTTGTTGACGGGTAAGATTAGCGACACATGTCATACCCACGTCGTGCTAATTAATTGATGGTTGTAGGATGTACTATGTGACAAACAATTCATGTGTATAATAAGAATAACCGAATCATTTAAATCTGTATTTGTTTTTCTTTCATTTCATTTTTAATAATTATTATTATTATGAATACGGCTTATTTATCAACGTGCATTCAGTTTGAAAACACGAACAACACACATATGACATGCGTTCAACATGCTTAGTACACTTGTACCGGTAACAGTCAATTGTTTCACATTCATTGAAATTGATTTTATAACACTAATTTCGTTTCAACAGCCAGCAAAGAAGTTTGATGCCAACACAAGAATAAAAGACATGCATCAGGACTTACGCCAGTATGTAGTACAACAATTGAGCATGCCAAAGGGTAATGGTAAGTAAAAGTAGGCATTAAAAGTCTGTTTCCTGTAATATGCTGAAAAACTCGATTTGGTAGTCCAGAATTTGTTTCATACATTTGTATAAGGGACAAGGATCTCTGTATCTGATGTTCAGTTTTTATCCATTAATATTGCCGCCAAGTGGGATATCATGGTCTCTTTGGGTACAGGAAACAGGCAATTAATTATGGGTCTTTTCAAAACACCCAAGATTTATTCATCAAGAGAGCTCAGTATATTCTATACCATACACCTAAATGTGTTGGGTGTTTTTGTAGGAAATGATGCCACATCATGTAGGAAGTCATATGACTTTGTGGCAGTTTAGTAATTAGAACTTTGTCAGCCAATGAAAATATGTTTTAGAAAATATTGACCAATAGATATTGTGTACTCAATGACGACATTCTCACCTAATTTTCAATAAATAGTACATTAGTATTAAATTTTGGAACATTATTTTTGAGAAATGAAATGAACTCTGTAAGCTCCTTATTGCACAAAAATAAGTCCTGCTGTGTATAATTACATGTACAATGTATTGCCTTCCAATTATCATTGGCCAATAAAAAAGTTCTGTTCTGCAAATTTGATTTGTTGGTCATTCAATGGTTTGTATTTGTCAGGTGCTGATTGGAGACTGATGGCAGAGAGGCTCGGTGTCCCGACGGAAACTATCAACCAATGGAAACGCTGGAAACTTGACCAACCAATGCACTATGTGTTACAACATTGGACCTTGAGTCCTGGTGCTACTGTCCGGTTGTTACATAGACATCTTGTGTCCCCACAGATGAGGTGTACTTTGTTAGCTAAAAGACTCAGTGACTTCTATAATGTGGATTAGATACAATAAAATATCTCAAAGGTTTAGTGCAAAACTGTTGTATATATTTCTTTAACAAAACTCTGATACAATAGTTTTGCGCCAAACCTGATCTGTATATTATGAACTTATCAATGTTTTGCCCCAGGGAGGGAGCGGCAGGGTAGACTGGACATTAGACAGAAGATACATCCCGACAGGTGGGAATTTGACACGCCAAATGATTCCAGGTACTGGGATTGAGACTTGGGTTGGATTTTTAATTGCTCCCGAATTTTGGGAAATAGACATCTCCCACTTTTGATATTAAGATTAAATGCTTTGCTCTAAGGTTGGGAATTAGACCCCAAAAAAGACAACTTGACTACTTCCCCTGCGTCAACCCGCTGCTACCCTCTTGGGCTGAACATCGATAGGTGCATTCCTCTGTTCTTACGCAGACCTGTACTATATCAAATAATGCTTTGTTCCATGACAAATATATACCTCTTATTTGACTAAATCAAAAAACGCGTCTTTGTAATATGTACTCTATGATGACATTGTATTGAAATAATTATGTGTGAAATTAATACATGTGTATATATTTTTGTACAACTATTGTGATACTGCCTGTATTCTATGTTTAGTTCTTTATATTATAATAATATGCATGTTGTGCTAATATTTGTAAAATTAACTTGTTTCATGTTGCTCTAATTTTTATTTACGCAAGATGTTTTAAGATTGCCTATACACAATTAATACTGCCTTACTATTTAATATTTTGTGCTTGCTCTTTATAATTTGCCCACCCAATCCAAGAATGGCGAAGGACATCAAGTGTTACTCCTGGCCGTGGGTGCAAAATAATGGTTTCCTATCAATTACTCCCGAAAGGATGGATAGATTCAATTAATACTGATCAATTTTGATTTCAGTTGCAATCCACCAATTTTTGGAGGAATAGTGGCACTTTCTCAACTTAAAAGCCCATGGCGGGGGCATCCGTATCCTATTGGACACATTTAGTTTCAAGATAATATGAGTTGGAAACTGTTATGATCACTCTTCATCTTAACATTAATCTTTACTTCGACTGATATACAGTAAAACCTCCCTTCAAGACCACCTCAATGATAAGACCACCTCAAAATTAAGAACACAATTTTCAAGTCCATTTTCACTGTTTTGCTCTGTATTCAACCTCAGTATTTAGACCACCTGAATGATCAGACCAGTTTTCAGGTGTCCCAAAGGTGGTCTTATTATTGAGGGTTTACTGTTTCGTTAAGAACTTTTAAGACTGTCTTGATCTACGCCCTTATTAATACCATGGTTGAATGGTTATATTATATATGGTGCTTTTTCCGATATACCGAAAACAAACTTTATTATACTCTGTGTCTGTGGAAACCAAAATGAAGGGAAAAAGTATTTGAAAATGCATGTGTAAAACATATGGTGGTTAGATATGACTAGATATTTATTGCTTTAACCAATGTTACGAAGACGCATGTAAAGTCGGAGTACAGAGACATGTATGATGGCTATGTTAATCTAACTGAAACTGACTCGGTCCATACAATAATTTGCAGAGTTAGGGGACAGCGGTGATTCGGGTGAGCAGCTTAAAGTCTACATGGCTTTCCTCTTTGTCTACGAGTGTAATTAGTTGCTTATTAACACACAATAATTATCACTATAGTTATGCTAACTACACAGTATTGTATTGATAGTAATTCCCCTTGATGATGTAAAAAGCACTATACATTTTGGCATCCATTTCAGGTTGACGCTTGTCTCTGAATGCAAAATGAATTTCTATTTTTGCTCATTTTGGACAGATTTTCATCAAATTTTTCAAGATGAGATATTCTGTAGTTTATATGGGGAAAATTTACTATTTGCTATTAGAAAATTACCCCAGTAAATGCTTTCTTCATCTCAAGGGGATAACTACATATTGTGTTTACTTGTTGTTTTGTACATGTATGATGATTGCTGTGATATCTATATTTCTGTTCACATAAATTTCTACCTCACTAAAACAATGGGAATACATGTACATGTATTCTTTTCTGTAATGTGCAGTATATTACATATACAAATGTAATAGATATTAAATTATCTGATTGTAACTTAGTTCCGATTACTCTGACTTGCCAGCAACAATGCTGTTTTCTTGTTTAAAAGCAGTGAAAATGCAAGCACAAATAATACTTGCAGTAGATTAAGGTTCTTATTGATGTTGTTGTGAAGTAGAGGTAAATGCAATGTTCTCTACTTTACCTTACCAAGGTTTACTAGTGCTTAATAATCAAAGGGCCATAACTTGTGTTAGGTTGTCAACCCATGTTTAGCGTTGTTCTTTAGAGTCGCCTTCCTGCACCATTTCATAGTAATTTTCTTTTTATAGTCATGAACTTAAGCAAACCAAATATTACACACATGATCAAATGTTATTACACATGATCAAAGTTATTACACACATGATCAAAGTTATTACACATATGATCAAAGTTATTACACATATAAATATAATATTATGATCAAATGTTATTACACAATGATCAAATTTTATTACTCTTATGATCAAAAGGCTTTTAAACATATGATCAAATGTTATTACACATAATTTTTTTAATTATTATTTAATGTTATTAATACACATAATTTTTTTTATTATTTTTAAATGTTATTACACATATTATCAAATGTTATTACTCTTACGATCAAAAGGCTTTTACACATACTGTATTATCAAATGTTATTACACACATTATTGAATATTATTACACATATGATTCACCTGTATCCTTTCTCAAGGTGCTATCACTTGATATCTACACTCTTTATAGATTAGAATTCTTCTAGTTTTATGTAAGTCACATTTGTATAGAGTACTGGTGTAAAGAGCTAACCTGCTATTTTGTATTTTGGAAATCTTCATTACATTATGACACAAAGATCTGATATGAAGAACATGATTTTGACAGGTTAAAATCAACTATTTTGACAGATAATTCATGTAAATCATATATCAAGGGTTCAGTGCAAGACTATTACTAACTCCTATATAAATACATAGGAGTTAAGATAGTCTTGCGCTTAACCCTTGATATGCTGTAGCTTACTGCAGTCAAATTAACAGAAGATGTATCCAGTAGCATTTGAGATACTATGTGGAATAGTGCTGGCCGGTTAGCACTTTATACCAGTACAGTTAAATATTTATTATTTACACCAATAATTTTATTTTACACTATTAATTTAACAGTATTACTGCATTTATTTTATGGAGCTACACTTTTTTTGTGCTTGTATTTTGTTGTTGTTTTAACATTGTTATTAAATACACTAATACCACTGCAATGTTAGTTTGTTGTTGTTTTTTTGTATTCCTATAGTATCACAATGTTTACCAGCCATTCATGATTATTCGTACAAAATGGTAATCTGTCGTCAGCTAAGTACGATTTTAAAATATGTATACTCTAAGCCTTTAAAAACGCAACTAAAAATTGTCCGCGTCAACTTGGTGACATTATAAAGAAATAATTATACTTTATTCTCAAACATAATTTCCTAAACTTAATCAATTATGAAATATGAATACTAGGGTCATAGTTTGATTTCTTTTTGATGAATGATTTACACATTTGTAACAATAAAATGCATTGAACACTTGGAACAAAATTAAGGCTAAGTGAAATAGTTGCATTTTTAATGGTGTTGCATATATAATAATTATAACATGCCGGCCCGATGTTAATAGCGATTGTGTACAAATAGAGAGGTTAAACTTAATGAGCTCCAGAACAATAGTGTCATGTAATACCTGTAATGAGTTTAACAATATTTGTGTTTATGTTTCTGAAGCGTGTTTCGTTTCATTTGTGACACACTGACCCTGGTACATTCATTCATTTATTGTCTTTAGTGCGCTGAAGCACCACATTGCATGGTAACGTACATTCTTAGGGGTTGTCACAAAACTGTTTTCACTATTTCTCGAAAATAACTGAGTTATGATAGGTTTGTACCACATTCCTGATGCGTACATGTACAACTATCACTTCCAATACATGTACATGTACTACAGAAGGAATAAAAGGGAGAGAACTCAAGAAGGGAAAAGGGAGAGAACTCGAGAAGGGAAAAGGGAGAGCACTCATGACAACTCCTTTGGTTCTGTACAAACTTTAAAAATTATGTATGTAAACAGAAAGAAAGTTTGTAATCAAAATTCAGTTTCAATATATGCATCAGAAAATACAATACAGCTTTAACTTAAAAATCGTTTGCGGTACCATGACTAAATTAAGCTACAACTCAGCTAGTCTGGTACCCAGCGTACTCTGCACATAAGATAATGGCAAGGGCAGGTAATCCAGGCTACAACTCAGCTAGTCTGGTACCCAGCGTACTCTGCACATAAGATAATGACAAGGGCAGGTAATCCAGGCTACAACTCGGCCTACAAACAGGATTCCAATATATCTAAATAAAAATTTTTCAACCAACTCCGAATGTCAAATTTGTAGATACATGTACCACCTTGTTCCAAAATCTACTTGTTGCGCACGACCAACTTGAACAGTCAATTTTAATAAATCATCAAGTTGCTCCATAATCCTAGTACATGTAGTACATTAAATTATGGTCATGTAATCGACCTATAAGATACATGTATAAATCTCAAAGAGCTATCTTCATTGTAACGACTAGGCTCTTGTGAGAAAGTTTTTTTTCATAATTCTTAATAAATCTAATAAAAGGTTTTGAGCCAAAAATTGACAAAGTTAGAGCCATTTCTCTCAGAGGCAGCTTATATAAATAGCAATTGTTGATTAATCAATCACTACATCTTTTACATTTATTCCTAAAATTTTGCTGTAATTTCTAGACTTTTTCCCTAATTTCTTCAGTTTAACACGCACAAATTCCCAATTTGACAGGTATGGGTCATCTTCCCAAAAATAGTCAAAATGAATCCCGACGAGTGAAATATGTTTTCAATGAAATTAATTATTGTAAATTCACAGCAATTTATATCACATTTCATAGACCTTGGAAACCAATAAAGATACAAACCGGACATAATTTTTTGGAACAATTTCCAAAAGTTTCCTTTTGAAGGCATGTTTTAAAACCAGCAACATTTGTTTTCATAATACTATGCAGAAGAACCCGACAGTCATCCGTTGAAAACCCAAGAACACAGACTGTTATATATAACTTGAAATATGCAAAAAACTCAAACACACAGACTGCCATATGTAACTTGAAATATGCAAAAAACTCAAACACACAGACTGCCATATGTAACTTGAAATATGCAAAAAACTTAAACACACAGACTGCCATATATAACTTGAAATATGCGTAAAACTCAAACACACAGACTGCCATATGTAACTTGAAATATGCGTAAAACTCGAACACAACATCATAATAGTACATGTTTAACTTGCCATAAATAAATATCAATGCAAGTTTTTTATGTTTATTCAAGACAACAATAAGAGCACACAAAGCCATGTATGACACATTACATAAGTAATAAAAAGTTACTAACATTATTAGACAAAATTTCTGACAATAGACCTTTGGCAAATTTTTTATTGTTTTTGAAAACAAGTTCAATAAATTTGATAATTCATCACAAATGTCAAATACACATCTTACCATCATAAAAATAACTGTTTTGCGTATAATAGAATCGACTGTCACAATTAAAGACAAACATTAGGTCACATCTTCTGTTATTTCGCTAGTGAATTATTGGAAATAATACATGTATACATGCAGATGTTGTTACACGTCTGATTCTGAGACATCATTTCGAGGGTTCAGTGCAAGACTATCATCACTCCTATATAAATACATAGGAGTTACAATAGTCTTGCATCGAATCCTCGATTTATGGTATATGCATGTACAACCAGCTATCTGAGTCTCGGTTATATCCAAATTACTTATCCACCTCACTGACTGATTGAACAGAAATATACATAATAAGATATAAAACTGAAGTATTACAATAACCTTTCACAATTTCCGAATGACTAATGCAACAATTGGAACACAACCCTGCAAGCACAAGCTGTATAATAAGCAACTGAATAAAGTATAAACTCAAACACTTTTTATATAAAAAATGCATGAAGAAAGAGGGACAAAACAGGGTGCACAAAGATTATGCGAGAACATGGTAGACGTAATATGCCAGAGATTTTTTTGGTTAATTTGGCTGCCGAATATACTGGTAGGCTGTTTCCCCTTATCAAAAAGTGTCCATTTCCCCCAAAAACTCATCATTTATTCCCAATTCTTTGTTCATTTCCCCCCGCCCCCCCCCCCCCTCTGACTGAATTTGATTTTATTAAGTCAGGTTTTTGTGTATTTAACCTTTTATAAAAGAATCTTTGCTCTTACATACCTCATATATATAACAAACACCAGCCGCAGCTGAAAAGTTATTTTTATACGTAAAAAATTTTTATCGCGCCTATTTTCCTATTTGAAAAAGCACAGGCAGTAAAATTACAATGTATTTAAAAAAAAATCACTGTACTGCTCCACATGCTGAAAATAAACACGGTAGAGGTACAATGGTGCACAATGTGCTAACAGATGTAACACAGTTTGCAATGTGAAAATTAACGAAGTAATGAGGGCACTGTGGAGATTGATGAAGTACAGTTTGCAATGTGAAACTTTGCAATGTGTAAAGTGATAAAATATTGATGTGAAAAACTGAACCAAATTAGGTTTATTGCACTGATATTAAATTGTGTTGGACAAAATATACAAAATGTGAATCATTCATAAATACAACAAATTTACAGGTACTAGGATGTAAGCATTTTGTGGAGTAGTATATTCACATTATAAACATAAAAACGTTGAATGTCAACATACATCAGAAAAAGCTTCTATTTTTTGCAACATCTAACAGCAAATGGTTATAAAATGGTCAAAAAGAAGGCACAATGGTCAAAGGGAGGGGAATAGAGCCCCATTCCTCATCAGATGGATATGAATTATGTGGTTGAACGAGGTTGAACACAGAACCAAACACCTAAATATAACAGGTCTTTGCCAGAACAATCCCAGAATTAGGCACAAGTACTAGTAACCCAGGTAACAGTGATCAAGAGTAATTGATATAAGCTGTAATATTGTTTCACAATCCATGTAAACAAATCTAATTTTAATATTATCTAAATGCTCAGTGATAACAATACATTGTACATGTACAGCGTATACAGGGATTTCATCCCATCTTATAATATATTTTCACTTTTTGTAATTATCAAAGGACAAAAGATATGGAACTCCATATTCGGTTGTTTCATAAGAAACAAACTTGATCAAATTTGCAGGAAGAGACAGCTTACTGCAGTCAGATGGCGTACATGATTTCAAATAATTCCTTATTGCTGCACGAGAAATAATCTGCAATGTAGAAGGAGTATTCGCCATCTGCAGCATCCAGTTAAGTCTGTCCAATGAAAGTTTCTCAATTCCATGTGAACATTGTAACTTCGAAGTGTCATTCGTGCTGATCTGATAGGCTAATAATTTAGGAAAGGCATACATAGGGGACTGTCGGTGCATATAGTCACTACAGCAAACTAAGTACAGACAATTAATCAAGCATATGATGCATATGTTCATCAATCCTTTCTTTACAAAGTTTGATAAAGATTGAACAAAATCATATACAATAGAACAATAACCTAACTGAGCACAGTTGCCCTCTCGTTGCCTTCCACGACAAATCTTGCCTCCATATTGAAGAGCAAGAAAAACGTATATAAAATTCTTATTATTGAATAAAATCATTTCTGTATCACCTTTTAGATAATTATTCACTGTGCTACAAAAGAATGTATGTTGAGCTATGCCAAATTCCTTTGACATGTCAGCATGACTGAGCAGTTTCTTGTATACATTGATGTTTTTGCCAAAGCAGTAATCAACAGGATATATATATCTGTGGTACCTCACAGAACCGCCTTCTTCTTCTAGCAATCTAGGACCAGGAATAGCCATATAGATATAAGCACCATATCTAAGAAGTAATTCAATCATTCTCTCATCGTGGTGATCAATAGCTCGCAACAATGGTGACAGTTTGTTAACAATTCTTTCAGCTTCATAAAAGCCAAGTCTATCAACAGCAGCACCTTTAGATAACAATATTTCTGCAATATCATGACGATGATTCATTACCGCCCACAGTAATGGAGTCACAACACAACTACTGTAATGAGGGTGCTTCGGACGTTTAAGTTTGTTCACTTGTCTTTTATCCATTTCTGCGACTAAATGTTGACATTTTTGAATGTCCCCCTCACTAATTGCTTCAATCAAATGTGTGACAGGCCTCCTGGTTATATCCAGTCTTTTCATCATTGCAGTGAAGCCGTGAAAGTCATCCATTATATTAGCTTTCAGAAATACAAATAAGGGTACACATAGTTGCAAAGCTAAAAAGAAAGCCTCTATGTCTAGTAAATGCCTTTAAATTGATATCCACAAATTGAAAAGAACTGTCCACATAAATGGAATCAAAGGATTCACTGGTATTTTAATTCCACTTCTGATTACCAATCAGGTACGACGACAGACTAGTCTTTTTAATTTTCAAATACATTTTCTCATGACTTATTTCTTCTAATGCGTTGATAATGATGATTCTAGCACTTATTTTAATGCACCATATAAAAGAATTTTTGAACACTAATATATCTTTAATGATCTACAAATGCAAAAATAATCTTGAATAAATAATACTGTTTACACTTAGTCTTATGCATTAAAGTTTTCTTCGTCAAACAACAATTAGTTTATTTCACTTCACCGGGTACAAATAGACAACTCGTCGTAGCCAGTTTTAACATCATATACTCGGCAAAATCTTAGCTTAGAACATTCCCCGACAACAATTTCAGCAGTGGTGTACACAATAAGATCTCCAACAACATGACCACCAATTACCTCCCCTTCTGGACTACTGAAGCTACCATGGAGATGAAACCCTTCGTCTGATAAGGTTCCAACAAGAGAGACAATCTCATAATGTCCTGTGTAGATTTTGATCTGAAAATATTAAAACTTATCAGATCAACAGCTAAACTCGGTCACAATTTTGGTAATCCAGATTATAATGGCTAGAGATTTTTTTGGTACTGTGTAGTAAAATGAAGAGATCATGCAATGGAATGACTATCGCATTAAAAAACTATATAATTTTTCTGATGCTAGTAAATACATGTAGTCATATCATAACAGTTGTGATTCGAATAATTCTTGAAAAGATTATGAATTTCAATTAGATAATAATATAGACTTTTTAGTTTTATGAATAATTCTGTTAGTTACCAGGCCTTTTTCTGTCCATTTTGGGAAAAAGACTCCAATTTTAGGAATTTTCATAGTTTTGAACAGGCTTTTCATATCTAAATTGTATATAAACAAGAATTCTAATCTACATTTCTTTATCAAAAAGTCCACAAACATTAATGACACAAGGGTCAATAATGGCCTGAGTTATTCAAAGAGTCGAGATATCCCAGAGTTCTCCAGTAGACGTTTTTTTCGTAGGTGCTTCTGATTGGGAATTTTGTTTCCGATTGGGAAAACCCCCCCATAATTTTGGCTTTGGGAATGGGTCAGATAGTCTGACCCGTGGGAACTATAGAAAAAGGCCTGGTAAGACATATTCAATGACATTAATTACTGTAGTGCTGTCTGCCATACGAAGTTTAGCATTGGTAACACTTCCTACACATGTGATGATAAATGCTGCCTGTAGATGATTATCTTTTACCAGCTGTTTCAGACAAGTCACAATCTCCTGCCCAGGACACAGACGCAACACGAGACAATGCATAGGAGAAGACACGCCTTGTACATTCTTTTCATCACTGTCTAAACCAGCATGCTGGAAAACAATATTTCAATTATAAAGGTTTATCTGGAAATATCTATGGTTAAGCACTGTAAGTTTTGTAACTATTTATCTCATAAAATTGTTGGCTATAATTATCCCTCTCTCATATCTTCGAGCCTAAATTTCATTAAATTTGTGCCCCTCAAAAATCAATATTTTTCAATTGCATGCTTGCTACATTTGACCCAATTACTGTCAAGATTCATGATAGCCAGGTAAGCATGTAGTCCTAATATATAGAGATTTAACGCTTGTTGTTTCACCTTTCATATTTATCATAAATTTGTTGTTTCGTATTTTTCATTTATTGTCATTGTATTAAAACTTCGAAAAAAAAAGGCAATTTTATATTTATAGGACTAGGTAAGCATGATATACCATCAGAATACGGCGGGTGGTGACAAAATTGGATCTGAGGAGAAATGAAATATGAAGTGAAGCGACAAGTTTATCTGATCCAGGCTGGAATAATAAAAGGAAAGATTTGGAAGTACGATATCAAGCTGTGGAGAGAGTTAGGGACAAAAAAATGGCAACAGATTATTGACATATCGCGAGAATACTCAGTCCGAGTGATGTGATTACTGAAGATGATGACAATTTTTTTTCTTGTTAATATTGATATACTTATAGATCTGCTAAAAAATGGGATATACATAGATGGTAAGCTCATAATTGTTATCCCATTATGTGCTCTTCACATTGAGTTATCAGGTGAAGTTTTAGAGCAGCATTTGCCATTACTTAGTCTGGCCACATGAAGAATTGAGCGGGTTCATAGAATCGCCGAAAAGCCGCAAAGCACCGAAAAGCGATTATAGTTTACGTATTTGGAGTATGTATTTTTTTATGGGACATTTTATGATATAAATGTCATATGAAATGCATTGTTTTTGATCTGTTTGCGGAAGTTTTGACTTAAATTACTTAATTACCCCTAACCCTATGACCACAATGGAAAAAATAGTTTTTACTTGTACCCTTTTTTGTTTTATCCTTAACATATAATGTTGATTGATATGGCTTTATTGATTCATACATATTGTTTTTATTAATATTGCCATGTAAATTGTACATAATTATGTTGAAATAAATCTATATCTCTATCTAACCCTATAATAATCTAACCGAACCCTAACCCACGTGAATACATATAAAACAACGAATTTCATTGTATTTATATCATAAAACATTTTAATTTTTTTTTATAAACACTGTTAAAATATAACCTCGTTTCGATGCTTTTCGACGATTCTATGCACCGAAGAATAGCTCAAAAAGTGATTCCTCTTGAATACCTTGGAGGTTATTAGGGTTTACCTACGTTGAATTTGTTAATTTAAGTCGTCATATGCGTCCTAGGATGGTAAACATGAAATTGATTTACTAGATATATGGCCTGAATTTCAAAGTGAAAGTACAGGGCCTAGTTGACTATTATTAGGCATTTGATAAAGTGAGCCATGAGAAAGTCCTTCTAAAAATCCATAACTATGGAATACGAGGTCAAACCCTTAAATGGATAAAGAGCTTCCTTGATAATCGCCAACAGTCCGTTGTCCTTAATGGTACAAGCTCTGATCCGATCCCAGTTTCTTCGGGTGTCCCACAGGGGTCCGTACTTGGACCCCTGCTCTTTCTCGCATACATAAATGATCTCCCACAAAACATTGAGTCAAAAGTCCGCCTATTTGCAGATGACACTGCAATATATATGGCCCTCACCACGGTTAAACAGTCCCAAACCCTTCAAAATGATCTGAAAAGACTAGAACAGTGGGAGATCGACTGGGATATGGAGTTCAATCCTTCCAAATGCCAAGTCATCCACATCACCAGGAGAAAACATACTATACCCTCACAATACTTCCTCCATAATACCCTCCTTGAATCTGTCACCTCAGCAAGATACCTTGGAGTAGATATCTCCAGTGATCTTTCATGGGACACCCACATAAATAGGTCAACTACAAAAGCAAATCAAACTCTAGGCTTTCTTCGTAGAAATTTAAAAACAAAATCAACCCCACTGAAATCCATGGCTTACCAGACCCTAGTACGACCCCAGCTGGAATATGGTTCAGAAATCTGGTCTCCCTTTTCCCAGTCCCTTATATATCAGCTAGAGTCAGTCCAAAGAAGGGCAGCCCGCTGGGCGATGTCTGACTTTGGACGCACATCTAGTGTTACGGAAATGCTAGATAGTCTGAAGTGGCGCAGGTTAGACTTCAGACGCATTGACTCTAGACTGTCCCTTATGTACAAAATAAGAAATGATTTGGTTGCAGTCCCCATCCAAGGTTATCTCACCCCTCTAACTAGAGTATCCCGCCACTACCACACCCTGTCGTACAGACTAATTCCTGCAACCAAAGACTACTACAAATACACATTCTTTCCCCGGACTGTTCATCATTGGAACAGTCTACCCCCTTATATTCCATGTCTCCCCACCCTGGTACAGTTTAATGTTGCTATAAGTAACATTGAACATACCATCTTACCATGACTGCATTCCCACCTGTTTTTAAACTGTTAATATCATTAACATTTCTTTTTATCACTCATACTTTATTTTGATGACCATACTTTTACTTCTTTTAACTTTCCTCAGCGGCTTGACGCGCACAACTTGTCTAAGTCCTCGAAAGAGGTTTGACAATATCGATAGATAGATAGATATTAACCTAAAATTGAGCAATATCCTACCATGGGGGCAGCCATTTTTTATAGGATCAGTTAGTAATATTGACAAACTAGATTACGCAAAGTTGACACAAACTTGGCTGAACTGGATATATATAGATGAATATAAAACAATAAAAAATTAATAGATTTAATAAATTAAATGAATGAAATTCTTTAGTATTCCCTTTCTGTTTGTAATTAAATAGCGATCTTCATATAATAATAGCTCCCCAGATAAACAAAGATGGCCGAAAGCTCAAACTTGGCGGGGAACGCTGACGAAGAAAATGCTGATGAGTCGATTATTTCTATGGTAGACTATCTAAAGGAAGAACAGGAGTTGGTTGAAGATGCAAACGCAGTTTTAGGAGATAGTGACGAAAGTCATTGCACTTATTCTAAGGTAAATATACTGTACACGACTGGAATAAACGCAGTGTCAGTCAACAAAAACCGGCAGCACGATTTATCCAAATATACCCAAATACTCTTCAAATATACCCAAATACGGTATTAAGAACCATCGACATATTATTATCCCTAATTGCCAACAGATTGTTAATTGAACCACCCAACAATAACCATAGTCGGCTTCAAAAGTGCACTCGGTTCATCTGGTAAATTTATGCGCTCTCTCCCCTGCTGAATTAAAGCTAGTCCTGCGTTCAGTTACGGCTATCTGTGGCGAACGTTTCGTATTTTATCCCTTGCCCACCATAGCACATTGGTTGCACACGGGAACCAAATTGCAAAACGTTACGAAACGATAGGGCTGATAGCCGTAACTGAACGCAGGGCAGTATTGGTTCCAACATACAAATTCAGATTCAGACCTATGGCCATGGCTAAAGTGAGGCCGTTCCAGAAGCATATGGTTCTGGGGAAAAACGAATTTGAGTGGTAGTTTGTGAAGGATTGTGAAATTAAATGGTTATGGTCTACCACAAGTCACAACCAGGTGCCATCTAATTTTATAAAAGAAAATAAGAGATGCATGAGTTCTGCGATGCTCCAGTGTTTGCCATTTAAGTTTGGTAAGCATATCTGTATATAAGTTATAATCATTTCATACGTAGCGAGCTGCCAACCTTTGTATGGGGGAATTTTGCTATGGCTGCCATACACTGGAGCAGTATTCCAACTGAGGGCGAACATAGCCTATTTTTTACAACGTAAATGTAAAGACTAAGGCTTTTAACACCTAGACGTAAACATTTTTTTAACATTTCTTTTGATAAAGGGAATTCTTCGGAATTAGATGTGAATACGTTGTGTGCTACTCGGCATATATGCACAACAGAGGGAGCATTAGGAAGCAATGAAAAACAATTGATTCTGCGCATACAACACTTCTAGTTGGTTACAGTGTTCCTAAATGGTACTCCTTCACAGTACACTGCAGTTTCTATAATTCATTGATGATAAGAGTGTTTTGTAACACATAATGATTTTACATTTGCAGGGTTATGTAGGTAGACAAGCTTTGTATGCTTGTTCAACTTGTGAAACAAAAGACAAAGAATCTGCTGGAGTTTGTTTAGCTTGCAGCTATGATTGTCATGAAGGACACGATCTGTATGAGCTTTACACCAAAAGGTAGGCCTTTATCCTTCAAGTAGGTCTGCAATGATGAACCGTAGTTTGATTACTTTTGGTTCTTTTTTCTCAAGGTATGGTGTGATACCATCTTAAGCATATTTGGTTTGGTACATCTTATGAAATTTTTACTCCTGAAGCAATATTCTTGTCAGAGAACGCATAAGTTTAAACTCATTGTCTTTTAGTTAAATGGTTATTGGAACTGTTTAATTGTATAATGCAACATGAAGTTCTATTTCTATTCATTGCTGTACTTTATTTTATATCATAAAACATTGTTCTAATTCTACTTACCTATTGGCGTTTTCAGGTCTGGCAATTTCAAGTCATTAAATTATCAGTTATTGCAAATTTTATGTATTTAATTACATTTACCAAACTGAATAGCTGAAAACCCAAAGGGTACTGGATAGTAATCAAACCCGGACAGAGAGACACCTGTATACATGTACATTGAAGGCGAATGTTAATTTGATTGACTTGTTATATTTTCAATTTTTGGTGTCTAGAGCAAACATTAAACAAATCCACTATTGAATTTCTTTCTTCTCTTGTAGTCTTGATCATTATGTTACAATTTTGATATAAATAAAACACATTTTTTAAAAATTGTTATAAATTATGTTTTTGCGTATATATGAATTTTCATTAATGATTTATGGTCATTTCACTATTATTTGTTTTCATGTTTTCAGGAATTTCAAATGTGATTGTGGCAACAGCAAATTTACAGACCTGAAGTGTAAACTACTTCCAGTAAGTATGGATAATGACTTGGGATAGTATTTACTAAATATCCTAAATGCATATATGTATTGCCAAATTGTGTCATGTTCTATACTAGCTGCAGATGCTAGGCAGTGTGCGGTATGCTGATTTAATTTTTTACTGATCATCTGCCAGAAGAAATGGGGATTGTAAGCCATTTTATCTTTAAAAACATGAATATTTTAAATGGACTTATTTTTAGGTTATGTGTTGTTTTTTCCACTGCAGGACAAGCCAGACTTAAATGATCAAAATGAGTATAGCCAAAATTTTAAAGGCTTATATTGTGTGTGTGCAAGACCATATCCAGACCCAGACGATGAGGTGAGACATTTGCAAATTTGTATATATAATAAAACCTCAATAATAAGACCACTCTAAGGAACCTTGAAAACTGATCTTATAGGCCTTTCCCAAAACTAGGTAGTCTCCCTATCGTTCCTGAGGCCGTTATACGCATGCGCAAGTGTTTAGTAAACTTCCGGGGACTATCGATATGTTAATCCGTTAATCAATATATCAATAACAACAGCGATTAAGAGATGAAATCAGCGAACAAATCATTGAAATATTGTTGTGTTTGTAAGGGAATCTACCGTGGAAAAGTTATCGATGGAAGAACTGTTACTCTTCACTCGATTTCACGCCCTAATACCATCTCCATGATCACGCGTTTTCACTCGATATGTTTTTAAACCACTATAAATCCATTTTTTTCGTAAAATTCGGACATTCTAATTTATTCTTATAAAAAGATCTCTCTTTCCTTAAGCTAAAGCATGTAAAAAAAATTGGGTTACTATATAAAGTCTTTGCATAAACTGCATTTAAGTCATCATGGGTAGCGATTTTGCGCTGCACTCGCGGAAGCGTAATTTCTTCACATACTCGTGGCAAGTTTCCAATAAATTTTCGTTTTTTTTTTATAATAAGTACTGTAAATTTCACTAACACTAATGCAAAGAGCAATCTTGTAAGATGTTAATTCCACCAAAAATATATGGTTAATAATAAAAGTTAATCCATAAACGGCGATCAAACAATCCATTTCCAGAAAATTTTCAGAGCACGATTGCATCATAACTATTTCTAAAAATGTCGGTAATTTTCCGAAAATGACCGCTTCAGTTTGGATATTTTCATTTAGTTTAATTGTACTAATACACTTCCTTGTAAACTATTTATTTCAAAAGAATGCTGTGAAAAACAGTTATAGAAGATACAGAAAATTATAATTTGAGATACACATGCACTTAGTGTATTTCTAAAAAAATTGTGGTGAAATTGGGTTTATAATCCTAATAGAACATATTAATTAGCAGTTATAATTATTTATGTATAATCAAAGTTTATACTACAGTCACCATTTTAGTCAATATTTATATTTTGTTATAAAATTAATTTATACAAGCAAAATCTATGCTCAAATGCAGATTTACTAATACAGTTAGAGTTACATTGGCGTATGTTGGCACATGTAAATAAAACAAATATTCCTAAATGTTAAAATTGCCTTCAGTAGCTCTATTATCACAGCTAATGATGATTGACATTAATTAATATATATTTCTTATGGTTCATTTAATCTGATTGGTTGATGCTAATTGTTTTGTAATTCATAAGCCACGCCCTACACAGAAGATTAGTCCTACTGGTCACTAAATTGCCCCATGTGTCAGCTGTAAAAACATAAGAGTCATAAAACCCCAGGAGATCTTTATTATGTGTTAATACATATTGCTATTTCCTGTTTGATTTAATTAATCCCATTGATAATTGCAATGATTAGGTCATATCAATCTTTGATCTCAGTTTGTAATTCACAACGTGGCTGCAACTGTCCTCCAAAATATTTACTTCAAAGACTTAGCCAGTGACTTCAAACATCTTTGATGTTTATTCTTGTTGAAAATTAAATTGTTGTCACAAGAATTGCAACACAGACAATAAGTACCTGTGGTGAAATTTTCAGAAAATAGACTTGTGTACGATGACGTATTGCTCGCGTAATTTTAATACATCCTTTGTTTGGTCCATCTTTACACCTTTTTAAAGATTATTAAACCCAGATTGTTTTTACCACAGCAGTCTTTAAAACTATTTAATTGGCGTGGAAATGGATTAATACAATTAAACTTTGATGAAAATATCAGAATTGAAGTGGAAAATTACCAACTTATTTAGAAATAGTGATGATGAAATCGTGGTCCGTGAAAATTTCTTATGGCCATATGGGATTGTTTGATGGCTTTTTTTGGAATAACTTTCAATATTAACCACATGATTTTATTTAGGATTTAACATCTTAAAAGGCTGATTTTTACAATGGGTTAAGTTTAATCCACTTTATAACTACTAAATGAGTCATTCTTGCACGCTTCGATAATTTTCGCTATCTCCGCCATTATTGAGGTGACGCTAATAGTCCCCGGAAGTACTGAAGAAGTAATCAGGGGAAGTAAGCGGTGATTTACTAAGGGAGACTACCTAGTTTTGGGAAAGGACTATTGAGGTGGTTTTTAGGTGAGGTTTTACTGTACATCATTATACTATTGTATGTGTGAAGAGTTTAAATATTTGATGCATCTGATCCCAATTTCATGAAAATACTAAGTATTAACTAAGTAACTGTCTTGGTTATACACTGCAGCTCCATTACTACACGGTTATAATACGATATCCATTATAACGCGATGTCGTGTGGCTCCCGATTTTCCTACAATTTGTCAAAAAAGGAAGAAAAATTGTTCAAAATCGTATTTTTATGTGATTTGCTGTCTGCTCTTTTGTGAAATCATGTGCTGTTAACGAGCCATACGTCTACTGAGATATATGTCCAATTATGATAACCATCAATATTTACACAATTGTCACCTTCTAATTTTTTTCAACACATTCCATAAAGATCAACGTAATTTGACCTTGGATTGTGCTGAATCTATGACGTCACAGGTGTAGCTGATGCAGAGTCGTCTAGACATGCCCACTTTCAATTATTCTCCTTACCATGACCAATTAGATGATCGCGAACCGGCGAGATTTCTTTAATTGAGTGAATGACCGTGGGGCATGTCAATCATGGAACAAAGAAGTGTTAATCCACAATAAACTAAATAATGACAATGCAAACCTGTTTGCGATACCTGGATGCGCTAATTACGATTCATACAGCACTTGTTGTTCACAAAGATCTACTAGGTGTGTCGGTCGACTATTTCATAATCTCTCACAAAAAGTAGCTGTGAATCGGCATGTTTACCTTTTAAGTCAAGGCAAAAGTGGACAAATCGGTACGTAATTTTTGAAGTGCTGCGAGTCAAAAACGACGTTCTTGCCGACTATAAAGGCGCCGCGTCTTGTTAGATCAACAGTGTAGTCAGCCCAATGTTTGATGTGCACGTCGAAAATTTTCTACTCGCAGAATTCAAAGGCGCTGTGTCGACTTCTAATTTCCGAGGTCGTGGGTGGTGATTTAATTGGCGTGAAATTCTTTATGAGAAGAATGTTATATAGATACGACCGAGCGTGGTGCAAAATGTGTGATGGGTCCAGTCAACAGTTTTACGCGATGGACTATTCTTTAGTTCTGGTTAATAACGGATAAATATCAATTGGTACGAAAGTATAATTAGATATAATTATTAAATTAATTGTCACTCGAAATCTGCAATTTTCACATGTATTTTGCGAGTGTCACAGGAGTAATTTTCACGGTTAACTAATAATACAAACAACGCCAAAATATCGCAGTTCCGAAAGAGAAATGACCATATTTTTAGCTTTGTTTTAAATTTGATTTATGAGTTTTGTTTTGAAATAGTTTAAAAATAATTATGCATAAATAAGTATTACATATTTTCATTTACCTATTTATTAAAACAAATATGAAATTTATGAAAATGTAGTATGCACAACGCTATATTGGGTGGGTGGGGTAAGTTGGTATCCCTTCTCTTTGTTAATATGTCTTTAGATTTATAACGCGGTTGGATTCTAACGCAATCACGAGTCTTGGACCCCCCTGATCGCGTTATAATGGAGTTGCAGTGTATTTAACAATTGTTTCAGCATGTGCAAATATCAATAATGTGGTGGGAAAATACAGGAAAATGGGTAGTATAAAATGTGCCAAAATAGCATAATGTCGCTTTGGAGTCAACTGCTTGTTAATCAGTGCTTTAGTGGATAGTGCATTCCAAATGTCGGCCATATTATATAATATTGTGAAATTAAAATTATGGATTAATTACTTAAATGGTATCTTGTTATCGTAAAATACATGTTGAACATTTCAATATGTAGCGGATACAGACATAAAAATACAGAAAAACAGGAATTAATATGTTAATCAAATGTACTTGATATATCGTTGATATTTGTCTTTCAACATATTAATATTGACAATATACAAAAATTTGTACCAATGTCAGCCCTAGATGAAATTAGGACTGGTGACCATGGCCGGGTTTTAACCCCCAATCCCTATGTGAGTCGCTGACACCTTATCTACTACATTACTGCTGTGTTTGATTTACATGAATTGATGAATGTTTATTTGTGTTCAATGATTTCAGATTGAAGATGAAATGATACAATGTATAGTTTGTGAAGACTGGTATCATGGAAGGGTAGGCATTATATTTCTTTGTCATCTTAAAACACTTATTGAAGAGATTTTATGTAGTTGATTGTAATATATTCTTTTGTAGAAAAGACTTACTAACTCTAATACAATTTCTTCAGATAAAATTTAATTTGTTTTGAATGATAATTTTGAGTGAGGTAAATAACATTTGTATTTTTTTGGTGATAGACCATGCTTCATTGGTATTTTAATTCACTTTATTGTGCTATATAGATGGATGTTTGATATTCAAAATGATGAAATATGGACTGGTGAATTGAGTAACTTAGTAACATAACAGTGATACAATTATTGTTGTGTATGTAATACTGTAGTTTCTCACATTATTTTACAGCATTTAGGAGAGTGTGAACCACCAAGCAACTTTCATGAAATGATCTGTCAAGGATGTATGAAGAAACAGGAATTTCTCTGGGCCTACACTGTACTAAGCATTGGTAAGTACTTTTGGTTGATTAAAAGTGGAAGATGTGACAGGAAAGCTGATCTTTTTTTTGCTCTAATTAGTACAGGCTATATATTACTTGTTGTCAGTTCTATTTGCACAATTTATAAAAACTCTTCTAGGTTAGTTGGACTACAAGTGGAGTAGACCAGAAACATTGGGCAATCCTTAAAAAATTGTTTGTTTGCTGTTACACAACCCAGAATTTTAACATTTGGTAGGTAGATAGGTTTTTTTTAAAATTCAGTACTGTAATGGCTAAAACACGTAAAAATTTGTTTCATCTATGAACCTGAAAAAATAAATTGAATCACAGCCTTTTTATGAGTCAGTCATGTAACTGCAAACAAACAAATGTTTGAGGATGGCCTTGTTTATAGTGTAGTAGGTTTTGTTCCTGCATTAACAATGCTTATTACCAATCTTTAAGAGAAATTTTTCATTCATTTATGTCTGTTTTCAGAAATCACATGATCTATCAAAATGTCTTGCGTAACTGCAGTGTTACCTCTCAAAAGTGGCACTCTCTTGAGCATCAACCTCTCTTCAACATCAGTGTCATTTAGCCCTACTGTAATAATTTATTATCAATTTAACCTCTCTAGACCAACAACCTCACAACTATAGCCAAATCTGCATCGCTCAAAGGATGTTGCTTTGGAGACATTGTCTTGTATTCCTGCATATTATTTAAACTACTTTGTACTCTATAGAGACAACAATGCTAAAGAGTGACAGTAACTCTGATAATGCATCTGTAGATGTTGAAAATACAAGAAACGGTGAGACTAAACATGAAGTTGATGCAAAGAAACTGGATAGCTGTGATAAAGAGGTAATTACTAAGAACTATTGAAAACTTCAAATCCAGAAAATACCAGGCCTTCTTCTGTCCATTTTGGGAAAAAGACCCTAAATAAATTGGGGAAATTTGCCGATTTGGGAAAACTTTAATAATTTGAACTCCTATTCTGGGAATTTTCATAGTTAAAAGAACAGACTTTTCATATCTAAATTGTATATACAGAAGCTTTCTAATCTACACTTCTTATATTAACTGTCAAAAAGACACACAAAATGTCCGCAAACATTTATGACCAGAGTTATTCAAAGTGCTTCAAGATATACCAGGTCGCTCCGTTAGATGATTTTTCGTAGGTGCTTCTGATTGGGAATGTTTTTCTGATTGGGAAAAAAACCCATATATTTGACTTTGGGAATGGGTCAGATAGTCTGATCCGTGGGAACTATAGAAAAAGGCATGAATACACAAACCTGATTTTGCAAACAGTTTTTCAGCTCCTTATAATTTCATTTTACTTCATTTGTTCTTCTTTGGGTGATAAGAACATTCTGAAAAATGTGTCCAAGTCTTGATAGTATCAAGATATAGCTATATTAAGATATTGTTTTCGGCAATAATGAGGATAATGATAAACACATTTCTTTGTGAAAACAATTATATTCACGAGTGACTTCAGTTCCTTCTCTCCTATTCAATAACTTTCTCATTTGTAGAAAAACCTTTTGACTTATACATGTATCTAATATAATTGTAATGCCAAAATATATGCTGTCGCCAAACTTTGCCAGTTCGGAAAATTAGTGTGGCCATTTTCTTGATTGTGTTGGTGTTTGTGGTGGCCTTGTGTCCGAATTACCAAGTAAATTGATCTTTCATCATCGTTAAATCAAACTTGTTTCATTTATGTGATAGAATAAAGACGCTAGTGAGAAGGAACAATGTCTTTTGGCAGAATTGCGGACAAGGAAATTTACTGTAAAGGAGTCGGCTACATTCTGGCCTGAAGGATTTAGATCCAAGCTGTGTCTTTGCTCTTCCTGCAAGGTAAGTGGTTATTTTAAGTGAAGTATAGAGTAATATAAAGAGTATACTGGTTGCCCTGATTACCTATGCTTTAGGGTTTCAACCAATGCACTTCGTGTAAAATCTTCGAAATTGTACATGCAAACAATATATCTTAAACTCTAAATCATTTCTGTAAATGAACTTAACAAATAACAACTAAATCTGTATTTTATATGAAATTTCCTTTAAATCAAGCCAACCACTCGCCGCCATTGTTATTAACGTTTGTAAAAACCAGTGTAAAAATTGCAATGTAAGCGAAGGTGCTTAAAACAGTAACACATATCATAGAAAAAGAGGTATACTGAACTTGTATATTGTTTAGCCAATATAATTATAGCCTCTGACTGAACACCAGTGTCATCAGTATAACTTACCTACTTTAAATAATATCCTACCATGGTGGAAAAGATTGATTTTGTTGTCCATTTATTAATCTTCCTTAAATTTGTTTTTATGTTGCACATAATTGATATTTATGGCCCTGCTATTCGAAGAATGGTGAAGGTGTATCAAGTGTTACCCCTGTCCACTTGTACTGAAGATTGGTTACCGATCAATAACTGTTGAAAGGATTGATGGATTCAATTCATATTGGGCACATAAGCATAGGATATTAAAATACAGGTCAAGTTCGATTTAGGTTACTGTCCACCAATATTTGGTTATATTGCACCAATTTGTTCAGGAGTTATGGCACTTTTTTCACTTAAAAACTCGTAACTCATGAATGCATGGATGGATTCAATTCATATTGCTTCAAAATTATATAGCCTTTACATACATAATATTTGCATTCTACTGAAATGCCCATAGCAGAGTCATCCATGTCGTATGAATGCATCTAGTTTTTAAGTATTTTGTATTGATTTCACGTGCTACTTGCTTGTATGTGATGATGTTGTTTACAGAGTCTGTATAAGGAGAAGAATTTAGAGTATCTACATGATGAACACGATACTGTATCAGCTTATGAGAAGCGAGGCAAAAGTAAAGCTGGACCTTCGTCGGAAATGGAACAAGAACAACAAGTACTGAACAGTATGAATAGGGTTCAACAAATAGAGATGGTGCATGGTATGTTTTTCTGTCACCTTTATATTCCATGAAAATTTGACAAAAATGTTGATTTTCCTCCACATGTGGAGAAGTTGCCGGCTCCTTGTGGAAGGGTAAGTTAGTACTGGTAAGAATTTAGTCCAGGAAAAACTGGTTAGGTGAACCGGCCGCTATATATACCTGAAATATCATTGAGAAACGGCGTTAAACCCGATGAAACAAACAAACAAACACCTTTATATGAAAGTATGTTTGTTTAAAAAGACAACTCGAAATTGTTACTACACGGTCAGTTTGCATTGTAAGAACAGCAACTTATCAGTTTTAAAAGCAATGCTAGAGCTGATAATTTGATAATTTATTCAACACTTCTGCACTAAGTACTATTTTATTATCTATTAAATATATCGCTTATTCTTCTCTAATGTAGATGCGATAAATGAGGGAAATTAAAGATGTAAAATAATTTGAATTTTCAGGCTTTAATGACATGAAGTCAGCATTGAGTGATTATTTGAAGAGATTTGCTGAGAATGGGAAAGTGGTTCGTGCTGAAGATATTCGTGAATTTTTCTCGCAGATGGAACAAAGAAAAAAACAAAAGACTGATCATACTCCAGGACATTTTTGTAAATAATTGACCGGAATATTATCCACTTAAATGTGACTTTAAATCAAAATATGGAAGTTTTAAATCAGCTGGGAATTTTTAGTTAATTAAAAATGGTCGACATTCTCTGTTCACCAAGAGCATCGATTATTCTCATCAATATTTTTGCGTTATTCTAATTCGTTTTATTTGTTCCTAATGATATTTTTCATTTGATATTTTCTGCATAAAATTCATTAAATCATATTTTATTGGCATTTAATATTCATACACTACTTGAAGTCATACATACATAAATTTGGATGTCAGTACCTTGATGAAAACAATCTCCATCTGTGAAGTTTCTGTCAGTATTTATGTTGATTATAAGAATTACAAATATTGTCCAAAGAGTGCGGTATTTTTATGAATTATAACTTTGCACTGTTACTTTTTCTTAAAAATTTGCTTGAACACATCATTTTAGCATTGAGTTCTATGTTTGTAAGGTCTAACAATCAAATGAGACCAGTTGAATTTGAATTTGTATATTTTCATAACTTGCTGTGTTGGCCTCAGAACATTGTCAAATGGCTTTTTTTCATGGCCACCGTCAATTTTCTTTCACATTGCTGTATAGGAAGTGCCAAATTTTCACTTGGCAATTAGACATGACATTGCAATTTCACTAAAATTGTTTATTATTTTAAAAAAAGCTTAGGACACTATTGCCGATTCAAAATTAGTTGAGTAAACCATTATTATGTACGCTATATTGATTGGTAATTTTTTTTCCAAAACATGTTTTCATTGGCGGACCACCTCAGTTCGTTTACAAATATTCTGAAGAAAATAAAAACCAACTATACACAGCACAGCTTCACCAACAACATAACAACTATAACTTATACTAAGCTTATTTTTTTCATTCTGATATGGTAAAATCAACATGTAGTTTCCAAAATGAATTCTGATTTCATTAATGAAATTATTCTCGAGATTTCTGCTTTTAATGTTTTATTAAATATATATGTATAAAATACACTTGCATCTCTTTCAGGTTCAATTTTATTGATTGCTTGTTAACCTGTTGATCAGAGTTTTATTTCATGCTTGCAATATTGAAAAATGGGACTTGTGAACTGGGATAAATCTTGTAAACAAGAAAAGCAGTCTTTTTCAAGTGGAATTTAGATAGAGGCTATTCCAGAAAAATCTCTCTGAAAATGAATAAATAAGGGGACCACCAACAGAGGTTTAATTGATCGTCGTTTCTCCCCAAGAGAGACTTTCCTGGTAGAGCCCTTTTGTTTTACGTTTGTTTTTATGCCCTCAAAAGAGAAGCATACAATAACCACATTGTACATCATTCTGTATGTTGGTTCATCTGTCTGAAACACTTGTGTATCAGTTTGATTAATCAGCTATTCAAAGAAATCCAAAGGAACATTACACAAATGTTTAGCAAGATGGTTTGTATCACATGCAAGTCAGGTCTGTAACTGCAAGGTCACCATATATGGCTATTCTGATTCAAGGGTATTGTTCATGCATTTGTGATATCTCTTGTTCTTAAAAATATCAAAGAAATTCTTATTTTTCTTTGTTTAAACATTGCAAGTGTTTTATGTTAATCTGTCATTTAAATGTTTTAATAAAGTTGCATTTTATTTTGATTTCCACATTCTTTCCAATGTTGACCTCTGGCCTACTAGAGACTAGGGAAAAACTAGCAGCCCTTATGTGACACGATTTTTACACAAAAAAACAACACTAATGTCACTTAACATTGATTTAATAAATAAATGTATACAAAACCAAAATCCGTAAATCTATCATATTGCACAACACAATTTATAAAATCCTTCACATTTCACAACCACAATAAATACACTGCACATAATACTGAAGATACAGAACAATAAGTATGAAAACAATTACGTACAATGTCTTATGTATACTTATCACCATTAAAAACGCAACTATTTCACTAAGCCTTCATTTTGTGCCCAGTGTTGAAAGTGTGTTTTTGTTACAATGAGTAAATCAATAATCAAAAAGAAAAAAAGCTATTCATATTTCAAAATTGATTAAGTTTATGAAATTATGCTTGAGAATTAAACACAATTTTTTCTTTATAATGTCACCGTGTTGATGCCGACAATTTATAGTACCTTTTTTAAGGCATATATATGCATTTAGTTCCATACTGATAATTCGAATATTTTTTGTACATATGTATGGAATTCGTGTGCAAAGAAAAAAGCTTCCAGTGAAACTAGTCGGTCTACAAATAAATAAAGAAGCATATAGTCTTGTTTCACTTTCACTCCTTAAAATTAAGAATAGATACCACATTTAGTAATCAATTTAACATTCAATACCTTAACATAAACAACTATTGAGAAGTAAAATTAAATTACTTCATACAGTATCAGAGATTGGAAATGTCATGGAATTGTTCCATTTTTTAAAGTTTAACACAGAGCTATTTAATAGAGGAAAGATATTCAAACCGAGCTATTAAAATTTTCTTATGTTTATGAATATCTATTAAATATATTAGGACCTAAAATTTTAACTTGATCAACACTCAATTAGAAGTAACTAGATTAACATATCTATAAACTATATATTGCAGAAAAACTCCAAAATATTAACAACTTATGTACAATGTCAATTGAACACTAATATAAACAAAGTCAACAACAACTGTAATTTAACCATTCTAACAACAATGAAGAAATAATGTGTCAAAACTGAGCGATATATACAGCAGCGAGATTCTAAATTTTTGATTCTGGAAACTTAATTCAGAAATAAAGGCGAGAGCAAATATTTGCTGGTTATTTTGTCAGCAGGGTGTAGTTGGTTAGCTACGTATTTTGTTTATTTCCATCATTTACGTTGCCGCGTATCGCCCCACCTAATGATATTTTCACTACATTATAAAACAATACAATGTCTGCACCATGTAGACTACTAGTATCTACATCATGTAGAAAAAATAAGATATCTACATAATGTGGAACACACTGTGATATCTACACCATGATCTTGTAAAACAATGGGGTACACACACTATGCAGTACAAATGTGATATCTACACTGAAGTAAAACAATGTCATAATCACACTACGTAAACAATGTGATATCCCACGTCACAATAAAACAAGATGCTATCTGTACTATAATGTAAAGCTGAATAATATCTACACTAGGTATTAATACAATGTATTCTCTACACCAGGTAGTAAAACATTGTATTAGCTACACCAGGTAGTAAAACATAATGATATCTACACTGTAGGTAAACAATATGATATCTACACCAGGTAGTAAAACAATGTATTAGCTACAGCAGGTAGTAAAACAATGTAATATCTACACAAGGTATAGTAAAACATTATGATATCTACACTGTAGGTAAACAATATGATATATACACTGCACAGCCAACCCAATGGTATCTACACTGCATTGTGAAGCAGTTTGTTCTCTTTTTTTTATCTGTTCCATAATGTTATGATAACTACACCATGTAAAACTGTAACGCAGCAGAGGACTGGACTTCAATCTGTCCAAGTCTAAACTGAATCCTCTTCAACCAGGTGAGTAAGATGTTGGAGTTGATACAGGTTTGTTGTGTAGATGGTGCAGGTGGTTGCCAGTTCTGTACAGTCTGTAACCGTACTTGTAAGTGTCCAGGTAACTGAAATACAAAAACATTTCTATTAAGTATTCCCTAATAAAACAGGTAAGCAGGCCATAGTCACCAAATATTTTACCAACAGTAACCTGATGCCTAAATAAATATTTTTTAAATATGACCGATTACCATAATTACTAGTATAAGATTGAAATTATTTAAAAGCGATAGATATGCAGGATTAAGGAATATCAAATTCATTGATAGAGCAAGTTGTACCTCAGATATATTTCAAAGAAAAAATAAGTTCTGCTTCTAGTATATTATACATTCTGCTTTTATACCGGGTGGTACATATATACATATTTAACTAAGAGCCCAAGATTGAAGGCGCTTTATGAACTTCTAAAAAAAGTATCAGTAAGTTTAGAATACTAAATGCAGATTTTGCCAGATTATCTTTCTTACAAGTTTAAAATATGTACTGGTCTGTTTAGTACAAATCCACATCCAAATCGCTGTGAACTATGAAATAAGTTACAATACATATTACATACCTGCTTATGATATGCATATAAAATTGATGTCCACATAGGAAACAACTGAAAAACAAACAAGTAAATTTACAACTAACTCCTTAGTTAACTGAATACCTTAAATAAATTCCAAAAATAATTTCAAACAAAATTGGAATAACGTGCAATGATTCACATTATTACATCCAACTACTTTCACTGAGGATATCTCCAATTGCCATAGGATACACAGAGATATCAGAATGTGAAGGACAATAACCCTGCAAATACGTTGTACGAGGGTGTTCAAAAAGTTTCGGGAAAAGTGCCATATCTCCTTTAATAATAAATATTTGTAAACAAAATTTTAACTGTAAAGACATCGACGTATAGTTCATTAAATGCATTGCTTTATTTTCATGTATTACAATTAACACACATTCTATTGTCACTATAGCAACGTCATGTCGAGGTGAGCGGGGCATTTACAAATATTTATTTTTAAAGGAGAAATGGCACTTTCCCCAAAACTTTTTGAACACCCCTCGTATGTAATTTGAACAGCAATAGGATATGATACAGAGAACATGTTTCAGTTTACAAGTTAAAATTGTAACAGCCATTTGAAATTATTCTGCAAATGGAAAGGTTTGGATTTATTCCCCATTGAAATTGATGTTAATTTCTTCCATCAAGAATAGGAACCAATATTATAACACCGAGTGTGGAGACCAGTCTCAGAATGCAGCCTTGCCATTGGTCAATTGTAAGACTGCACATGGAACCAACCAATCGTATGCCTGAGATTTTGAGACTGATCTTAGAACTCAAATTTCATAACCTCATATCAAGGACGAGTCTACACAAGATTGACAAAAATTTAGTTCTGTAAAGACTTCGAGTGTTATAAAAGTATAATTCATTTATCTACCTTAGCAAGTACACTTGAGTTACATTCTTGCAAAGCTTCCATCAAACTAAGGAAATGAAGATTGACCATTTCTGCAAGCTGAAAAATAAATCATGCTTTTAAATAATCAAGAAATATAACATGTGCTATGGGTATTGTAATTCATGTAGAATAAGATGTTATTGCAATTTTTCTTCTTATTTTTACCCTGGAAGGTTTCTCTTATTGTGAAGTGTGTAAACCATTCATGAATATCTCCGGGGCAATTAATTTGGGATATTATGTTTGGTAATTGAAAACACTTCATTCAGATTTAGGCATGTCTGCACAAGCAATGACTTTGACACAGCTAATTATGGAAACAAATCGCCAATCTAGCTTTGATCTGAATATAACACTGCAACTGTTTTTATTTTCCACAATGTATCTATTTTACTATAATTCACAATGACAGAACATGTAAAACTATAACCACATGCAAAACTACAATAATATAGGGACATGATATGAGACCATTCTAATCTCTACAATAAAGTCGTATCAAGAACACATACAGACTTAGGCACAATACTATTGCAACTGTTCCTTAACCAAAATGTGACCCACTAATTGGCACTAAGTGATTAAAACATAAACGTATACACTGTGGAACAGGTTTTCTACACGATGACAGAAATCTTACGGTAGGGCTCATGTTGCGGTATGTATTATGGTATAATTCAGATGCCTGGCCCATGGTCAGAAATATACATTATGTTATACAATACAAACACAGAAATATCCTTCAGAATGAAATTTAGACTTTCTGAACATAGATTTAGGGCACGTATATTCTGGGTAGGATGCCAGACAGATCAAAAGGTCATGGGTTCAAATCAGGCAAAATAATCTTTGCTGTCTTCACAATCCCTAAAATCAAGGCAAGTACTGGTTAGAAGTCCAGGATCAAGTCATAGCGAGTGATAAATGCAAGTTGTACAAACTGGTTTAACACATTGTACAATATTCACGTTTTGAGGATAAAGGATATTTGTGTGCTTTGGTGTAAGATCGGAAGTTATTTCATCGAGTGGGCAGCGGACAGAATATTTTCACAAGTGGCGTAGTCACAAGTGAAAATTTTAGTCAGATACTCACGAGGTGAAATAACTCGATCTTACACCAAAACAAACATATGAGCGCCGCTGTGGGATTTCCAACCTCATTTGTAAGTGACATCATTTCAAGAAAACGTAACATGTGATGTCACTATGTGCAAGCAGGAAACATTACTCCATATGGTCGCTTCGTTTTCATATTGCAATATGGGGCATATATTGCTTACTGTCATTGCATGGTTACGTCACATGTGACGTATTCTGGAAATGAGGTCACTTTTAAAAAGAAGAGGTCGGAAATCGAGCAGCGGCCCTCATATCTTCTTTTTATTTCATGCTTCGTTTCGGTATTTTTTTTTTTTTACTTGTTAATTACATCAAATTTCCATGTAGAACGCCTCAATATTTTATATGACGTCATTATCACTTTGATAATTTCACTGTGAATTATCAGAAAATAATTCACTGTTATTCCATGGTAAACCACCGGAAAGCGTGAAATAAAATGTATATATTACAAATATTTCTGTATTTTAGTTTAAGCTAAATATAAATTTTGATTAACTACATTATACATATGACAATGTAAAAATTCAACTGAATATACTGTAATAGTTCAATTTAAGGAACATTCCTCACCATTGTATCCAATGAACCTATTTAACCAGAACATTACCACCAAGTAATTTATAACACAATCATGCTACTGCAGGAACAACAACAACTACCACAAACAACAATTACCATACAAACATCAATAATTATCTAACTGGACCATAACAAAGACGAGAAATAACAAAGAATACATCCAAACCTCTAATGTAGATTTATCCTGAATGTAGCGCAGGGAGAAATCAAATATACAATATATGCTATACAGAGGTTTACATATCAAGGGTTGGAGCAAAATGGTTGTTATCTCGGTTTTGGCAAAAGTGCAGGCCAATACACTTTTGTACCAACTCTCTATATCATTGTTAATGCTTGTTTTTAACAGAAAAATGAACACATTTCATCATTAACTGATAAATCACACTCTGAACGAGTTAACAAGCATTTTTCTGACTATGGTCAAGTTTCAAAATTGGTACTCCATACATGTAGTAAGGTCACAAAATCGACCAAGTTTAATGACTATTTCAATAATATTTTACACATAATCAATTCAAAGGAGCGAGAAAATATCTGAAGATTAGCCATTAACACTAGGATACACTACAATTTGTTACATGTACAAGTATACATAATCAGTACATATATTCCTAAATATGAGTACCAGGTTATGCATTTACTTATTCCATTAAGAACTAGATTTGATAATTCAAACATAATGTAAAAAATGTTGCCATAGTAACCCAATACAATGTTCAACAATGATGTAAATTGTATGATTTTCTCCGCAATGTCACGCACTACAACTCATCTATATTATTCGTGTGAAGTTTCATGAAAAATCTCCAAAAACTGTAGAAGAAGTTTGCTCCACAAGTCTTTGAGAAAATCCAAGTTTTTTTAACAAACCAACCAACCAACTAACCAACCAACCAATTGACAGAGCGTTCAACAGAATGAGTCCAGTATACCCTCTCTATACTTTGTTTGCAGAGTATAATAAAGTTAGTTGTAAAAGTATACTGTTTGCTTGTATTTTCGCAGTGACAAAGAATCGCAAGGGAAGAAAACTCACTTAGATTTTCTTTTGTGTTCAGTTTCATCTTTCAACTATTTTACAGTAAATCAATGATAACAATATCATTCATTTTTCCTATTTTTCCTATTATGCCAAATTGTTTCAAGGCATGTTTTATTGTCAAAATACCAAAGTACAGCGAAACCAGATGTAATGCGAACATACCAGCAAGCACTATAAATGGTTATATGATACATCAGACAGACCCACTGTACACTGGTCAACAAAGGACAATGTATAACTTACCACTTTAGAGTGAGATAGAAGCTGAAGAATTCCTGGTGTTACTCGTGCCCAAAAATCCATCACCATCGTCGATGCAGAAAGATGTTGTTCTGAATTATAGTTGTACATAGCGGCAGTACTTTCACAGTACATTGTCCATAACTGAAATCATACAAATAATCAGAGTATAAATATTTATTTTATAGCAGATATTCAGGGGTAACAATACTTATTGACAAACGAAGGTAAAACTTCAAAAATCAGAGGATAACCTACTAAACCTTTGAACAAAATCATCATTGTTTGCCCATATCTGAGAAATTCAGACATTTACTTCATCATGGTGTCCAGGAAGGAGGCAATCAGCTCAAAAGAAGAACATTCTCACTCCTGATATTACATTGTGCAAAAGGTAAAAAAACACTAAATTTTTTAAACATGTTATCTGAAAACAATAAAACTAAGCCTTTGGCAAGTTTAGAACATTTTTTAACACACTCAGATATTCGTCAAAATGAATACATTGTTTTTATTCGTAGCATAAATCATCTATACAAATTTATATTTTCTGCACATAAAAGCCACAACCATCATTGTAAAGCACAACTTAAGACAGCGCAACATTTGTTACTTCATTAAACATTATTGAACATGATATGAGCGCTGCTATGGGATTTACAACCCCTTCTGTAAGTGACGTCATTTCAAGAAAATGCAACATGTGATGTCACTATTTGCAAGCAAGAAACAATATTTACTCCATATGGTAACTTCGTTTTCATATTGACGTATGGGGCAAATATTGCTTACTGTCAGTGCATGGTGACGTCACATCCAGAAGGAAATGACGTCACTAAAAGAAGAGGTTGGAAATCGTACAGCGGCGCTCATATCTTTATAGACAAATGTCAGAGCTGTCATTTATAATATAAACAATAATGCCGAATACAAATATTACACAGTCATAGTCTGTTTTTATTTACTTGAGAACGGTTGTAAACGAACTGTAAAGTGGCCAGCAAATGAAAACATGTTTTTGAAAATATCGATAATATGGGTAAAATTGACTTATCAATGGTGTAGATAATTGTAATTTTACAGTAGTACACAATAATCGCATTTCATTGAGGTCAATACAAAGATTTATCACACTGAGAGAATTGATATCAACCAAGGGAGACAACGGTATACGTACAACAGACAATGGACAGAGATTGATCGTAACGGTTCACCTTAGTTCGAACCTAAGACATGTAACAATTTATTTTTTTAAATCTCTTGTATACATGCAGTAGTAGTAAAATTATTCAAATATCAGAATAGTTCTCAGTTTCTAATAATTTCAATTACATGTACACAAAATATTTCACAACATAAACCTGACTATATCCTCTTACCTGACATAGGAAGAAAGCATGGAACAATGAACTCATATTCAACACAGATTCCTGAAATAAATACAACATTATAATATAAGAGCACCGTTATAACATATTTTGTAAGCCGTACCCAGACCACCTATAATATATAATACAATATATTTGACTTTTTCCATTCTCATACGTCAGCAGTCTAACAGAATTCCTTGTCCAACCTTGAGGTGCAGTTAAATCTCAGGTACAAAAGAATGGACTTTTCCAAGCATTTTGTTTTATAAGGAGGACATTTGCAGTCAATATACTATGTACGTAGTTCGAAGAACTTAGTTTAATCTCCTTATATTGCCTGATACATTTAGCATGGTTAGTACAGTTCAACTTGTCAGTCATGGTACATGTAGACATGTAATTTATTGCATGATACATTTAGCATGGTTAGTACAGTCCAACTTGTCAGTCATGGTTCATGTAGACATGTAATTTATTGACATTCATACATTTAGCATGTTAGTACAGTCCAACTTGTCAGTCATGGTTCATGTAGACATGTAATTTATTGACATTCATACAGATGGAATGGTAGTGGTAAGAAAGACATAACCACCACATGATCCACAGTAAGACAACTCCTATATACCTCCTTCAAACTTTTGCTGGAGTATAAACAGAACAAGAGCACTGCAAATAAATGCAGATGCTTGTCTGAGGGTAAGCATAATGGACCGGCAATTCATAGACCCGGGTTCGAATCCCGGTAGCACCATTGGCAGATTTTTCCTGTTCTGCAAAACATGACTTTATTACATTAGTATTGGGACTTATACTTCCTAAGGAACTGAGCTAATGCAATGTTTAACAATTTTGTAGAAGCAGACAACGACAATGAAGATCAAGCTACGACAATAACACTTCCATTTTTTTTCGAAACCACGCCAAGCTAAAAACTAAACTGATATTATCAATTAACTTACATTTGACATTTCAGCAAATCCGGTCATGATAACAAGAACATGTTCAGCAATGAATGTACTTGCATCTAGAGGGAAAGGCATACAGGTTATACATGCAGCTCCTTCTGTCATGGCTGTGTGAGTTAATGTTCCAATCAGTAACCATGACATCAGACGAATATGTCCGATACAATCAGTAAATTCCTTGGGTCTGAAAAATAACAATGATAAAATCATTATTAACATTAACAATGACCAAGTTCATAATGTAGACAGCACTATTCTTACAAGTACTGATAATTTTTACCAGATCAAGTTGTACCTAATACTGATGAATTTTCTACTAAAGCTGATGTATTTGTTTTTTAACTAGACATAGCTTTTTACCAGACCTTGATGAATATAACAGGTGCTCATGTGACTTTTTACCAGACTCTGATTATTCTTCCCAAGACACTGATTTATTTACAAGACAGTGATAAACTTTTACCAGGTACACATTGATACCAGATACCAGTGGTGAAATTTGATGAAAAATTGATGAGCTCTACATTCATTTAACATTTATTTCAACACTGACTCTTTCAATGTTTTATACATCAGTTTAGTTTGTGGGATTGAAGCATAGATGGACAAGGGCAAATATAATGGCTCCCTGTTGTAATCTATTGGGGGGTGGGGGGTGGAAGGCACAGAATACCTTTTCAAACCATAGATGAATTATGACAATAAAGTCAACATGTGATACAGAATACTGACCCTTGTTGAGTAGTAGATGGTGGATGATATAGCCATGGTAAATATCTGGCTATTGCTCGATTATCACGTCCATTTCCTCGTGTGATCTCCAAGGCAACAAACTGCGCTATTCCTGACTTCAACAGACTTCCAAGCGTATCTTCATTCATACTTCCTCCTCTCATGTTGGTCTTCAAATTCAAAGGACATACATTTAAAATTCTAGAATGCAGTATTGCAGTATGCACAATACGTGAGATTTCAGTATTTAGAGCAGAATAGGGCCCAGGAATACAACAATCTCTCAGAATCAGAATTCACTCAGCTGTCTGAAGTTTTGAGTTTACAATGCTTATCGATGGCCAAGTATCCTTTCTGATCCATTTCTTTAGACATTGGAGTGTGAATTTGCCTTTCTAGAGTAAGTAATGTGTGATGAATGCCGAGTTAAGGCTATAAATGTAGGCACTGATAGTCAACAAACATATCACACAGTTATCAACCAACTTATCATGACAATATTGGAGTGTATTGAACACATTATGAGTGTAAAACGGATATCAAGGGTTTGGCAGAAAACTATTGTAACTGCCTCGTCACCCAAACTGAGTTACACTAATGTTACACCAAACTATTAATATTTGAAAACTTACAAGTTTTATGATTGTGTAAAATTTCAATCTATCCCAATATTTTCGCCAAAGTTGGCTTTTTTCAAGAGTACTGAGCACAGTTATAACACAGGCTAGTAAGTGTCCACATCAAATGTAATACATGTTTTAACGTTGTGACGTCATCTCCCGTACTTCACAATAAAAATTCCCTCTATCTCAATACTTCGGACAGTGTTCAGTACTCTTGAAAAAGTTCAAAATATTGAGATGTAGAGTGAATTATACCCCAGACGTTACAGTGACCCCTTTCTGGGATATGTCAACTACTAGATTTTATTATTGTGATTACGGTGGCTTACCTTGATTTTAGAGACTGTATGAAGATCACTGACAAATTCTACACAATCACTGAGGTACTGTCTCATACACTCAGCAGCACAAGTGGACATGAGAGTATGTGCATGAGTCTGATACAGCATACCTAGATCACCAACAATGTTCGAGCTTCCTATAGTTCCACCAGCATCCAACACTACAAACTGTAATATATAACATAGATTTGGACCATTCTTCTTGTTAACGCTCGTATCGTAACTCGACCACCTCAATAATATGACCACCTCAACATTAAGAACATATTTTTCAAGTCCATTTTCCCTGTTTTGCTCTTTATTCAACCTCAATATTAAGACCACCTAATTTTTCAAGGGTCCCAAGGGTGGTCTTATTATTGAGGTGTTACTAATAGAATGACAAATTGTATTCACTATAAATTTTAAACATGATGTCATAAATAGGTTTTTTAATATGCATGAAAAGTTTTCCACTGCAAATTTATGTTTATTTCCATAAATCACCAAAGAAATAACAAATGAATGTGATGTTAGTTGTACAGGTAAATCTGTGTATTTAATATTTATGAATAAATAAAAACTTATAAATAACATAATGGATTAAGGTTCCATTAATCATTGATTTCATTTAACATGTTTTTCAAAAATTGATATAAATGTTGCAAGGCTATATCATATAAGCTTGCATTGTCCATGGGACCTACACATAGCCTTTTCCCAAAACCTCCTTGCAAAAAATTGCTGCAGAGATACAAAGTAATAGGCAAATAAAAGAGTTAAGACCTACTTACCTGAACAAGTAACAAGAAGTTCTCATCAGGTAAACTAGATTTGAACTTAAGTGCTTGTACTAATTGGAAGATGACAGTCCGCGTCAAATACAGCTTATCACGTTCCTACAATAAACAGAGGCAAACAAGTCATCTTTACTTGTGTCACAATTGACCTTGAACCTTCTTTATCAAAATTAAACGCTATTTTCTCAGGAGGGCCATGATTGCCCTATATCGCTCACCTGAGTACACTGCCATTCTGACTGAATTCGACTAATGTGCCAACAAATAGGTTCAATAAAAAGTCAAAATTTTCACTTATGAAATCTATTTTTAGCTACAGTTACCTACTTATGCAACAGACGAGACCATTTATACAATTTTGAAAGAAGACCCCCAAGGATCATTCTTACGAAATTTGGTCAAAATCTATTCAGTAGTTTGAGAGGAAATGTTGTTTATAGTTTCCACTATATACATATAGGGAACACCCCCCCCCCCTTGTTTTGCACAAGAAGATTTTCAAAGTTTTCACTTTTAAAATCTATTTTTAGCTCCTGTGACCTACTTATGCAACCGGAAGTATTTATGAACCTTTGAAATAGGACCACCAAAGGATCATTCATGTGAAGTTTGGTCAAAATCCATTTAGTGGAGAGGTTGCAGTGTATAGCAGTATTTGAAAGTTCTTTTATTTAATTCTGAAGACATTATCATCATACCTTTGCTATCAAAATGTGAACTAAGCATTTCCATTGATTTATCTATCCTGGTAAAATAGGACAACTCCCCATTAAGTAACCAAACACACAACAGCTTGATTTTTTCCTGAAGAAATTACTCTATTAGTCATAAAGAACATTTCTATCTATGCATCGAATTTTCATTATAAATCTGTATCATAAATCTTTAGAGTTTACAGTTTAATTTGCATGTAATAACTGCCAATACTTACCCTGGAGAAAACTCGGTTAGTCAGAGAACAAATATCCAACACTTGATGCAACTGAAAACTGCATGATGTCACAGCTATACTCAGTAACTTGGAGAACGGTTCTTGGATGTGCTGAATATAACAAAAATTGTCAATGTGTTATACAAGTTTCCGAGCGTATATATCTCATTTTGGAGACCAGTCTCAAAACTACAGCATCTGATAGTTTGCTCCGAGTGAAGTCTCAAAATTAACCAATGTAAAGGCTGCATTCTGAGACTGGTGTCCCAATTTAGTTTATACCCCAAGGCCCAGTTCAATATACTCAGTATCAAAGTTTTCTTGATTCTTTGCCTAATTTAGAAGCTAGGCCTGAAATTTACATAAAATCTTCCATACAGTCAGTAAATAGTCAATTTTGTAATTTGAGATTTGAGTACCGAGTGTAAGTATCCATTATAATCTCAGACCCAGGGCTATGGGTTAAAACTGCTACTCAGTATCAGAATTACTCTGACGTGTCTGTGCGTCCCAACTGGAGTGAGCAAAAAGAATAATAATGTCACTTTAGAGCTGAATATTCTTTTTGATACACTTCACTGAGATTCAAGTATGAACCTGAGAGTGAGTGCAAGTATTCAGAGCCGAGTGTCTGATGGTTATAATCAAAACTTGAGCTCAAATCTTGAAGAGTGTATCACAAAGAATATTCAGAACTCAGACACCATCAGAACTTCCTAACTCTGATCTCAACACTTCGACTCAACTAAGTAAGTTTTGAGTTTTGAGTCATAAGTAAAGGTTAAAACCACAGGACTTTTGCATAAAGGTTAAAATCACAGGAATTTTGCATAAAGGTTTAAACCACAGGACTTTTGCATAAAGGTTAAAACCACAGGACTTTTGCATAAAGGTTAAAACCACAGTACTTTTGCATAAAGGTTAAAATCACAGTACTTTTGCATAAAGGTTAAAATCACAGTACTTTTGCATAAAGGTTAAAATCAAACCCCTTCCTTGCTTACCTTAACAGTGTTGATGCCACTCACTTTAAGCAGACAAGTTATGATTTTCAGTACTGATGTAATGTCACAAGGTACAGGTAATATTTCGGAGAGTCGTCTAAAGAATACATCAAACTGATTGAGAATGTTTGTCCACATCGTAGCACTCGTTTCCAGGGAGATAGAATTCATATATGTAGCTAGGTTATCTAACAGTAGATGTATGTTGTCAGTACATAGTGTACGCATACTGTTCAAACCCTGCAAAATCAGAATGAATCTCTACATATACTGTAAAACCAAAATAATAAGACCACCATTGAGACCCTTGAAAACTGGTCTTCTTAATGAGGTGGTCTTAATATTGAGGTTGTATAATTAGCAAAATAGTGAAAATGGACTTGAAAATTGTGTCTTATTATAAAGGTGGTCTTTAACAGAGGTTTTATTGTACATGTAAATATCTAAGCAGAACCCAAATTTTGTTATGTGCATCATTTCTTGAAAAGATAATGTGGTTTTCATTCTTTTTTATGAGGATACAAACAAAAATTCTCGGTAGCGACTCTTTTGAGAAGGAATAAATGAAAGGATTTTAAAATTCTTGTTAACATCTGTCTAAAAGGAATGTCAGAAAGCAAAGTCACCAAATAAATCTTTGCATGTTTGTATTGGGAGAATGCATCTTTTATTCATGTACTTTGAAGCAGAATTGAGTATATACAGTGTTGTAACAATCCCTCCATCAATAACGATAAAACTATGACTTAGGTCATCCTAAAAATATATATTGCATGCTACCTACCCACCAAAATAGGCCCCACCCTTTTCCGCTCATATGAGTGGGCTTTTTTGTTTCTTATAATCCACAAAAAAGAGAACATATAAAGAAAATCAACCATCTAAATACCAAACACCGTGGACAGAGGTATGGCAAACACACCATTTTGTATGGATGACCTGTACCTTACCTCAAGAAGAAAATGTATAGCAGCATGACAAGGAAGCTCTGTAAAATCCACCAGAGAAGCAGCCATTGTCTTCAGAAACTGATTATCTGTAAAAAAAATGGGTAATAAAATATTTTCTGTAAAAATGTTATTTGCTTCACAAGCAAAATATTTGCTTCACAAGCAAAATATCAGTAACATTTCGACATGGCTTCATGAATAATCTCAACTTAGAATATTTTCAAACTCAAATATTAAATCTTTTATCTAAACATAAAATGCATAACAAATCAAACAAGAGGTGTTTGTTTACACATATACCTTGTCATAATAGCCTGCTGAAGGCAAGTTGATGTAAAGCACTGACCTAGCAATTGTGATTGATATACAATGTACTTGTACACTGGTGACTTATAAAATATGCACACTACAGAAAGTCACAAAGAATACAAGGTCTGACAATCAATCTCAAAACTCAAGCATCCGATTGGTTGATTTTAAATACACTCTTAAAATTGACTAATGGCATGTCTGCATTCTAAGACTGGACTCCAACCATATATATATAATGACCATGGACCCTGCCATCACTCACCATCAAAGTTACTCTGGAACAGCATAGGAAAGATTCCATTAGGCGCAAGTTGGTGTAGACAACATCGTAGGAATTGTCGAGCTATGCTCAAACTGTTCCCTGGTACCATGACGTTGGTCTCCATCTGCCAAGCATACGGACTGCTTGATGCAATTCTATATTATATGAAACAATAACATTACAGCAGGATATTAGAAATAAACAAACATTGTTATAAATGAACAAGAACTATCATTGGTAGTGATTAATACCCCCTGCAATATCGCTTTGTAAGAGGAAGTAAGAAAGTAATCTGCAATTTTATGAAAGGCTGGAACATGACATGATGTGACAACGCACTTGATTCCTATATAGCCCTTCACTTTGTGAAACTGGGGTATAAAAAAGATGAATACAAAAAAATGAAATGTCATTTAAAATACTAATAATATTGCACTAAAAATGTTTAAAAACAGTAACAGCTGTGATGATCTCAATATTTCTGAAAATAATAAAACGAGCAATATAGGAGGTTTCCTCATGTTTTTAACAAGTTTAATAAATTCACTAATCCATGAAAGCTAATGTAATATTATATTTAGATCCTTGTCGATACAAAGGGAAATTTCATTATTTCATGGATGAGCTATGGATAATAATACAAGAGAAGCACAACATACATCTGTGATGTTAGTTAAACAATGAAGAACAACAAAATAACCCACCTTGATACAGCAATAAGACTCTCTAAGAGCATTGGTGTAGCTAGGGAAGGTTCTCTGTGTATGTACGTTGCCAAGACAACCACGGACAGTCCAATAATTTCATCATCATATTGTTCCAGTATCACGCCACAGTCAGGACATCTTTCCACCATGGCATGTTCACTGTGTCGGTTAGTTGAAGGTTTCTTTGCCGGCGGTTTTGATAGCAAATCACTCTTCCTCATTCTTCTCAAGCTACAACAAACATAAGGTTTATGGACGTATAAGCTTTGGAAAATCAGTGTTAAAACTATCAATAACTAACTTAAGTATTGCATTAAACAATGAATGACCCATTTAAAAAAATAATGAGAATCCATTATGAGATACACATAGTACATACATGTATGTATATGAAATGATACAATATGCAATGAGTACTTTAAAATGCCTGAAACTTTCCACGTAAATTTATATTGTTAATACAGTTTTTGTCTTTGTAAATGGGTAAATGGACTATGTCATAAATTGTGTCTACAAAAATCAACAAAAATACAAACCAGTGCCAAGACAGTATGCTTGTAAATCTGAATAAAATAGCATATGGATTGCTTATTGACTTCAATAAATGAGTTTTGACAAAGAATCACTTACTTTAGTGTTGTGCCAATTGCTTGATACTGGGTAATCAAAATCTGTGCATTTGATACCTTGTATTTTTAATGAAGCTTTAATAATTTAACATACAGACATTCAGTAGAAACATAAACAGCAGTTATCAATGTTTTGACCTGGAGAGGGGGGGGGGGGGGGTAGGGAATTAGAATCTTCAACCGTGGGGGTTTTGACAAAATGCTTGGCTCTAGGGTTGGGAATTAGACCCCAAAACACAAGTTGTCTAATTCCCCTGGGTCAGCCAACGCCCCTTCCCACGATGACGCAAAATATTAGGTGCATAAACAGCAGTTATATACAGTAAGTATACTTTCAGCCATAGACAGTGTTAAAACTTATGTCGCTAGCTAACCACTCAAGTCTTTTTCATCTAATGCGTCTTGGATAAACATTAACAAAATCTTACTCGGATTTCGAAGACCGGTCAGTTTCTGGACTGTCGGAAGCAAGCTCTGGGAATTTCTTCTGCAGCTCAATAGTAGATAAACCAGTCTTCCTAGATTTACGTTGTCTGAAGTTAGGCTTTATTCCACTTTTGGCTTTAGGGCTTGTTAATTTAGTTTCTGAAAATTAAAGAGGAATTAATATAACATGAGCTTTCCTTTTTCATTTCTTTAATAATTCGGGTCATTTTCCAAAGAGGAGTCAAATTATTAAGTGATCATTTCAGTCTTTATGTCAGAGTGCCCTTGACTTTAGCTACCTGACTCCACAAACCATACCATAAATCAAGTGATACTGCACAGCAGAACAAAACACAAAGTCTGCAACCACTTAGTTCATTAACAGACTGACATTGAAACAAACATGAGCATTTTTCTTCTCCAATAAAGGGGAAAGAGTAAATTTTTTATCAAGCAGAAAGTCTGCCATATAGACAAGTGACTGAAACAAACAACAGCAGCCCACTATGATGAAAATTGTTCAACCTTTCATGGAACCTTTGCTGGAATCTCCAAGCAGAGAATCAGCATCAGAAGTTGTCTGAGTTTTCTCACTGTCTTCAGCACTTTCCAATTCTTCTGTAGACATTGGTCCATCTTTACTAGTCTCTGACACACTTGTACTCTGACCTTCAAACTGATGACTGCTTACATGCCTGAAGGGAAACAACTTAGTTTTAATTTTCTCCAGTATTTTTCATAGAAAACATAAAGAAATCCGCCATTTTATTTCCAGGATAAACAGTAAAACACACGAGGCCTAACTTAAACACCACAAGGATCGTTGTTATGCCAATTCAATGCCATATGTTACAGTATTAAGAACATACAATGTTGATAAAGTCATTTATATCTCAATTACAATGCTTATAAGGCTTCTATTCTCACCATGGTGATGAACATAAACAGCTGAAAGTTTTGTTCTATATATATTTCCATAATAGCCACTATAGGTGTAAAGCCTGATGGAGATATTTTATGGTAAGGGTTAAAAGATACAGAGAGGATATATTCATATAAGAGTACATATAGGTCTGACAATTAACAATAAGGCCAAGAACAACAATATCTCCTAAACAATTTGCTGTTTGGGCAAAGTAAGCTACTGAAGACACAATAATAAATAAAACACGCTAACATTGAATTTCTACTCAATAAATAAACATCATCTCTCTCTCTCTCTTATGTTATGTAGGGCTAATCTGTCAGTATTTTGTTTAACCTTCATCCTATCAACTACGTAACATTGTGTTAAGAAGTAAGAAAGAAGCAAACATATCACTCTAAAAATCATGCCAAAAATATGAGAAACACAGACAATAATATTCTCATAAACAGAAGTCACAATTTTATTATAATGTGAGTAGTGTATTTGACAGAACCAACAGTATTAAGTACCTCAGGGCAGTTTGTTTTCCTTCAGAGTTTAACTCAAATTCCTCTAACTGTTCCACCATCTTCTTTTCAACACTTACAGGTCTTGCTGGTTTCCTTGTAGTCACTCCCTGTATGCAGGAAAACTTACATATTTTAATACATTTCATTTATATACTGCAAATCACTTAATTTTTGAGACAATGTAATTTTTCGCTTCAATTTGTGAATCTGGAGACACACAAATCAAAATTCTCACCTCAATCTGCTTGTTGCGAATAAAAGCATGCATGTACAAATTTGGTACATATCCGAAATTGCGTATAGTCTGTTATACATAAGCAATGTAAGTGTATAACAATTTAATCTGTAAATAGATGTTCAAACAACAATGCAAACTGGCATATATAAATGTATAAAATGTTTGCAAGTTAAATAACTAGCATCAAACAGAAAACAAAACAACACTAAAAGTGATGCTAATTCATCATTTCGCGAAAATTTCATGTCGCAAAATAAAGTGATTTACAGTACCATAATTTATAATACTTATTCACTGAAATGAATTAACAAGTAACTAGAAGCAACAGGTAACCAATGGGGGTGGGAGGGCACAACTTGAGGCAACTGAGAACAAAGAAGGGTTTCAGTTCTTTAAATCCTAATAAAACATGATGCAAGAGGACTTCCTAGCCTCATGAAACAAAACAGACAATTCCACACACTTTCTTGTATAGAAATTGTAATACTTTAACTGCAGTGTAACTGAATTATATGTATACTTGAACTTACTTGAGATTCACTTTGCTGATCTGAGGAATCTTCGGTCTCGTTATCGAGATAGTGGACAAGTTTACGTGGTTGTTGTTGTTTGCGCTGTTTGTATCGTCTTACTGGGGTATTGTCTACATCTGTTTCAACAAAGATATTCATATCTCATAAGTCAATTTCAGTAATCTTCAGATGATCACAGGAAATATCATGAACAACAAGAAACAGAGTCAGTGCACAAACAAAAACAGGGGTTTCTCAAAGTGCTGAATCTCAAATGTCATTTTGAATTTTTTTATGGGATTTTACCATTTTATAGACAAATTACCTATAATTTAGAGACAAATTGACCATTCAGCCAGAATCCTGAGGGTCAAAATGTGGCTTTTTGGAAATTCCAGGGGTCAAAGGGTCAACTCCAGGATAAAATGGAAAATCACATTTTCTTACTTAAATATATAAAAAACATAAATTTTCAATGAGACAGAATTGAACAAGAGATGTTTGAAAACGTTATGCCCCCAGAAGATGCTTGTCAGTGAGAGGATTTAGATTAATATGATGACCTAGAATTGAGTATGGATGGTATACAAGGGTTTGATCTTGATGGTCTAAAAAGCTCAACAACTCTTAAGTACTTGGGGGCAAGGAGTTCCAACTAATGCTTGATATTTGCAACAGTGACCCAAAAACAATGGGTTGTTCATCTACAACCTGCAGGCAATCATCCTACTAAGTTAGGACGCTAGAGTCTAAAGGGTACTCAAGTTATTGTGCAGAAATGGATGATCAACTGACCAACATACCAACCGATATGGGTAAAGCATATGCCCCCTTTTTTAAAAACGTGGGCATAAATATTACCATTTTACATAACAAATATCTGCAGGATACATATTCTGAAAGAATGATCAGAGCAATTTGTTGATGATATATTCAAGAAGTATCTCTAACATAACCATGTATTGAAGCATTATATGAAAGCAATCAATAACTAGTGGACTGACTATCTTTGTGCATGAAATGACAAAATAGTTTTTCATCAAATGTAACAATATAACTCATTAAACTGTCAACTCTGGAAGTTTGGTTTTAAAGGGATTTGGTGCTTAGAGTGACCTCATCTATAAGCTGTACAGCAAAAGACAATAATCACAGGACCAAGACATTTATTGGTTTTAAAGGGTTACAGGTTTGCGTGAGTCCCTAGTCAAAAAAATTCCAAATATACTTAACATACAAACATACAACACTTACAGTGGTCACCAGCAGCTGGAGAGGTTCTTCTGCTAAAATGTTTCACAGCATTCTTCTCCCCGTCCTTACTTTCATCACTAGATTTATGATATTTAACTTTTGTAGTCCCTGTTTCACGTACCATCTCAATAAAGACTTCCCTGCTGTCCTTTATCGGAGGTGGACTCTGTGGAGGCGTTTCTGTCTCAAGTATATTCTCCAAATCATTGATGCTGATTTTTGCCGAGTCTGAATAAATATGAAATCAAACAGGCAAGCCTTTATATTCAAATGGATAACTATAGATAGCTTGTAGTAAAAGTGGAACTCTCTGGGAGATTGAGTGTCATCCAGCAGTTCAGGTCCTGGAGGACTAGACCATTTATACATGTACTTCTTAACAATTCAAACTCAGCTTAAAATCTTACAAATCTGCTAATTTGCCATACTAGACTTCATGAAAATACTATCCAACTACAGTGGTGCACGCTTATAACATACTCGGTTACAAAGCTAAAATCAGGCAGAATATTTATTGGCTTGCATAATTCTTGATCAGTTTTACACATGATTTAAACATACTGCACATCACGTAGATATTCACCATACATACCTTTACTTCTAGGTAAGTTTGGACTTGCTGGTGGTAGAGCATCCTCAGGTAAGATCTTACAGTGATGATGTTGGGCTTCTATTGTGTTGACCACAATTCTCACCAAGGTTTGTACAATAGCTGATGTAGGGGATGTGCTTATCTGGTACTGTAAGTAAATAACAACAATGGACTCTTTCAGATCTGTTCAGTATTATAAATGAGCACTTGGTTCGATAACAGGGGATATTATATTACATCACAGGAGACTGTCAAGAGTTCTCTCCCATTATATTCCTTCTATAGTATATGTTTATATAGAACATATTCATATACTATAAAAGGAATATAGAAGGGAGAGAACTTGTGACAATCTCATATAGAAGGGGAGAGAACTTGTGACAATCTCATGTAGAAGGGGAGAGAACTTGTGACAATCTCATATAGAAGGGGAGAGAACTTGTGACAATCTCATAAAGAAGGGGAGAGAACTTGTGACAATCTCATATAGAAGGGGAGAGAACTTGTGACAATCTCATATAGAAGGGGAGAGAACTTGTGACAATCTCATATAGAAGGGGAGAGAACTTGTGACAATCTCATATAGAAGGGGAGAGAACTTGTGACAATCTCATATAGAAGGGGAGAGAACTTGTGACAATCTCATATAGAAGGGGAGAGAACTTGTGACAATCTCATATAGAAAGGGAGAGAACTTGTGACAATCTCCTGTGTATTTCAGCAATCCTGAATTTAAGAAATCACACTAAACGGCATTGGAAATACATTTTATAATGGTATTTGGGGTCATTTTTTCAGCTAAATATCAAATATTTAAGGTAATCTAAGGATGGAGTACCAGACCCCTGACTCAGATGTCACGAGTTCAAAGCCAATCATTAGCAGGATTATTCTATTGTCTTCTCCATCCTTAATTAAACACAAGTACAGGTTAGATACCCAGGAAGCAGTATTTGAATGAGAAATTAAAGTTTTAAGAACTTTCCCAATTCAAAGTTCGCCAAAAATGTCTGATATGTCTGGTAAAAAGTCATTCTGTGAAGTAAAAAAAATTACAGTCGGACATCGTTAACTCGACAACCTTCTATCCTACTTGGTATCATCTGAAATAAATATCAGTACCCAATGTATCTTTTTAGGAACATCAAATTGAAATGGGCTATTCGAAACCATGTATAATTCGAAAAAAAAATTGGACCCGATGAATTCCAGCAAACTAGGTCCGGGACTGTAAATTTTTTACCTCAAATGAAGATGGAAACATTTTTTGGTAGAGAGTGGTTTATTCTGTGACCTCTGGTAATGGTAACTAACTAAAACCTCATCTTACCTTATACAGAATCACCATCATTGTTTCCAACCAGGACACACGCGTATGTGCCTCCAGGTACCATAATGTATAATTAGGAGGTTGATAATCACTGGCATATCTCTGTGGAGATGGTCCATATTGTAACAGTAACAACGTTATAGGTAATATCTTATTGCCAAGCTCAAAATTTCTATCAAGAACCTAAAATATAAACATTGAAACATGTACACTATTATATTAATATAGTTATAAACAATAATATGATAACAGCAAAACTGTATGTAATACTGGGACATATGCTATGACTGGTTGTAAAATTACTGAATTTATAAAAGCCCAATAAGGGTCATTATTCTACGTCTAAACTGCAACAAATGTAACATACATGTATACTGGCATAAAAATAATTACTCTTATTACTTGCTGGATTTCAGTAATTTCTGTTTCGTTTTTAAAAAAACAAACATGAAAGACCTCAAATATTGTTTACAAAATATGTCAAGTTTGACCTTGTCAAAACTTCTGTAGATTGCTAATGTGCTTCTGTGACTTTCCATAATGTGATATAAATATTCATCAGAGCATATTAATGATGTAAAAACCAACTACAATAGCAATTTAATATTTAAAACTGCGATTAAATGAAGTGACTTCACTTATGTGTATGCACATACCGCAGGCAAACAGACACATCAGTTGACAGCAGGCGTAAACAAGGTGAAACTAACTGATCGATAAGACAAGATATTATTGCATTTTGCATTGATATTGAATCTTCAGAAAAGTAACAGGCCATCAAAAGTATATGATTAAGTATGTTTTAGAGTCTACCTAAATATGAAAATATTCTAGATAGATCTAATGTAGAAGATGTGAAATAAATTTGTATTTACGACCCTTAATGGGACTTTACGCAAATTCTATAATAACAAAAAATGCCCTTTTAAGAACATGTTTGATAAATTTAGTAATTTTTTAGCATGAATATATTACTGGGATTTCACTGGCACATTTAAATTCATGGATGAGATTATCATATTACAAGTATGCTATAAGTACAAGTATCATTGTACTTACATAGGGCAATCCACTCAGGAAAGCATTGAACACAGCAGATGTTCTGAAATACAGGCACAATTGAGATGTAACAACAGAATGGACCAAGTTCTCAGTAAAAAAATCATGGAACATGCACCACGCAGGTCGTCAACCAGTAAGTCAACAAAATATAGGCAATATTTAGGAAATTTGGCATAAAAAAATATAGGAGTGCAGGCAAAACTTTTGAAATTAAATTTAGGAAATTCAACGAAAGAATATGTTCATTTGAAAAAAAACATGTAATATTAACTTACCTGTTCAAATTCTTATCACTTTACAAAAACATTTGCATCAACATCTCAAAAAGCAGCCGTAGCAGGTTTTTGATAATATAGGAAATCTCTTAAAAATTACAACTCCATTATTACGTGGTCAGTTACAACGCGATATCCATTAGGCAATGTTGTCGTGGCTCTCGATTTTTCTCATGAAAAATCCTATAATTTGTAAAAAAGGAAGAAAAATTGTTCAAAATCGCCTGTTTTCGGCGATTTGCTGTCTGCTCTTTCGCAACACCATGTGCTGTTATTAGAACAAAGTTACTCATTTAAGCAAATGCTTTGATGGGCATGCTGTTAATTTGATGCGTAGCACAATTTGGTTACTTCTTTCACAGTTTGTGCACGTTTGACACGTCGGCGACATCTTTTATGTCTGATCAGACGGCGGTCAATTCTTTGAACTTGAGTACTTACCTCAGTTTATATGGTGGCACACTGAATGATTTCTCTGACAAATTATATCCAAGTAAAACATTCAAATGCCTCAACACAATATTCTGAAAAATACACAATAAGAATATGAAATCAAAACAAAACTAGTAACCTAATCAACAAGAAATATGAGCCTATAAAAATCAAAGAAATTCAATATTTAGGATAGGAATGTACGATAGACCGGTCAAATACAGCACATAAGTAATTTGCTACAACATAAACTGGTCAATTTTGGTACAGGAATACTACAGTACTGTCTTAACTGACCTAATATAGCAAGACATTATTTAGAACAACCTTTAAAGGACAAAATATCACAGAAGTGATTTAGAACAACCTTTACAGGCCAAAATATCACAGAAGTGATTTAGTACAACCGTAACATGCCAAAATATCACAGAAGTGATTTAGAGCAACCTTTACAGGCCAAAATATCACAGAAGTGATTTAGAACAACCTTTACAGGCCAAAATATCACAGAAGTGATTTAGAACAACCTTTACAGGCCAAAATATCACAGAAGTGATTTAGAACAACCTTTACAGGCCAAAATATCACAGAAGTGATTTAGTACAACCGTAACATGCCAAAATATCACAGAAGTGATTTAGAGCAACCTTTACAGGCCAAAATATCACAGAAGTGATTTAGAACAACCTTTACAGGCCAAAATATCACAGATGTGATTTAGAACAACCTTTACAGGCCAAAATATCACAGAAGTGATTTAGAACAACCTTTACAGGCCAAAATATCACAGAAGTGATTTAGAACAACCTTTACAGGCCAAAATATCACAGAAGTGATTTAGAACAACCGTAACCAGCCAAAATATCACAGAAGTGATTTAGAACAACCTTAACCAGCCAAAATATCACAGAAGTGATTTAGAACAACCTTTACAGGCCAAAATATCACAGAAGTGATTTAGAACAACCTTTACAGGCCAAAATATCACAGAAGTGATTTAGTACAACCTTTACAGGCCAAAATATCCTAGAAGTGATTTAGAACAACCTTAACCAGCCAAAATATCACAGAAGTGATTTAGAACAACCTTAACCAGCCAAAATATCACAGAAGTGATTTAGAACAACCTTAACCAGCCAAAATATCACAGAAGTGATTTAGAACAACCTTTACAGGCCAAAATATCACAAAAGTGATTTAGAACAACCTTAACCAGCCAAAATATCACAGAAGTGATTTAGAACAACCTTAACCAGCCAAAATATCACAGAAGTGATTTAGAACAACCTTTACAGGCCAAAATATCACAAAAGTGATTTAGAACAACCGTAACCAGCCAAAATCTCACAGAAGTGATTTAGAACAACCTTTACAGGCCAAAATATCACAGATGTGATTTAGTACAACCTTTACAGGCCAAAATATCACAGAAGTGATTTAGTACAACCGTAACAGGCCAAAATATCACAGAAGTGATTTAGTACAACCGTAACAGGCCAAAATATCACAGAAGTGATTTAGAACAACCTTTACAGGCCAAAATATCACAGAAGTGATTTAGAACAACCTTTACAGGCCAAAATATCACAGAAGTGATTTAGTACAACCGTAACAGGCCAAAATATCACAGAAGTGATTTAGAACAACCTTAACCAGCCAAAATATCACAAAAGTGATTTAGTATAATTTGAAGTGTTCGAATGTACCATAGAAGTATTTTTGTACACACCTCAGCTTTCTGATCTTCCTCTCTCAAGTCATCAAGATCACATCTTGTCATATACTGTAATATAAACATTGTTCATACATTCAAACCTCACTCACAGAACATTATCTAGTGACAAGTGGTAATATCATCACAAAATATGCTTATATTAAAAATATAATATACAGTAATTAACAAACGTATTATCTGAGATGCTATTAAAGATGAATAAGACATTATAAATGGTACATGTATATACAATAATGTAAGTAAGCAGTTTGATTTTACATATAAATATGAATGTGTGCATGGGACATGATAGTGAGCTGCACAATGTACATGGTCTCATTAATAAAGTTGTACTGAAAACTCTTTGAAGAAATCCAGGGGACAGAATTTCATGAATGGAAAGACAAACCAGGGGTTCTAACAGGCAAATTATCTCAATCCTGAAGATTTGCTGGGGGTCACTAAACAATATCAAAACATTCTTAATTAACAAACAAGCCTAGGGAAATTACAGTACCAACATAAACTAAATGGTAGTGTCATCAAAACAAACTCGTATTTTGAGTAGAAGTCATGTCATACGTACACAAAACGTTTTGTACCAGTCGCGATTTGGCCCCTACCCCCCCCCCCAAAAAGCTGAATGCGATACATCCCTCAACAATTAGGAATTAGGCACAAAATTGGACAATAATTTACCAATGGAGAAACAGACTGAGAGCAAAACATATTCCCGATTTTAGTGATTGTGGATAAGAATAAGAATATGACACAAACCTTCATTAGCAGACTCACAAGCTGATGTACAGTTTCTCTATCAACACCTTCTAGATCCATAGCACGTTGTAACAATGCAGCAAAATTACTTTCTTCATCAGTAAATTCCTTCAAATAACCACCTGTAATAAACAAATCATCATTTTCAATATAAATGTCAACCAAACATTAAAAACATTTTCCAAAAACAAACATTTTCTTCCAGTCTTTGCCACTTAAGTCATAGATTATTTAGTCATAACAGGGAAAATAATTTATCGCTTACTGACAAGAGACAACCGATTCTCAACCTGCAATACTTACACTTTAATCTCAGATTCACTCTCGAACTCCAAAGGAAGCCGATCTCAAAGAACACTCAGCTTTCAATAAGCATTGCAAGCCACTTTGAGCACTAAATGTCCATACAGATTCAGCAGTGTTTGAGTTCTGAGTGCTGAGAAATGGCCATAATTCTGGGTCCAGATAAATATGACCAGTGAGATCAGAACAGGCATTCATGCAATCAGTGTCCAGCGTTTCAGCATTATTCATATATTCATCAAATATCCATTCAACCAATTTCCCCCCTTGTTGTCCTCCTAAATTCTCCATATTTGTTTTTGTTGGTCGGCCAGGTCATTACTTGCTCCCCTATTCCCATACATGTTTATCCTTGCACCACCTCAGTCCCTTATGTTTGTAGACTGTTGTTTCCCTGGGGTCACCATAGCAAGGCATAGCCTGATGCATGTGGTGTTTAAATATAAACAATTTATCTTTTTTATCCTTTAATCATGAAGGTAAAAATTTATGCAGAACGCTCGACTACTTACCTGAAAACACAGAGTTGGTTAATGACCCAAGGTTGAACTTAGATGTCCCTTGTCGGTTAAGTCTGAACTGTGGTGCTGACTGCTGACGTGTACATGACTTATCTTTGTCTGTAATAAAGAAATAATAGACATTATACTAAACCAACATATTTGCACTGTTTAACCCTTTACTACATAGACCTCTATGGCATTATCAAGCATACCTATGGAGTAAAGGGTTAACAGAAACTTTTACCAATTATGACAAGCATGAAAGCATTCTCAAAATAAACCAGACCTTTTTCTAGGTGTCCAACATATCTGTTTACTTGACCATTTAGTGACAGACCGCCAGCCAAAAAACAGCATGTCTCTCCATATATTCTGGGGAGACATATTCCATACAATTCAGATTCAACAGAATAAAAAAACAATGTTCATATTAAGAACAACTCCGTGTGATGGTGTACTGTTTATAAAGGATTACATATGTTAACCAATGACATTAGCAATGGAAGAGCGTATTTGATAGTTAGCAAATAAATGGACTACAACTCTCAAGTTTTATCTCTTGAAAAACATTTGATATCTAAAACTACAACTCATGTCAGATCCAGTACATTTATATATATACAGAAATAACTCATTAAAAGACCAACTTGAAACTAAAGGCCCCCTTATTGATAAGACAGTATTGACTTGGACCAGGCGTTACCTTTCGTCAATATTTTGACTCAATAATCAGCGCACCTCAAAACTAAAACCAACTCCTCAGAACCAGTGTTGGGTCTTATTATTGATGTTTCACTGTACATACATGTACTTATCAACCGAGATAAATTCATACCTCTTATAGGAGATTTTGTGAGAAGATGGATAGGTACTGATACTGCCCGTCTGTATGGTGGCTTTCCATGAAGGCTCTTACTCACAGACCGAATACTCTCCGTCCGTGCCAGAGCAAACCTTGCTCGGTTCAGCTTTCGAAGAAAATGTTCACTTTCTCTATCACTACTTGTCAAATCTGAAAAATATTTCACCAGTGTTAAACAACTACAATCATTGCATAAAAAATCAATGTCTAAATATAATATTGACCCTTAAATAGTTCTGAACATCATGAACTTGACAATGAAGTAATCCATGTCAATATTGCTTACAAAATAAGGAAACCAAACTATGTTTGAAGCTAGGCACTATTTTTTTAAAACATGAACTTTCACAGAGTGCTTGAACTTTCAGAAAATTACTTAAATATCAGTATGTGTTGACATTAAGCTGTTTAAATCATACTTACGCTATGACATTTTACTATGCTTAGGGTCCTACAAACATTTTGCAAGACAGTTTACCTCCAGAATGATTCAACTATGATTTCTTATGATTTGTAATCACATATCCAGGGCTATGTGCAACACCACTGTAACTAAATCTTAGTGAAGAAGCAACTAAAGGGGGTTTGCTCATACGGGTTTTTGTGCTAACCCTTAAAATTGACATATAATTTTCTGTATAAAGTACACCCTATATTTTTCCTGGTCATTAAGTATTGCTATACAAGAAGAATAAAACATGTGTTTTTATAAACCGATGCTTACCAACATGTTTGATTGATAAGAAATAATATATTTGTTATAGAAATCTATTAAAGCCAGAGGTATTAACAATGTGAAGCATAGTAGGAATTGTATATAGATACAACATACAGAAACAAATACAACAAAGATGAACAAATCAATACTTTGTAGTCCGTTATACATCTTATGCAGATATACGGTAACCTGATGTCATCATGATTTTAAATGATGTTTGAGCATATTCAGAATTACATCAGATATACAAGTATTAATTATTTAAGCTAAACTGGAATGAAGGCATTGTACTTATTTAAATGACTCTAGTGTCCACTTCCTGGCAAAATCAGTACTGGTGTCATACAAGGTGTGGGTGTGACCTTGCCAGAGTTTAAACCCACAACCTCCTGGTTGAGCGACTGACACCTATTCACTACAACTCTCTTAATTTGTGCAACTTTGTGTCGGTGAAATATATTAATAGTTTATACTGTTTAATGCTGTTTTTCAACATTTTTGTAAAACATTTTTTCAGTAATTTAACAGCACAGTATTTTAGACGACCTCCACCAGTGTTCCTGTGTTCCAAACCAGTACTAACTTGTTCCATTGCAAGCGACTGATAACTTTACAACACCAACTAAAGGTATAGGCTGACGATTGTATCATTTAGATGTCAGATGCTCAGAGTCAAATCCTTATGTGGAACATACGTCTAGTCTAATTGTGTATTCATGACATCTGGATTGCTTGCTGTGATTTTCCAGACTGACATCTAGTTTGCTTAGGACCTCTGATTTTTGATTTTTTGAAAATAATAGCAACTATTAGTTAACTTAATACTTAGCTATGCACTACAGTTTTTATAAAAAATACAACTAATAACTATTTTACTAAGAACTTATCTTAAAACTATTTCAAAACATATTTATTTCACATTGAAGGTTAAGCAGGTTATTTACAAATTATTTTCATAATTCTCTATGACTGCTTCCTGGGTTTGAACCAGTACCAGCTCCTAATACATAGTTCTCGCATCTTCAATATTTACCTCCCTTGTTCTTAACTGTCGGCCATTTTGAACAGGCAAAACTGACAAGTCCTTATAGGAGTAATTTCCAAATATGCGTTAATTGAGAAAATACCAAGGGAATTTGCATGTGACAACCACTTTTTCTTCAACTTACTGAGCCAAATGCCCACATGAGCATAATGAATAAGTTATTTGTTATATATTGGATTAGTTTATCATCGTTTACATTATATTCCCAATAAACTATAAGGAAATTTGTATTGTTTACATTATATTCCCAATAAACTATAAGGAAATTTGTCTATCAAAATGGCCGACAATTCAGAACAAGGGAAGTAAATATTGTAGATGTGAGAACTATGTATTCAGTGATCACATAGAGCACAGCAGAATCTTGGTCATCATGGGTTGCAAATCTGCATTCTTCAGATCGAGAGCTTGATGCACTACCCCTATTACACCACACCTTTCTGTTAACTAGTTTGTTTGTTTCATCGGGTTTAACGCCGTTTCTCAACGATATTTCAGTTATATACGGCGGCCGGTTCACCTAACCAGTTTTTCCTGGACAGAAATCTAACCAGTACTAACTTACCCTTCCATAAGGAGCTGGCAACTTCTCCACATGTGGAGGAAAATCAACATTTTTGTCAAATTTTCATGGAAGGGTATGACCTGCCACGACCGGGAATCGAACCCAGATCGCCGGGTTACAAGTCCAGCGCACTAACCACTGGACCACGGCCGCGGCTACTTTCTGTTAACTAGATAGTGTATATTATTCCCATAAACAAGTAGAAACAAACAAAATTTGAATCTAGAAACATTCAGCAAATAAACCATAGACATATTTCAACACAACCATCTACAAATACCGTAACGTACAGACAAGAATACATCCAGCACCAATGCTGTCGGACACGCACGCAATACAAAAAGACAAAGGAACAAATAGGAAAAAAACATGGCAAAAGAGGTCAAGACATAATATAAATACCATATTATATATAATGGACCGAAAGCATGACAATACTGTATAAGTAGAAATATTGGCACTAATTTTACCAGTATTCCATAATATTGATGGGAATCGATTCAGTTAATACTGATAGGTCTTCAATACAGCTACCAAGGGAGGTAAACCTAGCTTGTCAATAATCAATCTCCTACGCAGTGATCTCCCCTTATAGTTATCGGAGATCTCTGCCATCACAAACTTTTCGTCAAGATCTTGACGAAAAATATTTTTCATTTATTTAATTTTTGTTGACAATTTTATAGTCATATATCTTAACTTCACACATATAAGATGTTAAATGGTTTGAAAAGTTAAAAAAAAAAATATTTAAAAAGTTATTTAAAAATAACCAACGATATCACATGAGTTTCTTCTTCGGATCCGCCATTTTGTCCAACCAACCATCATCACGTGACTTTTGTGATGGCAGTGGTTATTGATGTACTGCAAGGGAAGATAACCGCTGCGTGGAGTTTGGTCAATAATATATATTTTTGCATGGTTTATACAGACTCAATAGGAAACTATTTCGGACTTCTTTGTCATATTTAAGGAATAATTTTGTCAACATTTTCAACGGTTTATGGCAAAAAATCCTCATTAAATGACTAATTAAGACTTATATAAGCAGTGGGTTACTGCTAATGTAACCATGAATATCGTTTTCATCATAACCCACACAATTACAAAGAAATTTAAAACTTTACACAACAACAGGACTATTTCAGTGTATTTAAGGACTATTTATATACTTTTTAAAGTTTCCATAATTACAAATAATTTCAAGGCGATTTGACATTTTTCATGATTTTTTTTAAAGAATGGGCATCAAATTTAAGCACATTTAAGACTATTCGGACCCTGCAACACCAGCCTTCAGTTTAACAATTGACTAAGTATCTAACATAAGAGGCCACCACCAAAATGAAGCTGCCACAAAGGCTGGCATTCGAGCAATAATAACAAGACTTGCTAAATGTTGTCAAGGCCGGACCTAACAACGTAAACCTTAGTAAATAACAGAGAACAGCAAAAACAACAGGGAAATAGAAACAACAGAAGAACAAGAGATTATAACACCAGAAATATATAGTAGATTAAATGAGTAATATAGTCAATACTCTATTAATAAAGTTATGAGACCCATAACATATCGAGTATATCAAAAGAGAGTAAAAACCAAACAATATACATGGCATAGCAACACAAGAGAAATCAGGTAGAAATTATGTCAGAACACACAAGACTAATATCAAACCTATGAAATTAATGGACAATGCCAATTCCTCTGAAATAGCAAAATGTTAGTTAAATTGTCAAGCAAGTGTTTATCAAAGATTGGTAAAATACACACAAACACAAGAAACTATACTGAAAATAATTGGCACGTAAAATGTCCTCACTTTTACATAAGCAAGTAACAGTAAGAATGTTAGCAACTACACCGAGTAATGGTCGATAGTCTAAGATTATAATGTGGGCAGCAAAGTTTACACAAAATATATACAGACATTTGAACTGGACAGTTAACGATGGAATGTACTCCTATTTTCCAAAGAGCACAATCACTAACATTTATTATCACAGCAAAAACGAACAAAACATTCTCCATGATATTTGGAATTATATTGAACACATTCGGGTACAATGTATAAAATAAGAAATATTTGAACAAGCAAATTAAAAAATAGTAAATAGGCGATTCAATATGCATGGGAAGTATTATACTATCTACTGGAGAATACAGCTCATAAGCTGATAAATCAGACGCTTCGCTGATGTGGAAAAATAATAAAAACATTAATTGCAACACAAACAAATGAAACACTAAAATAAATTTGGTATCTAAACATTTCATACAAACTTACAACTAAAATAGACCTAACAGGCTGATACATGTGGCATATTGACCATATGAACTGTTGTATGGACTATATTGACCATATGAACTGTTGTATGGACTATATTGACCATATGAACTGTTGTATGGACTATATTGACCATATGAACTGTTGTATGGAGTATATTGACCATATGAACTGTTGTATGGAGTATATTGACCATATGAACTATTGTATGGAGCATATTGACCATATGAACTGTTGTATGGAGTATATTGACCATATGAACTGTTGTATGGAGTATATTGACCATATAAACTGTTGTATGGAGCATATTGACCATATGAACTGTTGTATGGAGCATATTGACCATATGAACTGTTGTATGGAGCATATTGACCATAAGAAATGTTGTAGGGAGTATATTGACCATATGAACTGTTGTATGGAGTATATTGACCATATGAACTGTTGTATGGAGTATATTGACCATATAAATTGTTGTATGAAGTATATTGACCATATGAATTGTTGTAGGGAGTATATTGACCATATAAACTGTTGTATGGAGTATATTGACCATATAAACTGTTGTATGGAGCATATTGACCACATGAACTGTTGTATGGAGCATATTGACCACATGAACTGTTGTATGGAGCATATTGACCACATGAACTGTTGTATGGAGCATATTGACCACATGAACTGTTGTATGGAGCATATTGACCACATGAACTGTTGTATGGAGTATATTGACCACATGAACTGTTGTATGGAGCATATTGACCACATGAACTGTTGTATGGAGCATATTGACCACATGAACTGTTGTATGGAGCATATTGACCAAATGTGAAGTTTTATGGGACATATTGAATATAAGAGCTACTGTTTTGCACATTATAAAATTATGTTTATTTTGTTACATCAAGTGCAATGACATTATATAAATGTATTGTCTAAAATAATAGCAAAGGTTATAAATAATGGCAAAAAGACAGTGATCTCTTACAGGACAATGAAGCAAAAATTCTAAATTCTGAGATGTAAAGAAGCTCAAAATTAATTGCTTAGCAAATTGTAAGCATGTTTCAAAACAAGAGTAAAGATATATAATAAAAAAGCTTACCTGTTGGACAGGAAAGATCACCAGTACTTTCAAGGTCAATCTGGGCTTCCAATGACAGACTGTCGAACCTTGCAAGGAAGAATTCCCAGCTTAAAATGTTATGCTTAGTCAAGATGTTGAACAGAAGATGCATAGCATGTAGAATCATAGCTCTGTCACTGATCACAGCATCGAACTGGAACTCCAAACATTGGCAGATACACTGAAACATAGCAATGTATTTCATAACAACACCTTTTTTCTCCCATAATTGCAAACCGTCAAATTGACCATACTGGCCATGCAGAGGGTTAAAAAGAGACAGATTGCCAAGCCTTTAAAAACTACTCAATCCATCCAAGAGACAAGGCCAAGAGTACAAAAAAATAACTCGAGCTATCACTGAAGGTGATTAATACCTCTGCAATACTGCTTTGTCATACACATATTTTTGAGAACTAGGCGACTGGAGGATATCTGAAATGTGATCGAAAAAAAGACAAATGTCCACAAGTCTTTGTAAAGAGACAAACCAACCAACCAACCAACCAACCAACGAAGTGATTCCACTGTACTGATTCCACTATACCCCCTTAAACCTTTGCTTGGGGGGAATAATACTAGTAAGCGCAGTAAGTCTGCAAAAACCGATACAATGATTTAAGTCTACGGTGAAGAAAACAAGAATGTGAGTGCTCTTAAAACAGACAAAAGTAATGTTCTGTCTAAGGATTGGTTGGTAATGTAGCCAGTCCTGCTTCAAAGCAAGAACCGAGTCAGCACTGACAATATTAGCAGGAAGATTGTTCAATTAGATGATACTATATGGTGTAATGAATATGATTTCCTCTTATCACTGCACACTCTGACAGATATATCAGCAAAGCAGCATAGTAGTCGAGGGTGCATGTTACCTTAATTGAAGCTGTTTTGATGGTTTCCAGGTACTGTATGGCTCTCTGGCTTACTGCAGCGTTGATATCTTCAAGGGAACTCAGTAACAGACAGAATATGTGGGCAAAAGCAGTCTTCACTGTCTTATTGTGCATTACGGAGTCACTTTCCATGAACCGTGCAAGAACGGTCGCCTTCTCAACTAAAATAGCAAAATTGTAACAATTTTTCAACTTATGCACCTTAGAAATAAATGACATACTGACACATATCTGCTTCTGAAAAAACTGCGATCTTTGTCCAATCAGCACATTTTCATGTGAATTTGCAATCCTTGTTTTCACATAATGATAGAATGTGTAACACCAAAATGTCCGTCTGATTTTATTGCTCCATGAGAAACATAAATTGTGTCAAAATCCAGACAGCAGATATCGAAGACACTAACAAATAGTCCCACATGTTAATATTTCATAACACACCAACCAAACAACAAATAAGACTAATTCATACCTTCTTCAACCTTTGTTTGTGATGGAAAGTAAAGTGAAAGACAATTTCATAGACAGAGTAATGTTGCCTAACCAAGTGAAGAATAAAAATATTTTAAAAAATTCACGACTTACCCGCGGAAAATCTTTCCTTCCAGTCGTCACTACCGAAGTTCTCTTCCACTACTTTCCACAACATATCGGCTCCCGTGGGCAATGTCAGACAATGTAACAATAGTGGTACACACTCGAATGCTACTTGAGAATGCTGCGCTTGTAACTGTTGCCATAAACTTAAAAATATAATGCAAAATGTAAATCTAATAATTAATCAATTTCAATTAAAATGGATGCACCATCCCCATTATAAACATCAAATATACGGACCAAAAATGTTAAGTCAATGGGCCAGAATTACAAGACTTTATTCATGATTCATCATTGTGTTACAACTTACAATAGATGTAATTAATATGTACACAGGCAAATATCAGTAACTGCACATTGCAAATAGCTGGACAAGCTTACAGACAAAATTTTAAAAATATTGTTTACCGATATAATCTACATTTCTGTTACTTATCATTTATACAGACAACATATACCCCAACAATGAAAATCAATTGAATCTCCAAACTTTCATCAATGAAACAACAATATAGTGCTGCTGAAAATAAAATCTGATTTCCTCAGATAAGGCCATCTTCATCCAAACCTAATCTTAAATATTTTTTACTTGTTCCTGCAAACTTGTTCATAACAATGGTAGGTAAGCGTAGGGTGAAAAAGAAACTTATGCAATGAAGGCCAAATAATATCTCTAGCTCCTTGTCTGGCCAAAATACATAAGAGATCTTACTTACATGGGTAACAATTTCCTGGCCAGACAAAACTTGAGAAACTCTGAGTACTGATTGACAGAGTAGTTCAAACATTCACCATGGAGTACAAGATACTTCATGGACTGTAATAGGGAGTGTGTGCCATCTATATCCTTTATAGTCATCAACTCCTGTAAGATAATACACTTATATAGTATAAACAACTTGTGTACTACAAATAACTGGTTATGTAATGGTATACATAGAGAATAATAGGTTTGTGACATGGATGGAGAAAGTTAAGCAGGCAAGGTGGAGGAATTTACTGTGAATGCTGAAGTATTTATCAAGTGACCTGATAGAGCAAAAAATATCAGGCAAATCTGTAAAGTATTGTCGGCAAAATACGAATAGATACTTTCCACATACATATAATAAACAAGAGCACACTTTTGACAAGATATATTTTCAGGCAATATGTATTTACCATTTTACTGTACACACAGAACAAACTTTCTAATTGGTTTGAGCCCACGAAGGGTCATCATCACACCTCAGCATAAAACACTAGTATTATTGTTTCAAGAAAGCAGACTCAACAATGATTCGAATTTAAGCATTAAATGTTTTCAATACAATTGATCATAAAAAAATGGTATAAAAGAGAGAATAAGTTGCTACAGGAAATGCCACATATACAAGACAGTGTCTCTCCACACAGACCTCCAGGATACATTATTCAGTAACAGACAAGCAGTTGACTTCATGACCAACATCAATTTAATAACATGTTATGCATCAACTGTCATGGCTTGGCTTTTTGTTTATTTCATCCTCAAAACATGATTTGAAATTTAAGAAAGACATTACAGGCATGTCGTTGCAGATGATTTTTCTCAACTAAATTATCGGGACTTGAACTTAAACTTGATCTGAATAAAAAACAGACTGACATTGAATCACCAACAACATCAGGGCCTGTATTCACTAACATTCCTAAGCCTGAAATTGAGACTTAGACTTTAAAATGTTAAATGTTCTTTTTGGTCCTAGGTTGCTAGTACAGTATAGATTTCAATAAGAGCTGGCTAAAGTGTGAAGTGGTTGATAAAACGATTCAGAAAAAAATCGTTCATTTAGATCTAATGAAAACGAAAGATGGTAAGTCTGAGTTAAAATGTTAGTGAATACTTACCCTGGACTTATTTCAAATATTGAGAAAATGTACGACTATACGAACCTGTAGAAGAGCATTAAACAATTGTAGATGTACAGGCATCTGTGACGTGTCATAACTCACATCAGGTATATCAATAACACCACATACATCTCTTGTTTCTCCACCTACAAGTCAAACACTTCATTCAATAATTCATACAATAAGTTCACAAAGTTCTTAAACAACAATTGCAATACATTACTACGCATATCAATGTATGTCAAGTAGGAAATAATAGAAGTCGAACTATTGAGCCCCTAACTCCTGATCTGAAGATCCCGAGTTCAAGCCCTGCATCACAAACATCATAATTCCTGAATTTCGCACAAGCACCGGTTAGTCACCCAGGAAGCTGTCATCGGGAAACATTAGTACAAGTTGTGAGAGCATGTTTCAAGAATGATGCAAATAATTATAGTCAGACCTTGTTCATTCAAATTCATTGGGTCCAAAATTTATATCGAATAATAAGTGGTTTCGAATAGCCCATTTCAATTAGATGTGCCTAAGAAGACACATCAGGACCTGATATATATTGTGGACGATACCAAGTATTCGGATAGAAGGTTGTCCAATAAACGAGGTTTGACTGTATGTCTAATCTAATGTAGGTCTTACTTGACGAAGAATCTTTGCTAGCAGCCATAGAGCCATGTAGGTCCTCAACTCTTGGTATGTCCTTATTTGGAATCTTGCATGGATCTCTAGGACTGAACACCTGCATAACCTGACTTCCAAGCTGATGCCACAAAGCGATATTTTGACAAAACTGACAGTTCACTGTTTCCCCTTCTTCATTACAAGTATGGGTACCATCCCATGGATTGGACAGCATTGTTGTCAACAGAGACATAAGCTCCTTACTCGTCTCGTTGTAAATCCCCAGATGTCTTGGACTTTCTTGTAACTCCAGCTGTTAAGTAGCCACAAAACAAAGAACCTCATAACATTTATAGGGCAAGATTTGTTAATCAACTGAACATCAAGTCACATTTTGATGAAAAATCTGAACTAGGAATTGTATCAAATTCAATAATCAAGGTAAAGTATTTGAGTAAGGGAAGAATAAAAAAACTCGAGAAAAAAATCCACATACAATCATAAAAAATCCAGTACTTTCCTCAGTGAAGATTTCAAGATCAAACTAATTTGTATACAGCGAGATAACACACTTTCCCATCTCTGCATACTGTTTGAGTACTTTTTTTGTTCTTTGATTGGTCAGCATTCATTTTGACTATATTGGCAGTAAGGTTCAAAACCTCCAATTTCTAAACACTACCAGTCATATCACATCGCCATTTTCAAGAATATAAATAAATCGAAACGTTTAAGTTTCCACACTGTATATTAACTTGATTCATTTTATTTATCTTACTTATTATTTATTGCATCGTTCAAAACAAACATAATTGATATTAATCCATGCAATAATCAATCACTTAACTGTTAAATGAAGCATGTATTTTAATTACTATTATGTTGAAAAAGGGCCATCACTCCGCCAAAACTTGGTGAATTGTAACCAAAATCGAACTTGACCTGTATTTTATTATTCTATGTTTATATGCCCAGTATGAATTGAATCTATCCAACCTTGATTGGCAACCAATTTTTTGCACAGATGGACAGGGTAACATTTTATGCCCCTTCGCCATTCTTTGAATGGCATGGTCAAAATTTCAATGTAAGAACTTGCTTAAATAAATAAATCTACTCAAAAATATAAACTCTACTCACCTGTTTAAGAATAAGGTCAAGCATCATGATGTAACACGGAAGAATGATTTCCGTCTCTCGGTCATAAATTTCATAACTTTCTAACACGGCCGGATCTTCTTTGTTAGGACTCAGTGGGGGTGGTATGTCCCCAGTGGGCGAACTACGAGCTAGATTACTTGGTTCATGACTTATAGGCTCGTTCACATCCACTTCAATCTTCTGTAGATGTTTCACGCCAAGTTTCACCAAAGAAAACAATGTATGCAGAGGTATGACGATTTCCAAAGCTGATAAAATCTGTAAAAATAAATTCATAGATTATATAAGCATTGCTTATGCACCAGTCAATTGTAACCACGGCCCCCCCAGGTCCGGGGGTATACCGGGGATAGCGGGGGAAATGGGCCATGTTTTTACCTTCTAGGTGGCCCCGCAGTGCCGAGTGAATGCGGTGGTTTTGTTTTCGCCCCGAAAATGTACATTATAATAGGCCTTACCTAGGATGTCCCCGGGGTGCGGGGGCATTTGGCGGGGATTTTACCAGCAGTTTGTCCCCGCAGGACAGGGATTTTACCTGGGATTGGCTGGACCGAAAGTCAAAGTCCCCGCTATTCCCCGGACCTGGGGGGGCTGTGGTTACAATTGACTGGTGCATTAAGTAACAGATGAAGCTGGACAATAATTCTATGTGAACAAAAATAAAGAGAGTGTTTCAATGTTGTATATGATTGCAGAACAGAAAGTAGTCTTAAAATAAGTAGAATAACCCACAGGAAATGGGCTCAATGCCCAATGGGAAGTGGACTCAAGAGCAATTCAAACAAGCACAAATGCATTCATCACAATCAAGTTCGAACAAGTTGGTACACATGTACAAATAATAAGTTACATTTCAGAAATTCTTCTAGCAAGTCAACTGAGCAAAAGAGAGCACCTGACAAATTAATTTCAAGGGCCATAACTCTGGAGATACTGAACTGAACTGGCTGTCTGTAAAACTTGCCTAGATTTAAAGCGAAACATATTGCGTATAGGCTTGAGTTAGTTAAAAGAAAACACAAACTACCATTGGGCAGGCACTGATTCCATCCTGCACCAAATCTCTAGGATGAAAATATGTATTTATGTTTTCACATCAGGTGAATAAAAAGCTTGAAAAGAAATGCTCCTTAAAAAAAATCAAATTTCAGTCAAAAGAAGATATGAGCGCCACTGTACAATTTCCAACCTCTTCTTTAAGTGACATCATTTCCAGAAAACGTCACGTGACGTCACCATGTACTGACAGTAAGCAATATTTGCCCCATATGGCGATATGAAAACTAAGTGACCGTATGGAGTAAATTTTGTTTCCTGCACGCAAATAGTGACATCACATGTTGCGTTTTCTTGAAACGAAGTCACTTATAGAAGAGGTTGTAAAATCCATAGCAGCCGCTCATATAGAAAAATAGGAATTACCTGTAACCAAAGCAGGGCTTGTTCCTGTACATATGCACTTGTATCAGAAAATCTAACTTCCACAAAGTGATACATCTTATCCAGCATAAATGGTAGAGGACACATATCTATATCAAATGCTTTGCTAAAACGAATAAACAAGGTAAAGTATTCAACATATCTACAAGATGAAAAATAACGAAATTGCATGCGACTAAGTGTAGAAAATAAGTACATACTTCAGCAATAACAGGCCATATCAATCACATTAACATCACTTCATGCCAAGTAATAATAACAATGAATTTTATACTCAAAATTATAACTTTTGTTTTCTGTGTGGACTTAAAAAACAACATAGCAGGAGACACTGGACTTGAAACGGAGAGTGACACTGTTTTTTCCGCTGATAAAGGTGATTATAGCAAACATGCTGAAGTAAGTGTTGTTGTTGTAAAGAGGGATTGGGGCAAAAATATCGCAATAGCTTCTTTCTTATTTGCAAACGTTTTGCACCAAACCCACAATATATTTCAACTGATTATACATTGGGTCACAATGAAATACAATGTCCATCTTGAAATCTAACAGTAGAATTAACCTACACTTGTCGACAGCTTGGCATTTAAAAGAATCGTAAACAAATGAAATACCTCGATAATAAGACCACCCTTGGGACCCTTGAAAACAGATCTTAATATTGAGGTGGTCTTAATATTGAGGTTGAATAAAGAGCAAAACAGTGAAAATGTACTTGAAAATTGTGTTCTTAATATTAAGGTGGTCTTATTATTGAGGTGGTCTTTAAGTGAGGTTTAACTGTACAACACATAACATAATAGTCATGTTTTACCTCAACAAGACTTTAAGGAGATGTAAGTCTTCTGTTGGAACCTCGGTTCTTATTGCTTCCATCCAGTATGGTATAACATAATCCCAAATCTGAAATTATTCACACAGACTTGATAATAAACTTGATTTCTTTAAGTTATATGATAGGTAAGTATTCAAAAACTACCCCTGCAAATCTAAGGAAAAGCTCCATTGATGGCAAGTTAATACGTGTAAAAACACACCTATAAGTAAAAAGGGAAATCTCTTTTCCACATTACCAAATAAAAGAATAGACATTTTGAGCAGATATTATATATTTTGAGCAGAAAGTAAATATTTTAAGCAGCAAGCATGTTGTATTTCACAAAGACAGACCAGCAATATCTTAGCATTTTCATATACATTTATCTCATGACCACTCTTGATAACAGCTACATCTAGTTTTCAGCACTTACATTGACAAGATATGAACGAAATATTACAAACAACGTTTTCCTGAATATGTTAAACACTCTCTTACAAAAAACTGCACAAACTGTATGCATAGAAATTACCTGATAGGTGATGATGTCATATGGAACAAGACAGAAGAAGCAGTTGAGTCCTTCCTTAATCTGTGTGGTTCTAGTTGCCAACGTATCCCTGAAATTTTACAATACTTGGTCTTATTTCAATTTCTGTAGTTTTCAAATCTTAATAAGTGAGTGTCCCAGCTTGACCAAGTAGTAACAAGATTATATCTGCTGTTGGAACTTTTGATTTGCAAGCATTTTACCGTAGATGTCTTGCAATTACATATTATTCCATTTATGATTTTCGAGCAACTAAATTCCAGATAAGCAAAAATTTCATTTTTTGAAAAAAAGGATATAATTATAAAACCCATGGACAAATAAAAAAGATGCTTATAACAGTCAATCTATTATCTTATCAGCAAGACTTCAATGCAAATGTTCGAAGCTTCATTCACAGTACATACGGATGAATTCCGAATAAAATAAACATGACAAGTGTACATGACAATCTTACCAAAAACCTCCAACCCTCGCATACTCTACAGGATGAGGCAACAAGCACGACACAACAACCTCAAAGTGTGTCTTGTTTACATCTTTCAACCATTTACATACGTACTGAAAGAAAAAAAAGAATTTGGTAAATGACATATGACTCAGTGTGGCAATGAAACTCCCATATCTTATAATCATACTAAATTATCATAGCAAACAAATTAAAAAGAACATTCAGCACTTATTTGAAATTTTCACGCAATTTCCCGCAATTTCCGTAAATTTTGTGATTTGAGTACCGAGTGTAAATATCGGCTATAATCCTGGGCTCAGCCCAACTAGTCCCAGAACAGACTTTATAAAATAGCATAGACAAGGAAGCTACCAAAAACATTTTTAATTAACACACAAAATAATCCGACTTTTTCTCTTGAATCAGATATTTTATATTACAGCAGCTGCATTCTATGATGACTGATTAAACTGATTTCAACCTACAAAATGTTTGGTTTTCATGCAATACAACTGTACATTAAATTATCTAAAGAGCGTTTTCCACAACATGTGAGTACCCACCACACAGGTCCTTATCTTCATTGATCAGAATAAACGTTACTTATCATACATACCTCTGGTTTTAATCTTTCTAACGCATTGCCAACATTGTCTGAAATAGATTATGATTTATCAAGTGCTGAGAAGAATGCTTATGACAGTAAAAAATCAAACCACCCTCCATGAGTGTTGTAGAATCTTTGAGGCTGAGAATGGAGACAGTTACAGGAAAATACAAGACATATTACTTTTGTTACTAATCCAATCAAAACTTTTATTATACAAGAAACAAGGATTATGTTGACCCAATCTGGAAATTGTTAAATAAGGAATTTGTTGAGTTAAATTTAGCATTCACAGTCGGTTACGTAAATAGTACAGATCGATTTTGTACTTCACTTCCAATCTGTTCTTTAATTTATTAAGACAGATGGAAGACATATGCTTAGCAAGGCTTTGCTATGAATAATCCAGACAAAGCATTATAACAATCCACAGATGACCGGATATATGCCTATACTATGTATGCCTTTGCTATGAATAATCTAGACAAAGCATTATAACGAACAACAGATGACCCAATTCTCACAATACGTTTAATATCTCAACAGTTCCATCAGTAGCGACTAATGATCATATAACAGGAGACAATACTAAAATCATTATGCTATAACATGAAAATTACCATCTGGAAGATAGGCTGTTGCATCAAACCATTGGAACAGCATACCGAGAAGACGTCCAAGAATTTCCTAAAACACAATATCAATTCAAACGATAAATTGTACTCCTATTGTTTACAATAAATACATCAAATATCTCATATAGCATTTAAAACACTTGAGGCTGTGAAAAAATCTGCACTGGTTATCAAGCCAAACAAATTTCTGGGATTTTTAAGAATAACAAAATACAGTTGGACCTCTTTTATTCGACAACCTTCCTTCCGAATATTTGGTATCGTCCGAAATAAATATCAGGTTCCGATGTATCTTCTTATGCGCATCAAATTGAAATTATTCAAAACCATGTATAATATGAAATAAACTTTCAGACCCGATGAATTCGAATGAATGAGGTCCACTTGTATTCTGAAAACTGAAGTACCAAAATAACCGATGAATAACAATAATCCCTGTAATACAGTAAACAGGACCATTTAAAAGAATGAAATACTTGCCTTTAAAGCAGGGAATATTTGAATGTAAACATTACTAAGACATTACCTAAGTATAAGAGAAATAAATGACAAAATTTCACAATGAAAATATTCATTATCTAAAAGGCAGACAACTCACCAAATAATTGAACCAAACCAACAACATTAAGCATACAATATAAACTCACGATTAAATCATGACAAGTCACATTAACAGTACAAACATTCTGTTAATTAATATTACATGCTATAGTACAGTAACTTCAGTAATATGCATTGATAAGTATTATAATAATTATTGTAATGAACTTCAACTAGCCTGAAAGCTACATCTTCATGTACGACCAATGGAACAAATTATTCTAGGTATGGTCCATAGAACCAGTCACTTCATGGTATGGATAAACACTTACACTCAATGTTGGTATACATGCACAACAAGAGATCACATAGAGCCTGATAATTATACATCATCACATTGTTTACTAATCATGCCTGAAATTATACACATGCATCAAATTTCTAAACATCTATAAGATAAGAGAGAGAGAATAAGTTGCTGAACAACTATCATACATGATTCAATGTTGAACAAAAGGAAGCATACACATGTTATATATGACATATACTCATGCGAAACAATGTAAATAATGTAAAACCATTTCAGAGAATAAGTCACTAAAGAATTTTCATACATGATTCAATGTTGAACAAAAGGGAGCATACACAAGTTATATATGCAAAACAATGTTAAACCCTTTCATTACATACTTATCAGGAAGTCACAAAGCCGATTGCTCAAGTAAAGAAAAAAAAGTAAGCTTGCGTTCCTTTCTGCCTTATTTCCTGTTCTTCAGTCAAGTTAGGACAGCCTTGCGTTCAGTTACAGCTATCAGCCCTATCGTTTCGAAACGCATTGCAATTTGGTTCCTGTGTGCAGCCAATGTGATACGGTGAGCAAGGGATACAACACAAAACGTTTTCCACTGATAGCCGTAACTGAACGCAGGGCAGGTTGATATGATTCAGTAATTTTGGTAAAAACTTGTAACGTTCTCATTCTTCCCAGGTTTAAAGGTCAACTTCTCAATAAAATCAAAGATTTTTCTTTTAAATGTTAAAGGCCCAATCAAGCAACAAACAAGCACTACTTAGATTGGATAAATTAATACATACAGTATATATACAACTAAAGAGCTACAAACTGACATTTACCACATGGTCAACATGCAATGCATAAAGTACACTGTTTTCTAGTATTTTCGCGGTACTAACGAAAGAACGTAACACAAGAAATTCTTACTTCGATTTTCTTTTGTGTTCAGTTTCTTCTTTCACATAATTACATTTCTTTTTTATATTTTTCCAAAATGTTTCAATGTACATTTTTTGGTCAAAATATCAAAATACCGCTAAACCGGAAGTAACGCAAAAATAGCAGCAGACACTATAACATAATTATCACAACAAACATGCCATACAATACACTTACAATAGGTATGTCTTCCTTTGGAGAACACAATTCTACCAATAACCAGATGCCATATCGACTCAACATCTTCCTCTCTCCAGCTTCCTCCACCTCAAATAAAACATCATCATCGCCATGCCGATGTCTATGTTCCTCACCCATTTCTACATTACGCTTTGATTCTAAAGGCTGAGCTTCCTTTAATAACCTATACATCAAATAAAACCAGTAAAATATAGATTGTATTTATCATAAGAAAATCACTTAACATTGAGACCTCCAGCCTTGTGTTCACAAAGTATTAGTTTTAAGGTTCAGAGTAAAGATAAAAAAATAGTTTTGTTCAAACTGTAAATTGTGTGATACTAGGCTAATTCTTTTTACAATATTTACAGTAGTTAGAGACCTCATTAATTATTCCAAGATAGGGAAATTCAATACATAAAAGTTGTGTGAACATAAGTGATTACCTGAACAGAAATGGTACTAAATTCACATTAAATAAGAGCATTAAGTCGGAAATATTGAACAGATGAAGAAAATCACATACGCTATGATAGCATCCATTAGATATCTCTGTATTTCTGGTGTACATGACCAGATCTGATTAATACTTTGGTGATATACATGACCTTCACCTTCTTTGTTACCATGACGATCATTGTTACAAGTTTTGCAGTATCTGATTGGTCGATTGCCATTCATACTGGCACACTCAATAGAAAAGCATGTAGAGATTGCGGTATTGGTCCTCATAGACTTACAACTCTAAAAGGAATGTGAGAAGGCACCATTAGATATAACAACTGAACAACACAACACATTCAATTCTTACAAAGACTGTTCTCAAAACCATTAATATTATAAAGAATGCATGTTCAAAAAGACACTGAACTAATTCCTTTATTCTATTTATGAATAAAATTCCTCACACACTTTGTTTATACAAATTAACACATTTAATGCTTCTCAGAATATATAATCAACCAGGGAGAATGACACATTCTGTCAACTGAATATAATGTATTATTACCATGTGTACAGATGACCCCTTACTGGCTTCTTATTTAACAATTAACAATGTAAGAACCTGTTCACATGACAATTAACATATGACGCAAGAGTAATTATAACCTATGCATTATTTCACGTAATCCACTAGTGGATCATTTATGCAAATTAGGACCGCATCACATATTAATACGCGCTGTCAAAATCCAAACAAACATGGCCCACTTTTGCATATCGGTCTACAACAAATATGTAGCATTTTGCCATCGTCTAAATGTCAAACAGCTTCATAAACTAAATTTTATCCGAATTCTAACCATTGCGAGTTGAACGCTTAATTCAAATCCAACGTGAGTGCACATTTCAGCTTGTCTGGAGGTATCAAACCACTTGGTTCCCTGTCCATCATCCAGACCATGGTGGATATTTTTTATGTGAACATTTATCAGAATAGACCACACACTGATGCAATCCATCCTCAGAAAAAAAGAGTACGAATGATTGACAGCGCCTCACAGTGACATATATCCAACTGTGTCAACGAACGTAGATCTGTCGATTTACGTTCAGTCATGCACCTCCGATGATTTTAATTTAGAATTGATTCAGTGACGTCACAGCTTCATGTCGTCATAGCAGCGCGTGTGCAACAATGTTTGAACTTCTTCAATGTTTTTCTTAAAAGCTACGTAAATTATCGATCATGTTGTTAATTGTTTGTTTTGTGTTATGTTCCAACATTATATCCGGTTTAATTATCGGTAATAATCGTTTATTTTGTGAAAATCTTTGGAACTATTTTTTCTGGACCGAATCACTCAAGACGAGTTAATGCAGGGGCGGCTAGAGAAACAAGTCTACATAAAGCCTGTTTACAAGTTATGTGATAAATAGAATCTAGCATTTGTGTTCATATTTTATTGAATTTATTAAACTTGTCGGTCAAAATGACCGACTCGCTTAATAAATTCAATAAAACATGAATATTCATGTTAGATCCTCTATTTCCAACATTTTTCCAATTAAACATGGTGGACAGTTGACCTAACCCGGATTCCTGGAATAAATTATCAACCATTACAAACTTTTCCTTTTATAAGCTGCTGACAAATTCTCCACATGAAAAAGAGGTGGAGGACAAATGACCATAGCCAAATGTGACCACAGAACATGACCTGCCCCACATGAGAATCAAACCCAGACCTCCCGGGTGACAGCCCTGCCATCTACCAATTGAGCTAACCAGGTGGGCTCTAACCTGTTTCAAGACAATGTGGAGAAATGAAGGTGAAGTACATCTGCTTCTTAATCTATAGCGCCGACTAGTACGGCTTTCATCACTCGACTTACCAACTGAAGTCATAAGCTTTATTTTCGAAAACATCAAAGTTATCAACAACAGTCAACTGACAGATGCAATAATCCATCTTTGACCTCTTCATGCTTTAGCTGGACTATATAGTAAGTATTACCTTGTTTTCACATTTCTGTGATACATGTGACATTGGTAGAAGTATATCCATCATAAAATCACTCTGTTCTTTCTTCAACTCCTCAGCACAATCACTACATATATACAATGGTGGAGGCTTCTCCAGTGAGTGGATGGCTAATCCTGGGTTCAGACACATCTACAACAGATATACAGTTTATATATTGTATATTAACCAAAAGGGTAAGGAACCCATAATGTTAAATAACTTAATTCAGAAAGCATAACACAATCAGGCCATCCTTAGCGTATTGTTTGTTTGCAGTTACGCGACTGACTCATGAAAAATGCTGCGACTAAATTTATTGTTTCAGGTTCATCAATGAAAAATGTTTGCCATTACATTACTGAGCTTAAAAAAACCTACCTACCTACCGTTAAAATTCCGGGTTGAGTAACCATAAACAAACAATTTTTTAAGGATTGCCTCGTTATATCCTTTATGAACGAATGCTTCTTTAGCTGATTAAAAAGGTCATGATGACCAAAAATGTCAAAATGAGGAATTTTGAAGAATATATTTCTCAGTGCTATTTACAAAAAAAAACCTGACAGTTATTGCCATCCAAAATGAGAAGGTCCTAAATTCTCATGTTTAACACTTCAAGTCTTATCAATAGATGACAATACAAAAAACTGTCTTATGATTAAGAGAGACACCAATATGTCTGAATCGAATGTTCATTCCAACCAAATATTAAGTTAAAGCCTTAAATTCAAACAAGAGGAAATTTAAAAAACTCAAGTTATGACAAAATATACCAACTTATATACAAAGACTTATACACGTTTACACATTACCTTAACAGCCTGACAATTACCAGAGTTCACACAGTGACCTCGCTGGCATAACACTGGTGGCCATGCTGAAATATATGCTGGCATTTAAGTAAGTTGTACATGAAATGTACACAAACCTCCTAGCAGGCCTCAATGAAAACAAGGGTTTATGTCAATGTTGCAATGTAGTAAAATACAGGGTTTTTTTATGTTGATTTCAGTACAATTAAGGAGCAAATACAGGCCAATTTTGTTTATGTAATTTGATGGAATCAATCAGAGACTGCCTTCACAAATACTCAAGATGATACATGTATATGCAAGCAGAATTATAAGGCAGCAGTTTTCATAAGTAAATAGTACAATATAAATGTAACATTCATTGCTCACAAAAGACACGGGAAACAGAATGAAAAAATCTAAAAGTTTGCAGAGTGAATTATAGTTTTTTTTACGTTAATCAGAATAATTAAAGGTTTTAAAGGAGTTTCCAAAAATTAAAGGGTATTACAGGTTTAAAAGGTTTCACTAGGAGGCCTGTGAACACTTGAGTATGTTCGAACCCCACATGACACTTAGCTGAAGAAAATACATCCAAAGACATGTGTCCTCCCCCTCATGAGAAGAGGTTGTCAGTTGCTTGCATGTTCGTACTGGGGGGATATCCCAAGAACATTGCTATACATAACTGAAATGTTGTTGAAAAACTGTGGAATTTGCTGTTACAAATAGTTGCATTTAAATTATTTTCATCAAAACAAGAAGAAGTATCAACAATATAGAAAGTAATTACCACTATATTTATAATGAATGCCCCGTCTGTCAGACAGGGAGGGATTTAACTGAGGCCAGTAATAGAACAGAAGATTAGCTGCAGGAGCCCTGGCTGTCGGAGGACCATACGCTATTATGCTGAGTATATCTTTGATTATATCTTTCTTCAAACTCATCAAACACTCCAAAATCTGTGAATGGTAAGCTGAAATACAAACAATTGTTCTTTCAAATACACACTATGTAAAAACTTGAAAGTCCTAGGAGGTGAAAATGAATATGTCAATCTGCTTATCTATCTACAGACATGCAGATAGACTTCTCTTGCTATCAACATTAAAGCTGGTAAGACAATCATTGTCATTAAATGTCTCATATTCAGCCTTACATCAAGTAACACTACAACAGCACAGATTTTACACTTCTACATGTACTGAGAAACACCCTTCAGGAAATGCAAATTTTGACTTTTATTGGGAGGTAGCAGCTATGTACTAAGGGGAATATTGATTAAGTTGTTGAAAAATGTTGTTGCTATGGAGTTTGCATTGCATTATCAAATATATAACTAGAAAAATTGCTGTCATTAATTATGCAAATACCAATTCTTCTATTGAAAATAAAACATTGAGAATTACAGTGAAAGTAGTATAACTGTAATAGTATCCTGACATTACAAAATCTTGTTATCAATGATTATTTCTAACTTATTAAACTCACCTGATAGGACTTAACTCCTATGTAAATTAAAAACCTGAATTATTAACAGAAATTGGAAATAAAACTATATGCTATAAATCTTGTATCTCGAACCCCTATTATAAGATACTATAATCAGCTGACACTTACATCCATTGTCAGTATGTTGAAACACCATAGTAATGATAGCTGCAGCAGATTCACTGGCATATGTCGGCTCAGCACATCCTTCAAAACCTGTAATTTATGAAATAACAAATAGAAGGAAATATAATAGTTGATCATTGTTTGGCAAGTGCAACACACATTGTCCTTTAAGAGAAATCAGTCTGACCAAGATAATAATAACTAACACTAGTGATGGCGTTATCACCGAAAATAATCGAAAAATCGTCGCTTGACATCCAACGTCAGCGACAAGCGATTATGAACTACAATAATCAATTATAATCAGTAATTTTGACTGAAGTGATATTTTAATAAGATCATATTATATATTTTCAAATTTTAAAGTCTTAAATCTAGTCAATACATGTACAAAACATAAAGTCAATAGTAGTCAACTATTTATTCTATTTATTGAATAATAAAATGTTCATAAGATTTTAGAGTAATGTACGACCCCATTAATGTTAAATGTAGCTAAAAAAGTGATAAATATATTTGTATTAATTAATTAAACTGTCAGCATTATACTTACACTAAAAAGCTAAATATTTTGATTATTTCCAATCCGATTATCGATTATGAGTTTTCAAACTGATCCGATTATGAGTTTTTTACTATTATCCATCACTAACTTACATAATAATAAATATGCAGATTCTTAAAATTCATTTTGTAGTGTGCTTATCAAGGGCAAAATACAATGTGACTCTACCAACTTCTTTATTTCTTTGCATATACATGTAGTATGCATATACTATGATATAGACCAGGTATGATAGCATCCCTTGAAATGCATTAAAATATTCATATTACATACATCTATTCTCATGGAAAATATAGCTTGTAACTATAGCAACATATTTAATACATTAATAGCCACTTCAGTTGCAAAAATACATTGCTGGTACACACACAGTGATTTGAACACAGATCTTTACAAGTCTGCCAAAACATCAAGAAGAAACAGATTGGTATTAAAAGTATATTTCTTAAAACAATGCTGGTTTAACTTTAATACTTACCCAGTGTCATTGGTAGAAGGTTGCTACACAGTAAATCTATTGTGTCTTTATGAAGAGTAGGTGGGAATATAGCCAGTGTAGATGCCACAGTGTACGGCAAGGTTTCAAGCAAATCATTTTCCAAGAATGGTACTAGACAACCAAGCACATTTAACACACCTTCACCAAGCTCTGTATATAGATAATAAATTGTATGAGGTACAAAAGAAATACAAACAATAAATGAACTCTATAGTATAAATACAACACCAGTATTGATTCTCAAATTCCTTAAGATGAAGCATGCCAATTCATATAATATTAAATAAGTGCATGTATAATTATTCATTATATACATAAAACAAATAGCATGCGCACAATCAAAAAGTAAACTTTATTGAAAAATTTTCATTATTCAAAAACTTTAATAATTTATTAGTTTTAATCAATACATTTAGTTATTTCAAGTCCCTTAATTGTGACATTTGACTGCTTAGATATACTTGAATATATAACATTCCTATCTCAAACATAACTTACCCAACTGATCCATCACTTATCTCACAGACTGTTAAATAACATAACTGACCAGTTACTAACCTAACTGATCCATCATTTATCTAACTGACCAATCATTTATCTCACAGACATTTAATTAACCTAACTGACTAGTCATTTACCTAACTGAATAATCACTTACCTAACTGACCAATCATTTCTCTAACTGATCAATCATTTACCTTACTGACCAATCATTTACCTAACTGACCAATCACTTACCTAACTGACCAATCACTTATCTCACAGACAGTTAATTAACTTATATGACCAGTCATTTACCGAACTGACCAACCCCTTATCTCACAGACAGTAAAATAACATAACTGATCAGTCACTTACCTAACTGAACAATCGCTTACCTAACTGACCAATCAGTTACCCAACTGACCAATCACTTATCTCACAGACTATTCAATAACATAACTGATGACACACTTACCTAACTGACCAATCTGTACAGTAGGAACAAGGTCTATCATACTCAATGCTGCCTTGTACAAGCCCGCATAATTAAGATTAGGAAATATAGACAGACGAACACTGTCCCTCTGTCCAGGTCCATAGCTTTCTGCTGGGATATTTGGCACTTCTCTTAAAATGCTGTAAAGGAATGATTGATAAGTGGTATCAGTCAATTTGCACGTAGTTGAAGAATAAGCGAATTAGAGTCACTTTTATTTTGAAATGAGTTAAATGAGGAACAATAGGATAATCGTCAGTAAATCAACAAGCACAATAAATTGTTCAATAAGTCCTTGGATATCAGGGCTCTACATGGAGGATTGGCAAGACATATAATTCAAGTCCTGAGGAAAACATTGCAATGTAAAATATACAGAACAATTGAAAACTGTAGTACATGTATTAGAAGCCACTATAGAAGCCATGGATGAGTGTTTACAGGCTTAGATAGCACATTTCATGTAATGCATCTGAAGACTGGTATGTCTAGTAAAGATTCAATTGGTTAGGTAAAAGAATTGGAATCACAAATTAACATTGCACAAGGATAAAATAAATCATGTTTTAATATGTTTCAAAATACAACTCTTATTAGGAAAGTCTGTCAGAAAGACCAAATTTGTTATTACACTGTAATTGCTAGACCTCAAACACTGTGGTCTAGGGTATTTTTGCTGAGAATCTGTCCTCTATGCCTCTCTCTGTTACTCCAGTCCTATTCAAACCCACCGATTATTTTTTATTATTACTGAGTATCTCAAAACAGTGCGTTTTTTCACCATTTTAGACGATTTATTGGTATTTTTGGTCACATTAGGAATTTGTTGCACTGTTGAAATACAGCCACGGAACATGGGTTTCTCATTTCGTTACAATATATCCATTTTTCATTACATGTATGGAACAATTTTTCTCATATAAACCACCAAAAACATCAATATTTTATCATTTAATAGCATGTATAAAAATACGGGGTAAATACTGAGAACCAAGTTTCAATACGGACAGAATGATGATATAAATACCTGAGTAATGTTTGAGAGAAATATTTCAAGGTGAGAGCAATCTCTGTTCCTGTGGGTTGGGGTGTTAAGTTGTTAGATACACTATGGAAGTAATCTTTCAATGTTCGTATCTTTGATGTAACTGAAAATGAAATATGTCACCAAAGTAATTTCCACCCAGTTGAAATTTTACAGAGCAGTAACAAAACAGAACATTAAATAAAACTTATTTTGTATCCCAAAGGATCTGCAGAGTTGCTAGCATTCGGAAACTTAATCATTTGACCTTGTACAACCATTCAAACACCAGATCTTACAAGTCAGTAAGGCTCAAAATGCCTCGCAAGAATCTTTTCCCAAATCAGCCTTGCAAATATAAATGAAAATTTTGTGTTAAATTTTTAAACAAAAATGTTCCTTGCATTTCAGACCAGGATTTCCCAAGTTTATACTGGTGCTGGAAAACTCTATCTTACACTCTCTGTGTAGGATGAGTCTCGTGATGATGACGTCACATAATGATGTCACGTAACATTGAATTATAACTTGAATGAATTTGTAAAATAATACGCTATAATAAGCAAAAATCCATCAAAACGTTTGTCGTTTTATTCAATTATGTCCTTTACTTCTTGAAAATGGTATGCAAGAAAAAGAATCTTTCGCAGCTTTGTGTGTGGATGGAAATATCCCGCACTCGGGTAACTGTGCCAGAGCCTTATGTTCCTGCCAAAACGGTTACCTGAGTGCCGGATATTTCTATCCATACTGGAAGCCAGTGCAAGATTACTATAGTCTCGCTCATCTAAGGGCAGTGCTGAACATTATTATAAAAATATACTTACAAGTTGCAGCAATAGTTGTAGCCATATCTGAATAATTCACTTTATCAACACATTGTGTTCAGTTATACATTATACCTGAAAATTATACAAATCAATCAATTGCTAACAAATGTAAGTTATTCATAAGCATGAAACATTCAAAACAATCCAAGTCTGTCAATGCACAAGAGATTAAATAACAAAAATTGCAAATCAGATGAGCAATAAGCAATCTCCATTATTCAAATAATGTATTACACATATGAAATAAGCAGAAATTTTAATCTGTCTATATTGAAATATTAATTTTTGCTAATACTTTTGACCTGTCCCATCAGGCAATCAAAATTAGAAAATATTTGCCTTAGCTGACCTAGCCTTCGGTATTCTGCTGACTAGGACAAACCATAATGTTTAGCCCTATTCTAAATTATACATTTTGTTCCATTAGGTTTCATACCAGTGATTTGGTAAAAATACTGTACAGAACATCAGTGATAAAAAGGCCATTAATATTTTTATTAACAGACTGGTCCATTAATAAGCAATTAATTTAATATGAAAAACAAATCCAAGCTTCAGACATCGAGCTCTTGTTTTCAAATACATGTAGGTCAGGTTTCCACAACTTAAATATAAAAGGGGGGAATATTTTTCTGAAAATTCATAATTGGGTAATGAAACTCAATTTATAAGTCAATTACAGACCAAATTTGTTCTTTACTTTGAAAAATTAAACAAGCCAGTATAAAAGTTAACACTTTTATGAAATGTTGCATTGTATTTTTGAAACATTACACTGAACATGCTTCCTTTGAGCAATACAAATTTCGTGGACATAGGCCGAGTCTAGATAATTTTAACAATATAGGTGAAGTGGTGTTTGGTTAGATAGTTGCCCGGTTAGCTAATTTGGTAGAGTGACGCACCAGTGCTTAGGGGTCATGGATCAAGCCCCACAATGGGCACTATTTTTCCCCTTGAATTACTTCAAGGATGGCAATAGTTTTTGACGGTTCATGGTGTTTCAGCATCAAATGCTAGTAGGATGAGTGTAGTGGTTTTGGGTTAGACGGCCATCCATTTACTGATTTAGCTTAACTTAAGGTAGAGCACAGCACTAGTGATTAGTGGTCGTGGGTTAGAGCCCAACCTAGGAAGCACTTTTTCTCCTTAATATACTTCAAGGGTGGCAGCGGTGTTTGACCGCCAATATTGGTTGAGCCTCATATGCCAGAAGGGGAGAACTGTAGTGAAGTGGGGTTAGATGGCCGCCCCGAGTTAGCCGAGTCTGTAGAATACCATATTATTGTTTAATGGGTTGTGGGTTCAAGCCCCACGTCGAGCATGCTTTTCCCCCTTCATTTACCTCAAAGGTTAATGCATGGATCTTCTATAATATTAAATCCGTAGAAAATGCAATTATTCATTGTGATTAAAAGGAACTTTGTATCATACAGCGTTCAAAAGTTTTGTCAAGGTATGGGCTACTTTTTCAATCTGTTGGATATGATTCTCTGTAACAACATGTTCACTAAAATATAGATCTATACAAAACGTAGTAGGCCAATATTCTTGGCATAATGATCAATGATATGATAAACAACACATTCAAGTTTTAACTTTCTGGAATCCAATCTGGACAGTGATTTACAAGTTTTTTCTGTAAAAGAAACCTGCATTTGTCTAGTTACAAGAAAACTATTCATACAATTGCATACAAAGTTTAATAAATAATTCATCATTCAGCAAATAACGTTACCTTCCAATTCGTTTTCGTGAAAATTTCTTCTCAGCATCTGTAGATGAACCTTCTTTCGTAGCTATGAAAGTCCGTAGCCACGAAAGTACAAGGGCGGAGTTAAAATGAATATTCATGAGTTGTAATTTTCACAAAATAGCTCTTTTTACGGCACATACCGCAACGTGCCGGGAAGAACGGCATTTAAAGACCGTAACGTGCCGTCTTAATAAGAATATTACCAGATATATTTATTTACCAGATGAATTTTAAACGGATATTATTGTTTCAGAAACAGAAATATGGTTAGAGAGATTTATGTATCTAAATGCGGTGTAATTTGAACCCTCGAATTTTTAGTATGTGCCGTAAAAAAAGCCATTTTGTGAAAATTACAACTCATGAATATTCATTTGACTTCGCCTTGTACTTTCGTGGCTACGGACACATTGTAATTTTATTATGGTAGTAGCCACGAAAGTCACTTATCTATAATATGGCAGTAGCGACGAACGTAATATGTCTATAATATGGTAGTAGCCACGAAAGTCACATGTCTATAATACAGTAGTAGCCAAGAAAGTCACTTGTCTGTCATATGTCTATAATATGGTAGTAGCCATGAAAGTCACTTGTCTGTCACATATCTATAATATGACAATATACACGAAAATACAATGTCTATAATATGGTAGTAGCCACGAAAGTCACATATCTATAATATCGCAGTAGCTACGAAAGTGACATGTCTTTAATATGGTAGTAGCCACGAAAATCACATGTCTATAATATGGTAGTAGCCACGAAAGAATCGTGTCTATAATATGGTAGTAGCCACGGGAGTCGCATGTCTATAATATGGTAGTAGCCACGAACGTGACATGTCTATAGTATGACAGTAGCCACGAAAGTATCTTGTCAATAATATGGCAGTAGCCACGAAAGTCGCATGTCTATAAAATGGTAGTAGCCACGAAAGTATCGTGTCTATACTATGGTAGTAGCCACGAAAGTCGCATGTCTATAATATTGTAGTAGCCACGAAAAGAACACATCTATAATATGGTAGTAGCCACGAAAGTATCGTGTCTATAATATGGTAGTAGCCACGAAAGTCACATGTCTAAAATATGGTAGTAGCCAGGAAAGTCACGTGTCTATAATAATGGTAGTAGCCACGAAAGTCACATGTCTATAATATGGTAGTAGCCACGAAAGTCACATGTCTAAAATATGGTAGTAGCCACGAAAGTCACGTGTCTATAATAATGGTAGTAGCCACGAAAGTCACATGTCTATAATATGGTAGTAGCCACGAAAGTTACATGTCTATAATATGGTAGTAGCCACGAAAGTCACATGTATATAATATGGCAGTAGCCACGAAAGTCACATGTCTATAATATGGCAGTAGCCACGAAAGTATCATGTCTATAATATGGCAGTAGCCACGAAAGTCACATGTATATAATATGGCAGTAGCCACGAAAGTCACATGTCTATAATATGGCAGTAGCCACGAAAGTTACATGTCTATAATATGGCAGTAGCCACGAAAGTCACATGTATATAATATGGTAGTAGCCACATAAGTACGATGCCTATAATACGGTAGTAGCCACGAAATTAACATGTCTATAATATGGTAGTAGCCACGAAAGTATCATGTCTATAATATGGTAGTAGCCACGAAAGTACGATGCCTATAATATGGCAGTAGCCACGTAAGTACGATGCCTATAATATGGCAGTAGCCACGAAAGTACGATGCCTATAATATGGTAGTAGCCACGTAAGTACGATGCCTATAATATGGTAGTAGCCACGTAAGTACGATGCCTATAATATGGCAGTAGCCACGAAAGTACGATGCCTATAATATGACAGTAGCCACGTAAGTACGATGCCTATAATATGGCAGTAGCCACGTAAGTACGATGCCTATAATATGACAGTAGCCACGTAAGTACGATGCCTATAATATGACAGTAGCCACGTAAGTACGATGCCTATAATATGGCAGTAGCCACGTAAGTCACATGTCCATAATAATGGTAGTAGCCACGAAAGTCACATGTCTATAATATGGTAGTAGCCACGAAAGTCGCATATCTATAATATTGTAGTAGCCACGAAAGTCGCATGTATATAATACGGCAGTAACCACGAAAGTTTAATGTCTATAATATGGTAGTAGCCACGAAAGTCACATGTCTATCATATGTCAATAATATGACAGTAGCCACGAAAGTATCATGTCTATAATATGGTAGTAGCCACGAAAGTATCGTGTCTATAATATGGTAGTAGCCACGAAAGTCACATGTCTATAATAATGGTATTAGCCACGAAAGTCACATGTCTGTAATAATGGTAGTAGCCACGAAAGTCACATGTCTATAATATGGTAGTAGCCACGAAAGTCGCATGTCTATAATATTGTAGTAGCCACGAAAGTCGCATGTATATAATACGGCAGTAGCCACGAAAGTTTCATGTCTATAAAATGGTAGTAGCCACGAAAGTCACATGTCTAAAATATGGTAGTAGCCACGAAAGTCACGTGTCTATCATATGTCAATAATATGACAGTAGCCACGAAAGTATCATGTCTATAATATGGTAGTAGCCACGAAAGTCACATGTCTATAATATGGCAGTAGCCACGAAAGTCACATGTCTATAAAATGGTAGTAGCCACGAAAGTTTCATGTCTATAATATGGTAGTAGTCACGAAAGTCACATGTCTATAATATGGTAGTAGCCACGAAAGTGGCATGTCTATAATATGGCAGAAGCCACGAAAGCATCTTGTTAATAATATGGCAGTAGCCACGGAAGTCACATGTCTATCATATGGTAGTAGCCACGAAAGTATAGTGTCTATAATATGGCAGTAGCCACGAAAGTCACATGTATAAAATATGGTAGTAGCCACGAAAGTCACATGTCTATAATATGGTAGTAGCCACGAAAGTGACATGTCTACAATATGGCAGTAGCCACGAAAGTCACATGTCTATAATATGTCTAAAATATGGTAGTAGCCACGAAAGTCACATGTCTATGATATGGTAGTAGCCACGAAAGTCACATGTCTATGATATGGCAGTAGCCACGAAAGTCGTATGTCTAAAATATGGTACATGTAGTAGCCACGAAAGTATCTTGTCTATAATATGGTAGTAGCAACGAAAGTCACATGTCTATCATATGGTAGTAGCCACGAAAGTCACATGTATATAATATGATAGTAGTCACGTAAGTAACATGTATATAATATGGTAGTAGCCACGAAAGTCACATGTATATAATATGTCTAAAATATGGTAGTAGCCACGATAGTCACCTGTCTATAATATGGTAGTAGCCACGAAAGTATCTTGTCTATAATATGGTAGTAGCCACGAAAGTCACATGTCTATAACATGACAGTAGCCACGAAATTAACATGTTCATGTGTATAATATGGTAGTAGCCACGAAAGTCACATGTCTATAATATGGCAGTAGCCACGAAAGTTTATTGTCTATAATATGGTAGTAGCCACGAAAGTCACATGTCTATAATATGTCTATAATATGGTAGTAGCCACGAAAGTATATTGTCTATGATATGGTAGTAGCCACGAAAGACACATGTCTATAATATGGTAGTAGCCACGAAAGTCACATGTCTATAATATGGTAGTAACCACGAAAGACACATGTCTATAATATGGTAGTAGCCACGAAAGTCACATGTCTATAATATGTCTATAATATGGTAGTAGCCACGAAAGTCACATGTCTATAATATGTCTATGATATGGTAGTAGCCACGAAAGTCACATGTCTATAACATGACAGTAGCCACGAAATTAACATGTACATGTGTATAATATGGTAGTAGCCACGAAAGTCACATGTCTATAATATGGCAGTAGCCACGAAAGTATATTGTCTATAATATGGTAGTAGCCACGAAAGTCACATGTCTATAATATGTCTATAATATGGTAGTAGCCACGAAAGTATATTGTCTATAATATGGTAGTAGCCACGAAAGACACATGTCTATAATATGGTAGTAGCCACGAAAGTCACATGTCTATAATATGTCTATAATATGGTAGTAGCCACGAAAGTCACATGTCTAAAATATGGTAGTAACCACGAAAGACACATGTCTATAATATGGTAGTAGCCACGAAAGTCACATGTCTATAATATGTCTATAATATGGTAGTAGCCACGAAAGTCACATGTCTATAATATGTCTATAATATGGTAGTAGCCACGAAAGTCACATGTCTATAATATGTCTATAATATGGTAGTAGCCACGAAAGTCACATGTCTATACTATGGTAGTAGCCACGAAAGTCACATGTCTATAATATGGTAGTAGCCACGAAAGTCACATGTCTATAATATGGTAGTAGCCACGAAAGTCACATGTCTTTAATATGGTAGTAGCCACGAAAGTCACATGTCTATAATATGGTAGTAGCCACGAAAGTCACATGTCTATAATATGTCTATAATATGGTAGTAGCCACGAAAGTCACATGTCTATAATATGTCTATAATATGGTAGTAGCCACGAAAGTATATTGTCTATAATATGGTAGTAGCCACGAAAGTATATTGTCTATAATATGGTAGTAGCCATGAAAGTCACATGTCTATAATATGGTAGTAGCCACGAAAGTCACATGTCTATAATATGTCTATAATATGGTAGTAGCCACGAAAGTCACATGTCTATAATATGTCTATAATATGGTAGTAGCCACGAAAGTATATTGTCTATAATATGGTAGTAGCCACGAAAGTATATTGTCTATAATATGGTAGTAGCCATGAAAGTCACATGTCTATAATATGGCTATAATATGGTAGTAGCCACGAAAGTATATTGTCTATAATATGGTAGTAGCCAAGAAAGTCACATGTCTATAATATGGTAGTTGCCACGAAAGTCACATGTCTGTAATATGTCTATAATATGGTAGTAGCCACGAAAGTATATTGTCTATAATATGGTAGTAGCCAAGAAAGACACATGTCTATAATATGGTAGTAGCCACGAAAGTCACATGTCTATAATATGGTAGTAGCCACGAAAGTCACATACAACCAAGCAAGAGTATAAATTGATCGTCGAAATTGATTTGGAACATACAAATCATACTGTTGGTGACGTGAGTACTTGACACATAGGAATGCATGTATGTTTTTACAGCTTTATGATATAGAGCGGTGCACGCTTATAACTAATTTCTGGGACCAAGAGATTTACTTCGTTATATCCAAACATTGTTATGTCCATCCAACGAAATTTCGTTATAATTGTATGGATATAACTAATTTCATTATAGCATCCATTAGTGTTGACTTGTTGCTTGTTTACACCTGAACTAGATGTGTGTGTGTAGTGATATAGAACAAGCATTGTATTTAGTTTATTATTTGATTAAATAAATAATAAAATTGTTGTTGTTGCATTAACATGTTAAGTATATTGAAACAGTGATACTATACAGACAAAACAATCTATGTTCACTTGTCCAATTCAAACATTAACAAACAATGAGTTAGTGGATTAATGTGTTGTGTCTGGCGCGATAAATTATCGCATTCGTTCACACCTGTTTTCACACCCAAAACAATCGAAATTGTTTATTCAGTCCTACAGTTAATACCAGCTTTCTGGATTTCCCCAGTTTTCAAAGCCTCTCTTCACAGCTTAGTGTTTATTATGCTTGTAATTGATATCACTTATTTCTATCAGCAGGGTCCATTAATCTCTCTGCGCTGGTCAGTCTTGTGGTCAGAACATAGGGATCAAGTTACAAGTTTACAAGTTTATTTTACTAAGCTCAGTTCATGTATACATGAAAGCATGAGTATGAAAATATTACCAGGCGCGGATCCAGGATTTTGGGTTAGGGGGGGCGTAAAGTGGTCTAGGGGGGTCCGGGGGCATGCTCCCCCGGAAAATTTTGAAAATAATGGATCCATCTGGTGCATTCTGAGGATTCAGAAATACTTTATTTTGTATTGAAAAAGGATAGCTTTCAAGGCAAAATCAATCCAAATAGCACACTTTTATGAAATATCAAGATTTCATGACCAGGTGTCGAAAAAAATACACATTTAGTCCTTTTCTCATTCAGAACAAAATAAAATTACGTATGCACGGACGATTTTAGGGGGGGCGTACGCCCCTTCCGCCCCCCCCTGAATCCGCCCTTGATTACCGTAGTAATGAATACAACAAGGCATATTATATAATATCAGTGAGATTACAAGAGCAACAGAGAATATAGTCAATATAAATAGACACAACTTTATGATGTTACAGAGTTGTGTATATGTTACTATAATTTGTAAAATCAGAAGACACACATATTTTCATAAGACAGGATAAATGTTATATATGCAATAAACAGTGACAAAATAGATCAGATTACACCTCCCATATGATAGAGAAAAGAATGTTCTGCTCATTTTAAAGACATGATAACTATTTAAGTTTACAAAATTCATTGAAATAAAAATACATGTACTACCAAAATCATTCTTTTAAAGGAAGAGAAAAAAACACTGAAGTACATTAAGAAAATACTTAATTAGTATCGTTTGATCTGCACAGATATTTCAAATAGGAATTAGCCTCATACATTGGATTATAATTTAATGCTAATTTAACTATTCATTAAAATAATACAAGCTGTCTTCTAATGTAACTATCCAAGTATAAATATTTATACAATTGTACACATGTATATATGAACGAACGAACGAACATACGTACGTACGAAAAAAAAGAAGATTTTGTAACAGCAATATAAATATATTTTACTGATTTTCATAGGAAGCTTAAGTTGTCCGAGAATATCGGTCAATTTAGTAACAAATAAACATACAGACTGATAGCTCCACAATTAAAAATTATTAATCCCATGTATGTGTTTGTGTGATTCTAAGGTTTGACTTACAACTGAACAATTGCTGATGTTGGTTAGCTTTAGAAACAGACCTGTCCGGGACAAACTTCAACTCAACCGTTAGTAGCCCGATTCAGCATCCGGGGCGTCGGGCTAGTGGATTTCAAGAACCCTGATACGCTACACACACTGAATGCTAGCTTTCCATCTATTTCTTTTCTATTTTGTCTTTTCTTTTTAACCAGCTGAATAAATTGCTGCTTTTTATATAAGTTCGTGTTGTTTTCTGTTCAGTCTTATGTATTCCTTAACAAATTGTGTTAATAATACCCACTGTCCCCCATCATCATCCCTTTTAGCATAGCCAATATTGAATATAGCCATTGTCTCTTCATTTTAACATTCCACTATATGATGTCCAGATACCCAATTCATATTTATTCTTCAAGTAAGCAATAAACTATCAAGAGAAAAATATTTTCACACAGCCCTAGTCTATAAACTATGGAAAGTGTGCATGTATCTTAAGCAACAACTAAACATGCACCAAATCTCCAGTGCCATATTATAGACATGTGACTTTCGTGACTACTACCATATTATATACATGTGACTTTCGTGGCTACTACCATATTACAGACATGATACTTTCGTGGCTACTGCCAGATTATAGACATTTGACTTTCGTGGCTACTGCCGTATTATATACATGTGACTTTCGTGGCTACTACCATATTATAGGCATGGCACTTACGAGACTACTACCATATTATAGACAAGATACTTTCGTGGCTACTGCCATATTATAGACATGATACTTACATGGCTACTACCATATTATAGACATGATACTTACGTGGCTACTGTCATATTATAGACATATTATAGACATGTGACTTTCGTGGCTACTACCATATTATAGACATGTGACTTTCTTGGCTACTACCATATTATAGACAATATACTTTCGTGGCTACTATCATATTATAGACATATTATAGACATGTGACTTTCGTGGCTACTACCATATTTTAGACATATTATAGACTAGTGACTTTCGTGGCTACTACAATATTTTAGACATATTATATACATGTGACTTTCGTGGCTACTACCATATTATAGACATGTGACTTTCTTGGCTACTACCATATTATAGACAATATACTTTCGTGGCTACTACCATATTATAGACATATTATAGACATGTGACTATCGTGGCTACTACCATATTATAGACAATATACTTTCGTGGCTACTACCATATTATAGACATATTATATACATGTGACTTTCGTGGCTACTACCATATTTTAGACATATTATATACATGTGATTTTCGTGGCTACTACCATATGATAGACATGTGATTTTCGTGGCTACTACTATATTTTAGACATATTATAGACATGTGACTTTCGTGGCTACTACCATATTTTAGACATATTATATGCATGTGACTTTCGTGGCTACTACCATATTTTAGACATATTATATACATGTGACTTTCGTGGCTACTACCATATGATAGACATGTGACTTTCGTGGCTACTACCATATTTTAGACATATTATATACATGTGACTTTCGTGGCTACTACCATATTTTAGACATATTATATACATGTGATTTTCGTGGCTACTACCATATGATAGACATGTGATTTTCGTGGCTACTACTATATTTTAGACATATTATAGACATGTGACTTTCGTGGCTACTACCATATTTTAGACATATTATATACATGTGACTTTCGTGGCTACTACCATATTTTAGACATATTATATACATGTGACGTTCGTGGCTACTACCATATTATAGACAAGACACTTTCGTGGCTACTACCATATTATAGACATACGACTTTCGTGGCTACTGCCATATCATAGACATGTGACTTTCATGGCTACTACCATATTTTAGACATATTATAGACAAGATACTTTCGTGGCTACTACCATATTATAGACATGTGACTTTCGTGGCTACTGCCATATTTAAACATATTATAGACATGTGACTTTCGTGGCTACTACCATATTTTAGACATATTATATACATGTGACTTTCGTGGCTACTACCATATTATAGACATGTGACTTTCGTGGCTACTGCCATGTTATAGACATGTGACTTTTGTGGCTACTACCATATTATATACATGTTACTTACGTGACTACTATCATATTATATACATTTGACTTTCGTGGCTACTACCATATTATAGACAGGTGACTTTCGTGGCTACTACCATATTATAGACATATTATATACATGTCACTTTCGTGGCTACTACCATATTATAGACATGTGACGTTCGTGGCTACTGCCATATTATAGACATGTGACTTTCGTGGCTACTACCATATTTTAGACATATTATATACGTGTGACTTTCGTGGCTACTACCATATTTTAGACATATTATAGACCTGTGACTTTCGTGGCTACTACCATATTTTAGACATATTATATACATGTGACTTTCGTGGCTACTACCATCTTGTAGACATTTGACTTTCGTGGCTACTGCCATATTTTAGACATATTATAGACATGTGACTTTCGTGGCTACTACCATATTTTAGACATATTATATACATGTGACTTTCGTGGCTACTACCATATTATAGACATGTGACTTTCGTGGCTACTGCCATATTATAGACATGTGACTTTCGTGGCTACTACCATATTATATACATGTTACTTACGTGACTACTATCATATTATATACATTTGACTTTCGTGGCTACTACCGTATTATAGACAGGTGACTTTCGTGGCTACTACCGTATTTTAGACATATTATATACATGTGACTTTCGTGGCTACTACCATATTATAGACATGTGACTTTCGTGGCTTCTGCCATATTATAGACATGTGACTTTCGTGGCTACTACCATATTATAGACAAGATACTTTCGTGGCTACTACCATATTATAGACATGTGACTTTCGTGGCTACTGCCATATTTAGACATATTATAGACATGTGACTTTCGTGGCTACTACCATATTTTAGACATATTATGTACATGTGACTTTCGTGGCTACTACCATATTTTAGACATATGATATACATGTGACTTTCGTGGCTACTACCATATTTTAGACATATTATGTACATGTGACTTTCGTGGCTACTACCATATTTTAGACATATGATATACATGTGACTTTCGTGGCTACTACCATATGATAGAAATGTGACTTTCGTGGCTACTACCATATTTTAGACATATTATAAACATGTGACTTTCGTGGCTACTACCATATTTTAGACATATTATATACTTGTGACTTTCGTGGCTACTACCATATGATAGTCATGTGACTTTCGTGGCTACTACCATATTAAAGACAAGATACTTTCGTGGCGACTACCATATTATAGACATACGACTTTCGTGGCTACTGCCATATCATAGACATGTGACTTTCGTGGCTACTACCATATTTTAGACATTTTATATACATGTGACTTTCGTGGCTACTACCATATTATAGACAAGATACTTTCGTGGCTACTACCATATTATATACATGTGACTTTCGTGGCTACTACCATATTATAGACATGTGACTTTCGTGGCTACTACCATATTATAGACATGTGACTTTCTTGGCTACTACCATATTATAGACAATATACTTTCGTGGCTACTACCATATTATAGACATATTATAGACATGTGACTTTCGTGGCTACTACCATATTTTAGACATATTATAGACTAGTGACTTTCGTGGCTACTACAATATTTTAGACATATTATATACATGTGACTTTCGTGGCTACTACCATATTATAGACATGTGACTTTCTTGGCTACTACCATATTATAGACAATATACTTTCGTGGCTACTACCATATTATAGACATATTATAGACATGTGACTATCGTGGCTACTACCATATTATAGACAATATACTTTCGTGGCTACTACCATATTATAGACATATTATATACATGTGACTTTCGTGGCTACTACCATATTTTAGACATATTATATACATGTGATTTTCGTGGCTACTACCATATGATAGACATGTGATTTTCGTGGCTACTACTATATTTTAGACATATTATAGACATGTGACTTTCGTGGCTACTACCATATTTTAGACATATTATATGCATGTGACTTTCGTGGCTACTACCATATTTTAGACATATTATATACATGTGACTTTCGTGGCTACTACCATATGATAGACATGTGACTTTCGTGGCTACTACCATATTTTAGACATATTATATACATGTGACTTTCGTGGCTACTACCATATTTTAGACATATTATATACATGTGATTTTCGTGGCTACTACCATATGATAGACATGTGATTTTCGTGGCTACTACTATATTTTAGACATATTATAGACATGTGACTTTCGTGGCTACTACCATATTTTAGACATATTATATACATGTGACTTTCGTGGCTACTACCATATTTTAGACATATTATATACATGTGACGTTCGTGGCTACTACCATATTATAGACAAGACACTTTCGTGGCTACTACCATATTATAGACATACGACTTTCGTGGCTACTGCCATATCATAGACATGTGACTTTCATGGCTACTACCATATTTTAGACATATTATAGACAAGATACTTTCGTGGCTACTACCATATTATAGACATGTGACTTTCGTGGCTACTGCCATATTTAAACATATTATAGACATGTGACTTTCGTGGCTACTACCATATTTTAGACATATTATATACATGTGACTTTCGTGGCTACTACCATATTATAGACATGTGACTTTCGTGGCTACTGCCATGTTATAGACATGTGACTTTTGTGGCTACTACCATATTATATACATGTTACTTACGTGACTACTATCATATTATATACATTTGACTTTCGTGGCTACTACCATATTATAGACAGGTGACTTTCGTGGCTACTACCATATTATAGACATATTATATACATGTGACTTTCGTGGCTACTACCATATTATAGACATGTGACGTTCGTGGCTACTGCCATATTATAGACATGTGACTTTCGTGGCTACTACCATATTTTAGACATATTATATACGTGTGACTTTCGTGGCTACTACCATATTTTAGACATATTATAGACCTGTGACTTTCGTGGCTACTACCATATTTTAGACATATTATATACATGTGACTTTCGTGGCTACTACCATATTGTAGACATTTGACTTTCGTGGCTACTGCCATATTTTAGACATATTATAGACATGTGACTTTCGTGGCTACTACCATATTTTAGACATATTATATACATGTGACTTTCGTGGCTACTACCATATTATAGACATGTGACTTTCGTGGCTACTGCCATATTATAGACATGTGACTTTCGTGGCTACTACCATATTATATACATGTTACTTACGTGACTACTATCATATTATATACATTTGACTTTCGTGGCTACTACCGTATTATAGACAGGTGACTTTCGTGGCTACTACCGTATTTTAGACATATTATATACATGTGACTTTCGTGGCTACTACCATATTATAGACATGTGACTTTCGTGGCTTCTGCCATATTATAGACATGTGACTTTCGTGGCTACTACCATATTATAGACAAGATACTTTCGTGGCTACTACCATATTATAGACATGTGACTTTCGTGGCTACTGCCATATTTAGACATATTATAGACATGTGACTTTCGTGGCTACTACCATATTTTAGACATATTATGTACATGTGACTTTCGTGGCTACTACCATATTTTAGACATATGATATACATGTGACTTTCGTGGCTACTACCATATTTTAGACATATTATGTACATGTGACTTTCGTGGCTACTACCATATTTTAGACATATGATATACATGTGACTTTCGTGGCTACTACCATATGATAGAAATGTGACTTTCGTGGCTACTACCATATTTTAGACATATTATAAACATGTGACTTTCGTGGCTACTACCATATTTTAGACATATTATATACTTGTGACTTTCGTGGCTACTACCATATGATAGTCATGTGACTTTCGTGGCTACTACCATATTAAAGACAAGATACTTTCGTGGCGACTACCATATTATAGACATACGACTTTCGTGGCTACTGCCATATCATAGACATGTGACTTTCGTGGCTACTACCATATTTTAGACATTTTATATACATGTGACTTTCGTGGCTACTACCATATTATAGACAAGATACTTTCGTGGCTACTACCATATTATATACATGTGACTTTCGTGGCTACTACCATATTATAGACATGTGACTTTCGTGGCTACTACCATATTTTAGACATATTATATACATGTGACTTTCGTGGCTACTACCATATTATAGACATGTGACGTTCGTGGCTACTGTCATATTATAGACATGTGACTTTCGTGGCTACTACCATATTTTAGACATATTATATACATGTGACTTTCGTGGCTACTACCATATTTTAGACATATTATAGACCTGTGACTTTCGTGGCTACTACCATATTTTAGACATATTATAGACCTGTGACTTTCGTGGCTTCTACCATATTTTAGACATATTATATACATATGACTTTCGTGGCTACTACCATATTATAGACATGTGACTTTCGTGGCTACTGCCATATTTTAGACATATTATAGACATGTGACTTTCGTGGCTACTACCATATTTCAGACATATTATATACATGTGACTTTCGTGGCTACTACCATTTATAGACATGTGACTTTCGTGGCTACTGCCATATTATAGACATGTGACTTTCGTGGCTACTACCATATTATATACATGTTACTTACGTGATAACTATCATATTATAAACATTTGACTTTCGTGGCTACTACCATATTATAGACATGTGACTTTCGTGGCTACTACCATATTTTAGACATTTTATATACATGTGACTTTCGTGGCTACTACCATATTATAGACAAGATACTTTCGTGGCTACTACCATATTATATACATGTGACTTTCGTGGCTACTAGTTGAAAGTTCTTCATCTTGAAATCAATAATCTCATAGAACATTAATTGATATGTATTGAACTTGAATTTGATACAATGTGATGGATATACTTGTCTCCTGAACAGTTCCAACTTACTACAGTAACTATGTTCTACCAAACACACATACAAACATTTTAATCATGAATGAATCATAAGCCACACATATTATTCAATAAATAACTTGCTTAACATTACATGCCTTAGACAATTATACAAGACAATAGTGGAAAAAGGTAAATTTTATCAAATCAAGTAAAACATTGAGAAAAATAAATATTTATCATTCCAAATATCATGAATATATAATAGCAGTAATAGCCCAAGTGAAATACAAGGTTTATTCACATATCAAAGTTAACATGACATTTATCTCATTTTAGTAAGCTTACGCTGGAGAAATTTTGAACAAATGTTCACTTTGAATGAACAGGAAATACTTGTTATCCAGTACAATACCTGTATAAAATACAATAACAATTACGCATGTAGCTGTTTCACCTTGACACGGATCTCGCTTCTGTTTCATTCTCTTTCTTATACTCCGCATACAACTGTGACTTTCGTGGCTACTACCATATTTTAGACATATTATATACATGTGACTTTCGTGGCTACTACCATATTATAGACATGTGACTTTCGTGGCTACTGCCATATTTTAGACATATTATAGACATGTGACTTTCGTGGCTACTACCATATTTCAGACATGTTATATACATGTGACTTTCGTGGCTACTACCATTTATAGACATGTGACTTTCGTGGCTACTGCCATATTATAGACATGTGACTTTCGTGGCTACTACCATATTAAAGACAAGATACTTTCGTGGCGACTACCATATTATAGACATACGACTTTCGTGGCTACTGCCATATCATAGACATGTGACTTTCGTGGCTACTACCATATTTTAGACATTTTATATACATGTGACTTTCGTGGCTACTACCATATTATAGACAAGATACTTTCGTGGCTACTACCATATTATATACATGTGACTTTCGTGGCTACTACCATATTATAGACATGTGACTTTCGTGGCTACTACCATATTTTAGACATATTATATACATGTGACTTTCGTGGCTACTACCATATTATAGACATGTGACGTTCGTGGCTACTGTCATATTATAGACATGTGACTTTCGTGGCTACTACCATATTTTAGACATATTATATACATGTGACTTTCGTGGCTACTACCATATTTTAGACATATTATAGACCTGTGACTTTCGTGGCTACTACCATATTTTAGACATATTATAGACCTGTGACTTTCGTGGCTACTACCATATTTTAGACATATTATATACATGTGATATTCGTGGCTACTACCATATTATAGACATGTGACTTTCGTGACTACTGCCATATTTTAGACATATTATAGACATGTGACTTTCGTGGCTACTACCATATTTCAGACATATTATATACATGTGACTTTCGTGGCTACTACCATTTATAGACATGTGACTTTCGTGGCTACTGCCATATTATAGACATGTGACTTTCGTGGCTACTACCATATTATATACATGTTACTTACGTGACTACTATCATATTATAAACATTTGACTTTCGTGGCTACTACCATATTATAGACATGTGACTTTCGTGGCTACTGCCATATTTTAGACATCTTATAGACATGTGACTTTCGTGGCTACTACCATATTTTAGACATATTATAGACCTGTGACTTTCGTGGCTACTACCATATTTTAGACATATTATATACATGTGACTTTCGTGGCTACTACCATATTATAGACATGTGACTTTCGTGGCTACTGCCATATTTTAGACATATTATAGACATGTGACTTTCGTGGCTACTACCATAGTATAGACATGTGACTTTCGTGGCTACTACCATATTATATACATGTTACTTACGTGACTACTATCATATTATATATATTTGACTTTCGTGGCTACTACCATATTATAGACATGTGACTTTCGTGGCTACTACCATATTTTAGACATATTATAGACATGTGACTTTCGTGGCTACTACCATATATTAGACGTATTATATACATGTGACTTTCGTGGCTACTACCATATTATAGACATACTACTTTCGTGGCTACTGCCATATCATAGACATGTGACTTTCGTGGCTACTACCATATTTTAGACATATTATATACATGTGACTTTCGTGGCTACTACCATATTATTATACATGTGACTTTCGTGGCTACTACCATATTATAGACATGTGACTTTCGTGGCTACTACCATATTTTAGACATATTATATACATGTGACTTTCGTGGCTACTACCATATTATAGACATGTGACGTTCGTGGCTACTGCCATATTATAGACATGTGACTTTCGTGGCTACTACCATATTTTAGACATATTATATACATGTGACTTTCGTGGCTACTACCATATTATAGACATGTGACTGTCGTGGCTACTACCATATTATAGACATGTGACTTTCGTGGCTACTACCATATTATATACATGTTACTTACGTGACTACTATCATATTATATACATTTGACTTTCATGGCTACTGTCATATTTCAGACATGTGACTTTCGTGGCTACTACCATATTATACTGATTTAGCGTCTTAGTGCCTTCACTACAAACTCCGCCCACCTCATTAAACTTTCGTAGCTACGACGGCTATGATACTTTCATGGCGTAATATATGTTTTTTATTTCCCCGCTTATTTGATTGTTTTTTTGCACATTTCAAATTATAATCGATATCTGTAGTATTCTGCATGTATATGTAGTCATGCTGGGCATTATGTATAAAACACAGGTCACTTGAGTTTATGGATACTGATTTAGCGTCTTCGTGCCTACACCAAACTCCGCCCACCTCATTAAACTTTCGTAGCTACGATGGCTATGTTATTATCAGATGGACGAGTCCACTTTACATGTTCATGTAGTTCATAATTACGATATATTTCATAAATCCTTGCACTGAACATGAATGTCTAAATAACTACTAAGTTATATTGAACGAAAAATTACATCACATTATTTCCATATGTACATTACCAAGTTCTTGTCGAGTAAATTTGATTTCTTCCTATGTTAATCTTACCTGATTTACCTAATTTAATAATATGAATGAATCAGTCCAAAATTACCAAGCGTCCATGTGATCTGTAAACATTTGATCTGAGTCACAAGTATGGACGACGATTTCGAGATAGGATCGCCCATTTTTCCATACGCACGGTTTACTGAAAGCCATCCTCACGCTTACCGGTGTAACCATAAAATACCACCAGTTAAGACATCCCTTGCTTGTTGGACTCTGCGTTTGCCTTTTAAGACTACTATATGAATGTACTGCGCTAAGCAATCAATTCATTTGGCTCGTAACTTACTTTAATAAATTAATACACTGTCGTGTTATATCGTATTTACTTACTTTAATCAATTAATACATTGTCGTGTTATATCGTATTACGGTTTGTTCATGTAGATGGCGTATCCCGTCAACATCTTACTACATAATGTTTCAATAACTATATATTCAAAAGAAAAGTCAAAGTGAAAGTAGAACAACGTATGAAATGTGGTAAATCATATTCATATAACAAGATGCACAATGATCAGGCTAGATAAGTTATAACAACAACTTTTCGTATATATAAGGTTTTGAGTATATATGCAGCTTGGGGATATCATAGCCACAGTAAATTACAACAACACCTTTTCGTATATATAAGGTATTGAGAATGTATGAAGCTTGGGGATAGCCACAGTAAATTACAACAAGAACGTCTCTGATACATCAGGTATTGAGTATATATGCAGCTTGGGGATAGCCACAGTAAATTACAACAAGAACGTCTCTGATACATCAGGTGTTGAGTATATATGCAGCTTGGGGATAGCCACAGTAAATTAAAACAAGGACTTATCCGATGTATAAGGTATTGAGTATATATGCAGCTTGGGGATAGCCATAGTAAATTACAACAAGAACATCTCTGATATATAAGGTATTGAGTATGTATGCAGCCTGGGGATAGCCACAGTAAATACAAACAACAACTTTTCGTATATATCAGGTATTGAGCATGTATACAGCTTGGGGATAGCCACAGTAAATACCAACAAGAACGTCTCTGATTTATCAGGTATTGAGCATTTATGCAGCTTGGGTATAGCCACATTAAATTAAAACAAGAACATCTTTGATATATAAGGTATTGAGTATATATGCAGCTTGGGGATAGCCACAGTAAATTACAACAACAACATTTCGTATATTTAAGGTATTGAGAATGTATGTAGCTTGGGGATAGCCACAGCAAATTACAACAAGAACGACTCAGATATATAAGGTAGTGGGTATATATGCAGCTTGTGGATAGCCACAGTAAATTACAACAAAAACTTTTCGTTTATATAAGGTATTGAGATTGTATGCAGCTTGGGGATAGCCACAGGAAATTACAACAATAACGTCTCTGATACATCAGGTATTGAGATTGTATGCAGCTTGGGGATAGCCACAGTAAATTACAACAAGAACGTCTCTGATACATCAGGTGTTGAGTATGTATGCAGCTTGGGGATAGCCACAGTAAATTAAAACAAGGACTTATCCGATATATAAGGTATTGAGTATATATGCACCTTGGCGATAGCCACAGTCAATTATAACAAAAAAATAACCGTTATATACGGTATTGAGTATATATGCAGCTTGGGAATAGCCACAGTAAATTACCATAAGAACGTCTCTGATACATCAGGTATTGAGTATATATGCAGCTTGGAGGTAGCCACAGTAAATTAAAACAAGAACTTATCCGATATATAAGGTATTGGGTATATATGTAGCTTGTGGATAGCCACAGTAAATTACAACACAAACTTTTCGTTTATATAAGGTATTGAGAATGTATGCAGCTTGGGGATAGCCACAGTAAATTACAACAAGGACGTCTCTGCAGCTTGGGTATAGCCACAGTAAATTTAAAACAAGAACGTCTTTGATATATAAGGTATTGAGTATATATGCATTTTGGGGATAGCCACAGTAAATTACAACAACAACATTTCGTATATATAAGGTATTGAGAATGTATACAGCTTGGGGATAGCCACAGTAAATACCAACAAGAACGTCTCTGATATATCTGGTATTGAGTATATATGCAGCTTGGGGATAGCCACAGTAAATTAAAACAAGATCATCTCTGATATATAAGGTATTGAGTATATATGCAGCTTGGGGATAGCCACATTAGTTACAACAACAACTTTTCGTATATATAAGGTATTGAGAATACAAACTTCCGTGCATATAAAAAAACATAGAAGATTACATGTATATTACTGGATAAATGAACATATTCACATGTTGATATTTTGAAAATGTTGCTTTTATTATATGCGGATGATATAGTTATTTTTTCTAAAACAGAAACGGAGCTACAACGGGATTTAGACATATTGAAAGATATTTGTACTGTATCTGTCCCCAAAGACCATTTATACTCAATACCTTATTTGTAACAAAAGCATTAGATATAATTTACTGTACCTATCTCAAAGCTCAATATATACTCAATACCTTTTGTTCTAATTAACTGTACCTATCCCCAAGGTACATAATTTATAAACTCAATACATTATATATCAGAGAAGGTTTTGTTGTAATTTACTGTACCTATACCCAAGTTACGTATATACTCAATACCTTATATATCAGAAAAGGTTTTGTTGTAATTTAATGTAGCTATCCACAAGCTTAAAATATACATACTACATTGTATATCAGTGAAGGTTTTGTTGTAATTTACTGTAGTTATCCACAAACTACATATATACACAATACATTATACATCAGAGAAGGTTTTATTGTAATTTACTGTAGCTATCCCCAAGCTAAACATATACTCAATACCTTATATATCAGAAAAGGTTTAGTTGTAATTTCCTGTAGCTATCTCCAAGCTAAATATATACTCACAACATTATATATCACAGAAGGTTTTGTTGTAATTTAATGTAGCTATCTACAAGCTAAAAATATACATACTACATTGTATATCAGTGAAGGCTTTGTTGTAATTTACTGTGGCTATCCCCAAGCTACATATAAACTCAATACCTGATATATCAGTGAAGGTTTTGGTGTAATTTAATGTGGTTATCCCTAAGTTACATATAAACTCAATACCTGATATATCAGAGAGGTTCTTGTTATCATTGACTGTGGCTATCTATAAGCTGCATATATACCCAATACCTGATATATCAGAGAAGTTGTTATTGTAATTTACTGGGGCTATCCCCAAGCTGCATATATACTGAATACCTTATATATCAGAGAAGTTCTTGTTGTAATTTACTGTGGCTATCCCCAAGCTGCATATGTACTCAATACCTGATAAATCAGAGACGTTCTTGTTGGTATTTACTGTGGCTATCCCCAAGCTGTATACATGCTCAATACCTGATATATACGAAAAGTTGTTGTTGGTATTTACTGTGGCTATCCCCAAGCTACATATATACCCACTACCTTATATAACGGATAAGTTTTTGATATAATTGACTGTGGCTATCCCCAAGCTGCATATATACCCACTGCCTTATATATCTGAGTCGTTCTTGTTGTAATTTGCTGTGGCTATCCCCAAGCTGCAGACATGCTCAATACCTGATATATACGAAAAGATGTTGTTGTTATTTACTGTGGCTATCCCCAAGCTGCATATATACTGAATACCTGATATATCAGAGACGTTCTTGTTGTAAATTAATGTGGCTATCCCCAAGCTGCATACATTATTAATACCTTATATATACGAAAAGTTGTTGTTGTAATTTACTGTGGCTATCCCCAAGCTGCATGTATACTCAATACCTTATATATCGGATAAGTCCTTGTTGGTATTGACTGTGGCTATCCCCAAGCTACATATATACCCAATACCTTATATATCGGATAAGTCCTTGTTGGTATTGACTGTGGCTATCCCCAAGCTACATATATACCCACTACCTTATATATCAGGGAAGTTCTTGTTATAATTTACTGGGGCTATCCCCAAGCTACATATATACCCACTACCTTATATATCAGAGAAGTTCTTGTTATAATTTACTGGGGCTATCCCCAAGCTACATATATACTCAATACCTTATATATCAGAGAAGTTCTTGTTATAATTTACTGGGGCTATCCCCAAGCTACATATATACTCAATACCTTATATATCAGAGAAGTTATTGTTATAATTTACTGGGGCTATCCCCAAGCTACATATATACCCACTACCTTATATATCAGAGAAGTTCTTGTTATAATTTACTGTGGCTATCTCCAAGCTACATATATACCCACTACCTTATATATCAGAGAAGTTCTTGTTATAATTTACTGGGGCTTTCCCCAAGCTACATATATACTCAATACCTTATATATCAGAGAAGTTCTTGTTATAATTTACTGGGGCTATCCCCAAGCTACATATATACCCACTACCTTATATATCAGAGAAGTTCTTGTTATAATTTACTGGGGCTATCCCCAAGCTACATATATACTCAATACCTTATATATCAGAGAAGTTCTTGTTATAATTTACTGGGGCTATCCCCAAGCTACATATATACTCAATACCTTATATATCTGAGAAGTTCTTGTTATAATTTACTGGGGCTATCCCCAAGCTACATATATACTCAATACCTTATAAATCAGAGAAGTTCATGCTATAATTTACTGGGGCTATCCCCAAGCTACATATATACTCAATACCTTATATATCTGAGAAGTTCTTGTTATAATTTACTGTGGCAATCCACACGCTTCGTGTACATGTAGTCATAGGCTCCCATATTGTACAAGGTTAAATTATAGTATATTATGAGCGTCTTCTCAAAATATACATCTGTACATTTGCGAATCACTGTCCGATATGTTTTGTATATCATTTCCTTTTTACATGCGTATATATAACCACGGACCTATAAACCATGGATTCATGATATCGATCAATGTTACCTCATATAATATTGCGTTCGCATAGCATCAATTGAACTGTTGAACTTTACTTCGAGGCGCAATTATTACAATTTAAAGATGCTTAATAATCTGCTATTAACCAAGCCGGATAATTCATCCGGGCGAAACGATCGAAGAGAAAAACAGCGCACGCACCGGGTCATTGAGTGTGCGTATAGCCTAGGCGTGGATATGGAAATAAGTCATTACCTTCGAGATAGATGGCAAATCTTTTCTTTTTTCGGTGAATTCTCCTCCAAGGAAGATGAACGACCCATGGGAACCGATCGATAAACACAATGAAACACCTAAAATACCAGAACCACCGAAAGATCCTCTGAAAGACATGATTAGTTCAGAAACCTACATAAAATCTCTTGGTAAGAACTTAATTGGCTATTATTGAATTTATTCACCACTAATCTAGAGTGTTTTGCATCTTTATCATTTGTCCATTTCTGTGTCATCAATGAGAACAAAATATATGTGTAGTTGATTGTGGCGGACACACTAATACTGTATTAGCCAGGAAGGTAGGGGCTAGCTGTCCCGGGCTGCGGGACAACTCGACCCCTAACCAACTCGACCCTAGTCCAAACAATTTGACAACCATGCTAGATCCTTCACGTTTACCTTCATTTTTCAATACTTGTTTGTTATCTTTCATATTTTATCTTCAATGTCATGGCATGGAGTCTAAAAGCATCTCATCAAAAATGCGTAGCAAAGTCAGTGTCAGCTCAAATTTTAACACTTTGATTTTATTGTTTTATCACATGTTTTTCGTATAGATATGTCAAATGCTGCCACAATCTGTTTTAGTTACATGCATAACTCTAATGAAAAACGCAAAAATGGCAATTATCACGATGTAAACAACACGCTGTATATCACCAACTGCCATTACATAGAGATGTTTATTCGACTACCCATCATATTTAAACTCAATTTGCATTTTCAAGGCTAGTGTTTTAATAAAACTTTTATTCATGGATTTTGTTGCAAATGTACCATAATTGATTATTTATTACTGTGTCATAAGTTTTATTGTTGAAATATTTCATTTTATATCCTGACCAAATTATCTGGCTCCTATATAAAAAGTGCTACGGGAAATTGACGATGTCCCATATATGACTCCGCATTTGACAGAAAACGTAAATTGTAAAATAACATAAAAAATGAAGGTAAACGTGAAGAATACAAACGCTTGGAGCTATACGTGTAGGACTAACTCGACCCCTATGTCAACTCGACCTCTAAGTCAACTCGTCCCCTTATTTTGCTAAGTCAACTCATCCCCTTATTTTGCTACGTCAACTCGACCCCTCATTTTATTTTCAATGCATGTATGGAGGATCGGGTAGAAACTAAAATATGCGTAAAAAGAGTTTTCGTTGATTTTACTAAGTCCCTTATGAGAATTTCTATCTTTGAAAAAAGATAGAAATTCTCATAAGGGTCCCCCTTACGTGATTTTTGCGAAAACCTCGGGAAACATTTTAAATGGATATATTGCATAGCTGAATACATTTTCGTCGATGGGCTAGCTAAGTCTTTTCTGTAAAAATAAGCAAAATCGGAGTGAAATATTTTTTTTCCGAAAAATGAAATTCTATCAAGGGTCCCCCCCTTACGTGATTTTTAGCGAAAACTTTTTGCACGTAAATATGTCAAGTAATACACCATTTTGTTCGTCTTGATGAAAACTATTCAAATATATATATATGTATACTTTCATCTAAATCTACGGCTAATGCTGACACTGACTGAAACTGACTGACTATGACTGACTCCGACTGACTCCGACTGACTCTTACTGACTCTTACTGACTCTGACTGATTTTACTAAGTCTTAATAAGAATTCTTGGCGTAGTAATGTTTAAATTGATAAATGTAACTCAAGTAATTGCTTTTCTCTGATCCTTTTGGGTTTATGATTCTTTGGTCCATTGGCCACTTTTAAAAGTCTTTTGAGTTGTTTTAATGATCATAGTCCATGAAGGTATTAATTTATTCTTTTTTATGTTGATCTGTCTATTTTATCCTCTTGTAATAGTAAATCGTTTGTAACAATGTATGTTTGCAAACAAATACTTTCTTGCAAGATGAAAGATGCGCCATGTGGAATTTAATAATTAATAGGGATGTTTGATTTTATTATTTGCTCTAGTTTGTTGCATAGACTATATTCTAAAAAAGAGAACAATTAAAATTAATCCATTGAAAATGTTCATGATTTAATTTTTATAAACGATAATGCAACATATGGTAATTATATGTAATATCTGTATTTGTAAAAATACGTTTATTTTTGTATTGTAATATGTATGATTGATTTTTTAAGCGGTTGTTTATTTGACAATTCAATCTATCAATATACAGCTATGGTATATCACATGCATGTCGCACAGCATGTGTCATAGATAAGCTAGAATCACATTGTCACATCTAATTGATAGTGTCGAGTTGGTCAGGGTAAATAGTAGGGGTCGAGTATGTTAGGGGTCGAGTTGTCCCGATACCGCTGTCCCGTAATCAGTCCAAATAAGTAGACAACTATGCTTGCTACTTCAAGTTTTACCTTCATATTTCAATGGGTTTTGTAATTATTATTTTTAGTCTCATTGACAAGAGTAGATATTCCACATATGAGAAAAGTTTGAAGAAGTCACATATTTAACATGACAATTTAATTTTTGAGGCACAACATATTCAGTTTGTTAACATCTGAAGTTATGTGTGTATATAAAGTTGTGTGTGTTAATGCCGCACACACCAGTAACCCTTCCTAGTTTATATGGTCCATGAAAAGACTTCTACTATTTTATTATTGTCCTCTTATTAAATATTTGTTAACAAATGTTGCAGAATCTGACAAAGCCAAACTACTCCTTCCCATCGTATTTCTTTCATGAATGATATTTTCAATACAAGTAAATCTTCAATTCAAATGCTCATATTCATTCAACTTTCACATAAAAATATACTGGTTTATAAAAAAAAAATTATTCAATAGTGACAGCAGAGACTGCACATTTTTATGTGTTAATGCTAGAAATTAAGTCATATTACAGATATATATTCTACACCTATGGAAAACTAACCTACATCTGTTTTATTTCAGAAAAGAAACTGGCGAAGATTAATAGAAAGTCGGACGTTGTTAAACCAAAGGATATGATTAATTGCTTACAAGCTGTAAAAGACTTACACACATCAGAGTTTATGTCAAGCCAGATATCTAGTGAATATATTGATGACTATAATACTAGTAGTGATTCCCATGATACTGTGATAGCATCTCTGCAGAGAAAACTGAATCCGGAAAGACAGGCTTTAGGTGCTCTAGAGTTAGTGCCTCTTGTGAAAGATGACATTTTATCTAAAACTGTGGAACAGTCCGATGACTCAACATAGCCATATTTGTTCAACAAAATTAGAATTGTTTGTGTCTAATTGGGTCCTAATCTAAACTTCCTATTTATTCATATTCAAGATTGGATTTTACATGTACGTTATTCATATTGTGAACAATATAAATAATACTCCCTTTGAGACATCTTGTTCTGTCAAGTTAATAACTAAGCATATTTCCTGGCTATTTATGCCTTGTGTATAAATATAATATTAATATAATGATATATTATTGTTTCAAACATTATGTTTTATATACATGTACACTGTTTTGTACATATGTACTGGATTAAAATTATTATGTGTTCATTGTATGTTTGTCTTCAAGTAGGTACTAACCAGTCGGCTGTATCACCCCACACTGCTGCCCTCATCCCACTTATGTCAATACACTTCTGCTACCTTCATATAAATGCAGTTGGATGTGCACCCAGTGTGGGGGCTTGACACCCCCCCACTCTAGCAAAGGTGCTCTGCAGTTTCGTCACACTCCACTACACAGCTTAAAAAGTAGTATATTGAAGGGTATTCTATGCTCAGAAGGATGAAAACTTGCTTAAATAGTTTATCATTTATTGAGTTTTAACTTGGAAGATCTAATTTATTGAGGATTTAATACTTTATTTTACAGTCAAATGTCATTGAGGATGTCATTCAGCTGGTAATGTTAATGATGCAGACTATCATTAAGGAAAATGTGAAGTGCTGCTTGAAGTCACAACCACTGTAATTCTAATGATTTATAAGAGTTCATAATAGGAACAATCAAACAAACCATTAAATTTCCAAATGATAATAACTAATCTGTCTTGATATTTATTCTTCAATTTCATGTCTTAGAAGTTTAAAATTGGGCTTAGCAATAATCAAATAACAATATTTTAAGTTGTATGACATACATGTAGTTGATACAGTACTTTAAATGTAAACCATATATTTTAAGTCTATGTACAATTCCACTTCAGGCTATTCTTATTCCATCTTCGAATTACCTTTTGATTGTCAGAAGTTTTGTTTTGTGACTGTCTGACTGACTGGATATAACTTTGATTGACTGTATCAACTAGTATGTATGGAATCATCTTATACTTTACAGGATAATAATATACACATATTATTGTATTTCTTTTTTTCCGGAAGTATCAGACAATTTCATGTAATATGAAGTAGATGAATTGATAAAAAAGTTCATAACTGATGTTGATTAATGTGAAATATTAATATCATTTTTGTTAGGAATGCCTCAAACCATTCGTAGCATTTTCATTAAAACTTACGAATTTGTAGCGTCTGCAAGTGTACGAAAATATTGATGAAACACTCTTGGGATGATAAGAACATCCTAAGAAAATCTTACAAAAAATTTGCGTGTAAGAACGTTGATACAACAGGGCCGCCCATTATGTACAAAATTATTAGCGGTCACATTGAAGCAATTTAGAAATTATTTTTGCAATGATGTATTTAATATTTTGATGATTGATATAGTATAATATTGTGATAATTGTGCAATAAATCGTAAAATACTTGTACAAATTTATTTTGTATTCAGCCAATGATTTTTGAGCGTATTCAATATGTTATTATATTTTGGGGTTTATCCCTATTTTACAACATCTGCAATTACATTCAGCAGCGGTAGTGAGAATCTTCATCCTCTTAGTTGGTTGTCAAACACTCTTCATTTAGAACATGTCTGGATATGGCATACATATACCAACAACCTTAATGTTGCCAGTCATACACTCTTCATTTAGAACATAGACATTGTCTGGGTATTGCATGTACCAACAACCTTAATGTTGCCAGTCATACACTCTTCATTTAGAACATAGACATTGTCTGGATATTGCATGTACCAACAACCTTAATGTTGGCTGTCATACACTCTTCATATTGAACATATACATTGTCTGGGTATTGCATGTACCAACAACCTTAATGTTGCCAGTCATACACTCTTCATTTAGAACATAGACATTGTCTGGGTATTGCATGTACCAACAACCTTAATGTTGCCAGTCATACACTCTTCATTTAGAACATAGACATTGTCTGGGTATTGCATGTACCAACAACCTTAATGTTGGCTGTCATACACTCTTCATTTAGAGCATAGACATTGTCTGGATATTGCATGTACCAACAACCTTAATGTTGCCAGTCATACACTCTTCATTTAGAACATAGACATTGTCTGGATATTGCATGTACCAACAACCTTAATGTTGCCAGTCATACTCTCTTCATTTAGAGCATAGACATTGTCTGGATATTGCATGTACCAACAACCTTAATGTTGCCAGTCATACACTCTTCATTTAGAACATAGACATTGTCTGGGTATTGCATGTACCAACAACCTTAATGTTGGCTGTCATACACTCTTCATATTGAACATATACATTGTCTGGGTATTGCATGTACCAACAACCTTAATGTTGCCAGTCATACACTCTTCATTTAGAACATAGACATTGTCTGGATATTGCATGTACCAACAACCTTAATGTTGCCAGTCATACACTCTTCATTTAGAACAAAATCGTTCATAACTTATTAATTAATTTCCATCTTTTTCTTAATAAGCGTGATATTTGAATTTAATGTCTCTTGAAAACGTTATGCAGGATGTTCATATTTGTCACATTATGTAAAAAGATTTAGCTATAATGCATAACATTTTTTTACAAAGTTTGAAAGATCTTATATTTGATCCTGATCCTGAAATAAGATCCTTTGTGATCAGGGGGCCTGTGTAGAATTATATAGGCAAGTCGTCTTGTCCAGAACTATGTAATCAAACTCCATGCGCACAATGTAGCCAGAGCGTCAGGCCCTCGTGATTTGACCTCTTGTCACAGTTTATCATTAAACAAAACAGTAGGTGTCAACAATTTACAACCGACCTGTGCAGCAATGCATGAAATGACTCGTAAATATATTGTACTAATAAACACTGTCGATCAGACTTGAGGTAACGGGAAACAACTGAATTGAGCAACTGCCTTATCGGCCAAGGGATGAATCGCTATCCCAATTTGGCTTATGTTGACACAGGTCGATGGCATAATCCTAATAAAATCCCAAGTTTTATGTCAACTATGCAAACAAACTTGGGGACGAATTTCTCTTTGCGTTAGAATGTCGTTAATTCTGTGATTTAAGAAAATATCTCATTAAACGCTAATTTTGGAAAATACCAAACATTCCTAAATTTATTGAATTAATCTATTCCACGACCAAATCTATTGTTAAAATACATCAATTTATGTACTGTTTTGAAAGACGAGATAATTTATATCGAGAATAATAGGTTAGTGACGTGGAATGAGAAAGTTTATCAGGCAAGGCGGAGGAATTTATCGGGTGAGCCGAAGGCGCATTCGGAAATCCTCGGCCAACTACGTCAAGTGTTATCCGAGTAACGAAGTGGTACGGAAATGCCCGAGAGCTGTCGAGAATGCCGAAGGCGAACCCGATAACTATACCGGAGCCGAGCCTGATAAACTTTCTCATTCCACGTCACTAACCTATTATTCTCTTTATCCTGTCACTTCTTGTGTTAAGTAAGGGGGAAATACCTTTAATTTTAAATAATACCGAGTTACATCCCCTAAATTGTGACGTAATTAATGTTGTGACGTATTGAACATGTTGTGACGTATTGAATATAAGTGTGGTTAGCACCTTACGCCGAGAGAAATAGTTCCCATGAGTTTGACACATTTTCAGTGGCAATTTGAATTTTTCTGCGTTTGCAAACATCTGATGAGCATAAATCAAGAAATTCTAAGAATTTGCCAGAATTAAGTAAGAGTCAATAAGTAAACATTACAATTAGTTCATACGCAATTTCCAATGGTTTGTGAGAAATGTCAAGTGCCACAGAACACGTGAAAAAACACATTTATTTAATGAATATTTGGACATTTAAAACCGCACAAGAAAACAAGGAAACATATGTGGATTCAGTCTATCAGTGTCATTTACGATTGCAAATTTTCGGCAGAAATTAATCGATGAAACCGAACTGGGATACTAATATTGAGAAGATGGGTGGGGTACGCTATTGTAAAAGAATTTTTCATGTATTTTGTTTTGAAAGTTGGCGTGACTAAGTCATTTCTAAGTCATTATTTGTATCATATCAATATATTACATAACCAAATTCATAATATACTTGTATGCATATAAAACAGACGCAAATATTATCATAAAACACATTATCTCGGATCATTTACATTTCAAACCGTTCGGCTGCTCAGATACACATACCGGACGTTCCATTGTAGAAATTAACTAACGTCAGATAACGTTCGACGAGACATTGACGTGACTTAACACAATGAATGACGTATATGACGTCGTCACCAAGAGACGTTTCATAGACGTCAAAGTCAGCAAAGAGGCAAGTCGCACATTTATTTTGAGAGAATATTTTTCAATTTATCAGCAGTCATGGAAGATATTTGGATACCAAAGTTGTCTGTATTGATGACTTATGATAAAATGTAGGCGAATTTCTATTTTTAAGTAATATTTTACTCATAAATACCGTTTCATTGCAATTTAGAAAATTTGATTAGTTGCAGCATTGTATAAATGAGAGATGAAGTATTGTTTTATAGAAATCGGATGTATCTTTTTTCGAAATGCTAGTAAAGGACCGAGTGTTCATAAAGCTAAATAATACATTCAAGATTTCCAGTGTCACATATGTGATATAAATAACAAAAGTTAAAATAAGAAAGTGAATATAACATACATGTACTAAAGAATATGTTTGAATGTACTTATACAGTTTAAAACAATAACAATAATACCCAAAATAAATTAATAATGCAGGAAATGACATGAGCAGCCGCTTTATACATAGTTATATACATTTATTTCTTAGAAAAAAATACAAGCAATAAAATACAATACAATTCTCTAGCATCTATACGATTTTATTACAGGTTACTAAAATAAGAATTCGTTAATGCATCCATACTGTATTTTATAAAGCCACATTATTATTTATTTATTTTGTTTTTGTTTAAGATTTACTGACATGAAGAAGTTTTGTGTTGTTACTGGATATAAACCCCAGTCAACATTAATTCAGAGTTTTCAAGCGGTGAAGAAGCACAAGCAGTCAGGTATTGCAGAAATAAAGCATTTTAAAAATCCTACATTCGATGTTTAATGTGACAATAATGATATATCCCAAAAATAATATGATACAACTATGGCAATGACTCTAAGATGTTATAGACACAGTATGACAGATACATGCAGTGTCTGTCGGTAAGTGAATTGTTATATTGAATTAAATTGTTATATTGAAATACAATGTGAAATCTTATTTATATACATGTCTTATAGTGTGCAAACGATAAATTTTAATTATTATTATGTTTTGTTTACAGAAGGCCACATTGAAAATATGATGTTTTTATAGTTATATATTTATATCATAATGTGTAACAACCTTCTTAAAATAAAGATGTTATTATTATTACCAACTGGGATTGCAGCGTTGTAAATTGATTTGTGTTCTTGAGAAAAAAACTGAAGAAGCCGAAACATTGTTTAAATACATACATGTCTCGGATGAATTATTTTCTAAAACGTTGCAATATATATACATTAGTTAAAATGATAACCCGAAATGCTTATACAATATGCAATGTATATGCACAGGCTATTTGTTGACGAGTGGGTCCAAAACTTTGACGAAGTTTATATTAACATTTGTTGTCAAATTATTGATGCGCCTTCTTTGTTTTACAGTTTTGTCAGTGAGCAATGTGTTCCGTTCTTTACGGAATGCTGTGCTGAACACAACCAGACAGGATTATAACATTATGAGAGAGGAAATACACAGTGATACATTGTAAGTCAGATATACATTCATACGTCTTAAATGCTGTTCCTTCTTCTAGTCTATCCGACATCTACATTGACTTATCTTCGTATTACTGTGCCTGAATCTTATCTTAGGAACACAGTTGACCACCATGGTGTTTGTCCTTCACTCACGTTTTAAGTCCACTTGCGCATGTTTCTTACACAAGTATCTCCCTAGTTCTTCACCGCATTCCCTGTATGCCTTTGTCCTTCTGGTCTCACTCACACTTACATTTCCGTGTTCTGTTGTATTAGTACGAGAGTCTACCAGCTGATATGTCTTCTCAACTGTTACATGCAATCAACAATAACGCAGCAATAGAAATGTTCAAACTTAAATTTCAAATATTTAAGTAATATATCAGTTTGTTTAGAGTAAACTTGGGTTTCTTTCTCAATTCAAAACATGTGTTGTTATTTTAGTGCATCACGTGACGTTCAGTTAGAACTAAGAGAGAAGAAGAATTTGTTGCTAAATGTTACTAACAAACACGAAGCAGCAATGGCGAATCTGAGGGAAGCTAGAATTGTAAGAAACGCTGTATTATCTAAAATTTCTTTCTGAGTATTAATTTTACAAAATCCTTGTGTTGCAATTATCGTTATGGTCAATTTCCGACTTGTTGTGACATGCCTGGTTTTATAAACATTACGTTGTATAATTTAAATGAATCGTTTAAAAGATAGCACCGTGTGTCTTCGTCTGGAAATCATTGATTAGAAATATATTTTCGCCAATTTTGTGACTGTCAGGTCCTGCATTTCTTATCTAGCTACGATAGTTTTGTTGTAATTTCTAACAATTACTTAGTTTTAAAAAGAACTCGCAATTGTTTATGTTATTGATAATGATTAGTTTTAACTAATTTATTTTACGATGATGTTGAACAAATTATTACAACTTAAATTATTCCCTCTCGATGACTGCTTCCAGGGTACTTACCAGAACATGTACCATATTCATTGACTATGAAATTCCCGGTTCAACCTCGCATATCGCAGGGTTCGAACTCACAATTTTCAGAACAGCAGTCAGGCGCTCTATCACTTTGCCACTAGTCCTCAAATTATTAATAATGTTTTGAATGATTACAAAAAATAACTTCCGTTGATTTTGTTTGTAAAATTTGTTATCCTGATGAAGGCGAAACTTTGATGCGATAAATTTACAAAAGATGTAGTTTACGTGTTGTTGTTGACTAATCCATTATTCTGAATTGTTACAGAAATGCTGGAAGACCCAAGCAAAACTGGAGAAATATTCCTTGATTGTGGCCACACAAAAATCTGCCTTACTGTACAACGAACAAGAGCAAGAAGTGAGAGAAGATGCACTGAAGAAAATGGAAAACGTATTTGATCAATGGATGATTGAACACCATAAAGATCATGTACACCTTGAATGTAGACTTCTTAATGAAATCAGACTCAGACAGAAGCTTGAAAAGGTGAGTTTTTGCTTGTAGTGGGGTCCACACATTTAGGTCATATACTATATTATGCAGCTTTTATTTTTCTCGAAATGTTAACCACAGTTTCCCAGCCATGGTTTATTTCAGTCCTAGATGAGCACCAGGTAGATCTAGAACCACCGACCTGACAACGTTAGATATGGCACCTTCCTTGCCATAAAGAGTTTTTGAATAATACATGTACATGCATTATGTATATAGTGGTAATTGCTAAAAATGTGTACTTTTATATTGTGTATGTCCTTCCTTAATAACTACTTCATTGTATATAGATTAACACAAATCTTGTCCCTTACAGATATCTAGAGATATTGAAACAGACATTTGCAACAAGATCTATGAAGCCATTGTACAAATGATGGACAAGTATGATCAAATTGTCGGGTATGTATGTCTAAACCATGCATAGTATGACAACAATTTGGGTGTTTTACATTATTATGTCCAGACATTGGTGCGATTTATGTTGAAAGGATATTGATATTTTACAAATGTCTGCTTATGAAACATTACTGCGCGAGAGTTTGACAGTCGAACGGACATACATCTGCCTAATTAAATGCAGGTTGTTTAGTTAGAATGTTTTTCACGTACAACAGAAACACTTTCAATTTTAATGAAATTTAGCAATGCAGTTGTTGACTTTTTAAAACAAGTTCATTTTATGATATTGTTTTATTTGTTTCAGTTCAATGGAATTGAACAAGTTGACTAACAAACTGTATAAGCAAGCCTGTCGTGTATACTCCTTCCAAACTATTGAGGTAAGCTTATATCATTCTGTTGTTTGTTATTGTTCCGTCAGTTCTAATGGATTGATAAAATATCGTAAAATATTGTAAAATACCACAAATTTGCATATGTTATTTTTTGTATCCAGCCAATGGCTACTGGCTTTCTTGCATTGTCCTGTGATGTGTTCCATTCATTCAATCCGCTCCCCCTTGTTGTCCCCCTAAATTATTCATGGTTGTTTTCGAAATTTAAATATAGACTATTCATTGCTCCCCCTTTCCCACACATGTTTACCCTTGTACCTCACAAGTCCTTGTTTCGTAAGCTGTTGTTTCCCTGGGGTATATGTGGGGAGGCATTGTCTTAAACGTTCGAGATTTATACTGAACACACTTATCATATCTGCCTTAAACCATGCGTTTACTATGCTCGTGGCACTCCACCCTCGTCCTATAATTATTTTTTTTCATAAAGGTAGCTATTGCGTTACAAGACACATTTCTTGCGTCTATGGATATAGACTTTACCTCAGTTTGATATGTCAAGCCACAATGTGTGTTTATACTTTATGAAATGCAAGATTGTAAACAAATTTCATTGTTCCTTCAGAATTCACCTTGCAATAAGCAATGGATTGAGAACCCAACACACAAGAGATGTGAATGGAACGAAAGTGACAAAATAACAAAGGTAACTTTGATTGAACATTTGAATACAGTCAAACGTGTTAGGCCATGCCAAATTGGAATTTTGTTAAGCGTCAACCTAAGTTCGCGAAACCTGGCTACCTATTAAAAAAAACACAAACTCATAACGAATAAACAAATATTCTCAGATAATAAGTGATGCATAATTTTAGATATTTTAATGAAAGAAACATCATAAAAACAAAACAAAATGGTTTGTTTCAAAACTAGATCTATACATGAATAAATCTAATTTAAAACTGACTCGTTTTCACACAAATTGACTAGTTGTCACACAATAATCACATCGTTGTCGGATTTCAACTAAAATTGCCGTTGTCGAATCATGGATGTCGAAAATATTTGAGATTTTGTAGCTTAGAAAAAATGTTTTTTTGGCTCGAGGAGCTCAAAACCTGGCACACAAAATTCGAATTTGGCATGGCCTTATTGGACCAAGTCAGGGCTTAGATATATTTTAAGCAATCCTATCTTAGATCCAACATTGCACCACCATTAACAGGGGACCAGTTTAGAATAATTGCGGGATGGCTTTAAAAACAAAGCTCGAGTATAAATTTTGTCTTTAACTATACAATATAATAGCATTAAGATTATATGTTTTTTCAGTGTGAAAAAAATCAACACTCAACATCGCTACTCATGTCGTTACTGTATGAAGTTGAAACTGGTGACCAATACCGTTCTAGAATACGTATGTCTTTGCGTGATCAGTGTAAACGTATTTTAAAGTTATTTGTTCTAGTACTAATAGGAAAGTTGCATTACCCTCATTTACACTGTGTTTTGATTAAAATATTATCACATTAATTGTGCCATTTGTGGTAAAACTATTTGAGTACGTATTATCTGCTGATATGTATATCATTAAACACGAAGACACTTAGATCAAATTACACTTACGTATGCACAACACTTGTTTTTTTTAAAGTGAAAACATTAAGTGTTTTTCATATTGTTCTATACTGTTTGGTATCTTAGTTTGATGTTTTGTGAATTTATATACTATATTTTTTGTGTATAGTCTCTTTATACACTATATGTCTTGTGTACAGTCTCTTTATATATTATATGTTCTTGTAAATATTTATGCTCTCCTTATTTGGAGGAAAATAAAGATATAAAAAAAAAAAAAAAAGCTTTAGCTGTAAAATAGAATTTGCATCTTGGAAAGAATACGACTCATTAAACACTTTAGTGTGCATATAGGGGTATGGGTTCCGGGGGGCGGGGGTAGGGTTTGGTTTCTTGACCGATACACTCTACGTGACTGTGCAAATAGGGATATTATGGGTTAGGGGGTAGGGTTTGGTTTCTTCACCGATACAGTCTCCATTCTCTTCAAAGTATGAGCGACAAAAATACTTGAAAGATATAGGGGTGTTTGGTGGTTATATTTATGATATAGTTAAACTGCTCTTTTTCATGAATTACTAGGACATTTTGCAATTGTTAAAACAGATTTACCGATTTGCATAAATAAATATTTTCACACAATGTTTTATATTTCAGATGGTTAACACAAAGCTGACAGAGACAAGTGGACAGCACATTGTTAAAATCGTCGGAAAATTACATCCAATTTTGTCCTGAAAAAATATTTATATGAAAACATATTTGTTATTTTCCTGGCTATATACTTTAAAAAAAAGCCAGATTTTGTGCCATAAATAATTAAGTCAAACGGCCTTTCTGTGTGTTTGTTATTTCTTTCTGTGTGACCATTGATAAATATAACGAAAGTTAAACCAAAACTTTGGCGTAAAGGGAAACAACCGCGATATAAAGAATATCACTCGGAACACCTCGGAGATATAAATAACCTCGGAGATATAATGGTAAGAAAGTAGTCCGCAAGATGGCCGCCTCCGAGAGTACCTGTCTATTATGGAATCGAGACATACGATATTTCTGGGAAACCAACATGTAATAAATACACTAGAGGGTGTTATCCGAGTAACGAAGTGGTACGGAAATGCCCGAGAGCTGTCGAGAATGTTATTTACAGTGCATTATCTACTCGGCGTTATTCGCCGGGGACATATCACATTGGGTGTATCCATACACTTACTTACGAGGTATATATTCCGAGCTCTGCCGGATACCGCCGAGTAGTTACGATTGAAAGAATATAAGACAAGGGAGATTACTTAGGCGAGATTTGCATTCAAATGTTGGGGATGTTTAACTTTGGTTATAATTGTTTTTCGATACTTTTACATGTATTATTAATTTCACACAAAATGAAGTCTTAGGACAAATGTTAGCACCCGTATACATACTGGTCCATCTTCGCCGTACGCAATTTGAGAATGCTATACATTTTGTATTACACTCAAGACAAAGGCAAATGACACCAATTCAGGTATAATCCATCCTCGGTACCCAGGCTAACATAACATACATTATGATACATAATGTTATGAATAGCCTGGGTACCGAGGATGGGTCTAATCATGCGTATCCGTTAAGAAGCTGCACGTCTTAATTCGAAACAAACTTTCATTCATTTTTAAATGCATTGATGTTAGTGTATATCTGTATATACATGTTCGCTATTTCAACTTTGTCGCAACTTTTAGATTAAAGGTTACAATGTACAAAATAAGCACTTTATACAAAGAATAATTATATTTATTACGTTATACATAATAACTGTATCATTGTCTATATACTTTTTTACATTTATAAACACACACAAACACGCCAAACTCACTGATAGCAATACTACGATAAGACAGCCATCGTACAACTATCACTTAGCACATTTTCAACAATATTTCCTGATACTCCATTCATACTAAAGTCATTGCCTGAAACATTCGTACCTACCCAAACTGTCGGAACAATACTGCAAACAGTAACACAAACAGGAACTGAACTCCTACATACTTCAAGTACCAACATCGCGTATGTACGGTCACTAAGCAGTACACGGTTTGTTTGCTAGTTTCGGAATCCAAATGAAGCCGTCGCTATATATGTCGTATTGTCGCGATGTTGTGTCGTATTGTCGCGATGTTGTGTCGTATTGTCGCGATGTTGTGTCGTATTGTCGCCTTGTTGTGTCGTATTGTCGCCATGCTGTCGTGTCGTATTGTCGCGATGTTGTGTCGTATTGTCGCGATGTTGTGTCGTATTGTCGCCATGTTGTATCGTATTGTCGCCATGTTGTGTCGTATTGTCGCGATGTTGTGTCGTATTGTCGCCATGTTGTGTCGTATTGTCACCATGTTGTGTCGTATTGTCGCCATGTTGTGTCGTATTGTCGCCATGTCGTGTCGTATTGTCGCCATGTTGTGTCGTATTGTCGCCATGCTGTGTCGTATTGTCACCATGTTGTGTCGTATTGTCGCCATGCTGTCGTGTCGTATTGTCGCCATGTATTGTCGCCATGTTGTGTCGTATTGTCGCCATGCTGTGTCGTATTGTCACCATGTTGTGTCGTATTGTCGCCATGTTGTGTCGTATTGTCGCCATGTTGTGTCGTATTGTCGCCATGTTGTGTCGTATTGTCGCCATGTCGTGTCGTATTGTCGCCATGTAGTGTCGTATTGTCGCCATGTTGTGTCGTATTGTCGCCATGTTGTGTCGTATTGTCGCCATGTAGTGTCGTATTGTCGCCATGCTGTGTCGTATTGTCACCATGTTGTGTCGTATTGTCGCCATGCTGTCGTGTCGTATTGTCGCCATACTGTGTCGTATTGTCGCCATGCTGTCGTGTCGTATTGTCGCCATGTTGTGTCGTATTGTCGCCTTGTTGTGTCGTATTGTCGCCATGTTATGTCGTATTGTCGCCGTGTCGTGTCGTATTGTCGCCATGCTGTCGTGTCGTATTGTCGCCATGCTGTGTCGTATTGTCGCCATGTTGTGTCGTATTGTCGCCATGTTGTGTCGTAATGTCGCCATCTTGTGTCGTAGTGTCGCCATGTTGTGTCGTATTGTCGCCATGTTGTGTCGTAATGTCGCCATCTTGTGTCGTATTGTCGCCATGTTGTGTCGTAATGTCGCCATATTGTGTCGTATTGTCACCATGTTGTGTCGTATTGTCGCCATGTTGTGTCGTATTGTCGCCATGTCGTGTCGTATTGTCGCGATGTTGTGTCGTATTGTCGCCATGTTGTGTTGTATTGTCGCCATGTAGTGTCGCCATGTTGTGTCGTATTGTCGCCATGCTGTGTCGTATTGTCGCCATGCTGTCGTGTCGTATTGTCGTCATGTCGTGTTGTATTGTCGCCATGTTGTGTCGTATTGTCGCCATGTTGTGTCGTATTGTCGCCTTGTTGTGTCGTATTGTCGCTATGTTATGTCGTATTGTCGCGATGTCGTGTCGTATTGTCGCCATGTCGTGTCGTATTGTCGCCGTGTCGTGTCGTATTGTCGCCATGCTGTCGTGTCGTATTGTCGCCATGCTGTGTCGTATCGTCGCCATGTTGTGTCGTATTGTCGCCATGTTGTGTCGTAATGTCGCCATCTTGTGTCGTATTGTCGCCATGTTGTGTCGTATTGTCGCCATGTTGTGTCGTAATGTCGCCATCTTGTGTCGTATTGTCGCCATGTTGTGTCGTAATGTCGCCATATTGTGTCGTATTGTCACCATGCTGTGTCGTATTGTCACCATGTTGTATCGTATTGTCGCCATGTCGTGTCGTATTGTCGCGATGTGGTGTCGTATTGTCGCCATGTTGTGTTGTATTGTCGCCATGTAGTGTCGCCATGTTGTGTCGTATTGTCGCCATGCTGTGTCGTATTGTCGCCATGCTGTCGTGTCGTATTGTCGTCATGTCGTGTTGTATTGTCGCCATGTTGTGTCGTATTGTCGCAATGTCGTGTCGTATTGTCGCCATGTCGTGCCGTATTGTCGCCATTTCGTGTCGTATTGTCGCCATGTTGTGTCGTATTGTCGCCATGTTGTGTCGTATTTGTCAAGTCGCATTATAGTGCGATCGTGTCATGATGTTGTGTGCTCAGTCGCATCGTATTATCATGGGTCGCCACAATCAGTGTGTAAATTAGTATTTCCAGTGTGTCTTTGATCCCTTTTCACTTTAAATTAATCTGGAGAAGAAGCATATTTCATTGGCTGGGTTCACCATTAACACTTTTAGAACACGACCATCCGTGATACATGTCGTAGCCGCAGCTAACGCAAGCAAACGGAACATATTGAAGAATACTAAATAATGTTTCTTGAGGATTTCTATCAGGTTTCCGACATCTTTGTTATTCATGATATTCGTGAGAGCATCTGTCAGACCAGGAAATCCACTACCAGCGTAACTATCAAGACTACTCTCTGTAAATATCATATTTCTGAAATAACAAATATAAATATCACAGATTTGTACTAGACCGCCCGGCTAGCTCAGTGGGTAGAGCGCTACACTGTTACTCGGCAGATACAGGTTCGATTCCCGGGTTGGGCAGGCTATGTTCTCCCGTGACATTGGCTACGGTCATACCATCCACATGTGCAGAAGTTGTCAGTTGTTTGCGGAAGAGCAAGTTAGTACTATTGTATAATTAATTCCAGGAAAACTTGTTAGGTCAACTGACCGCCGTATATGACTGCAAAACTGAAGACAAACGGCGTTAACCCGATGAAAAGATAAAAACAGGCTCGTTTATAAATATATAAATAATTGTTGTATAAATTTTTAAATAACAAAATCATCAAATTAAAGAATTGGTAGAACAGAATATGACCAATAAACCCATCGGTCATAAAAGTACCAAGTTTCAGGAATAATGTATTTTCATGAACGGTAATACAGTACAACCCGTGAGCGAACAATGTTCACCGTAGTAAGAATTGGTTACCAATTGAACCTTTCTTTAAATTTCAAGATCTGCATCTCACACAGGTTATTGCTCTGGAGATGTTGAGCTGTACATTTCTTCTACTCTTGCTCCAATACTTACTTGATGAACAAATTCACGCATTACTGGTAGATCTATTGTTAAAGATGCACGTTTGCAAGCGCCTTGTTTAGACAAAGTACAGTGAGATCTCTGTATAAGACCATCATTTATTCGGAAGATAGTCGCCCTTAGTTGAGAGGGGGCCCGCTTATTGTGTTGAAATAAGGAAGATCCATGAAAATACGGTCTTATTCCCCAGGTTGTCTTAATCTCCTGATGGACTTGTAGTGAGGTTTAACTGTAACTAAATTAGCTGTGAGGTTTACATTAATGCCAATATAATGTTGTAGGTGTAAGGTTTACATTAATGCCAATATAATGCTGTAGGTGTAAGGTTTACATTAATGCCAATATAATGTTGTAGGTGTAAGGTTTACATTAATGCCAATATAATGTTGTAGGTGTAAGGTTTACATTAATGCCAATATAATGGTGTAGGTGTAAGGTTTACATTAATGCCAATATAATGGTGTAGGTGTAAGGTTTACATTAATGCCAATATAATGGTGTAGGTGTAAGGTTTACATTAATGCCAATATAATGGTGTAGGTGTAAGGTTTACATTAATGCCAATATAATGGTGTAGGTGTAAGGTTTACATTAATGCCAATATAATGTTGTAGGTGTAAGGTTTACATTAATGCCAATATAATGTTGTAGGTGGCAAATAAACAGAAAATTCAGACTTACCGTTTATATTTCCGGCCTGGTAAACCAGACGGTTCAACGAATACTCGATCAAGGTTCATAAGTTGGTCGTTTATTTGTCGAATAACAAACGGGCTGAAAGTAGTAGAAATATAAAAGCAACTTATAAAATATACGTAGAAAGGTTATTTTTATATTAATATTTAGCTATAGCATAACTGATCTTTGTTTTGAATTGCCTTCGGGACAGGATGCCGTACATTGTAAAATGCATGTTCATGGTACACATACTTTGATGAAAAATGTCATTAATGAATAAATGATACCTGAAACCTAACACTGAATAGTCTCATATTTCTTATACTAACAACTGTATTAATAGTCTATTTCCCAACTGTACGGAAATTGCCGAGATGTTTCGATTGATTGATATGTGGAACTGTATAATATTATAGTAAAACCTCGATAGTAAGACCCTTTACAACAGGTCTTAATATTGAGATAGGCTTAATTTTGAGGTTGAATAATGAGCAAAAACAGTGCAAATGGACTTGAAAATTGTGTTCTTAATATAGAAACTCATTACTATTAAAAAGGCTTTTACTTTTACCCATTGCTACGACATTGTGTTTCTTTATTGTACCGAGCTAATATTACCGTTCAGTATATGCTCTGTAAGTCGGGTACGTTTCAATAATGTCATTTAAGTTGTTATGCCTGTCTCACAGTGCATATAATTATATATATAATAAAGTCCACTATATATGACATCATTAAGGACACGCGTACTATTACTGATCATTAACACCATTACAAGTGGTGCATTGTCTCGTAAAACCGAACGACTGTCGACCAGTCCATACCTGTCTTAACTAGTTGGTGAAGTGTCATTATGTCAGGTACATAATTAACCATACTATTCTATTGACATATAGGTCAAAGTAAATGTTTGTAAAGTACACATGTACGGAACAAGCGAATGTAATACATGTATACATGTACAAGAGTGTTGGTCTCTCCAGATCCAAAATGGATTTTGGTAAATTCACCGAACTACTGTGGATTTCGGTACGGTAACGTCCTCCGTATCGAAAGGTTAACCAAGCCGCGTCAATGTTACATACGTTGTTGGGTGGAAGAGAAGATTTGATTGGTTTACACAACACTGATATGCAAATAGCAATGTCATGTTAGTACGTAAGCGCCGAAAAAAATGTTTACCTACCTACCCACTGTTCAAATTCCAGGTCGCGTAACCACAAACAAACATTTTTTTCGTCAAAAGTGTAGGGCGCGGCCTATACAGCCTATAGGAATCTACGCCCCCGGTCAGACATCAACAATGTCTTCGTATGTGAACGAATTTGGGATCACTACTATTTATAAACTTGAACAGACTTTTAATTTATAATTATCTCCAAAGTTACTTGGATATGTTTTGCTGTATGCTGACTTCAAAATTATGTATAGAGAGATAAAGCAGTATACACGGAAACACTTTTCTATTTTGCTGAAACAGCGTTTTTATTATTTATTAATTTTGATCAGAAATTTAATTAACGGGTGTATTTGTATACTTTTGAATGAACGTTTCTTCTTAAAGTAATATTATGCTAATTTTATTGGTAATTTTTTTATTCAAACAATCATGAAAAATATGTTTCCTATAGTTAAAACATCCGAATAAACTTGCATTAAACAAAGAATGAACTCATAATGTATTGATCCATATTTGTTGAGGAAAGAAAGATGTTTGTACATCAATTTTTTTTTAAATCCATTTTTTAAAACAATCAGGCTATTTTACAAGTTTTGTCTGTAAGTAATATGGTAAAAAAAGATATATTCAGTCGGTAATACATGTACATCGAAATGGTTCTTATTCAGAGATGTTTTAGTCAATGTAACAACAATACTGGATGAAGCCAATTCAAACATGTTATGTTCTGATGAGCCAGATACATCTTTAAGATACTTAAGTATTGATCAATTTGAACTGTAACACACCAGTGTCACTGTGCTTATTATTCAAAACACGACATCCTAGTATGTAAGTTGTAACATGCAGAAAAGTTATTACATCCAAGGCATTAGCCCAGTACTTTTGTATGATACTATTTTTACTTGTCCATTAAATTCTTTATTACAATCACATGCTTGCCAGGTGATGACTCCCAATTAATTGAGGTCTTATATAAGTGACCGAGGCCGTGGTAAATAATTTACGTATTACCATGACTGCCGTGTATTTTTCAAACACTGCCAGATTTAAGTTTAATAAACACGTAGCTGCTCAAATCCTCAAAGACGAAGAAATTGTATTAAACACCAGTCCCCTTGCAAGCGCCGCCCTCATGTCAAACCCCTCCCCGCGTCAATGTCCAACCCATTCAAAGATAAAAGAATGACAACCTACATATTTCTTTATTATGTCCTAATGTACGCTTACAGTTGTGAATCATTTATGACAAATTCATTCGTTATACAAGTACATAATTACAATACGTCTCATACATATCAATACTATCACTTGCATTGTGTCATACTTCTTTGTTGGTTTCATGTGTTGCTAGCGTCAGGACAATGAAAGAAATGAGGACTTTTGTTGTTTTATTTGTGTTTGCATCATTTTTACAAGGTAAGTTTTCAATAGAATAGAACATTATAGGAACACAGAAACTTGTATTGACTGCTAATTACACATACTTGAATATAGGTTATGTTGTTGCAGTATTTCTTCGAAAAAATCATTTTAATTATTGTTAATTTCGTTTTTTCTTTTTTTTTTCTTTTTTTTGTCATAGGTAATTATCTTTATATGCGATATATTTCTTCTTTTTTTCTTTCTTTTTATTATTTTTTTTTTTTCGTTCGTCACTTTTCGGCGGTTCTCATGCAAGTGATGTTGATTATTATTCCTTCGAGTATTTTCGTAGGGTTTAAAGTTTCAAACCAAAATTGAAAGGAGTCGTATTTTAATTTTTGAAATATTTTTGTTTCATGTAAAAGAAAGTTATTTTCGTTATGAGCAAAACATATCTGAGAATTTTTTGTTATTAATTTTTTCTCGCAAACAGTGTATTGCAAAGAGACCCAATCCGTGTAGTTGATACAATAGTTCTCGGCATGATCCGATTCTGCTTAGCACTGTCGTCTTGGCTATATTGGTTCGATCTCTGTTCAAGTCTCCAAACGTTCACTTTTGGGTTAATTGTATCAATATAAGCTATAAATAATTCACTGTTCTACATAAAAATATATTTTTATGTAGAATAGTGAATATTTTAAGGTTTTTTCATTCACCAAAAATCGTTCCAAACAGTATCTTGTTTATGGCAATTGAGCAGTATCACTCGAAAGAATATTTGCATGTGACCTGATTAATGTTTGAAAGTAAATTAATTACAGTCTGGTCAACATGCGTCAGATATGACTTCTATTTTCTAACCCTCCACTATTTCAATGACTGAAGAAGTTCTCATGATGTTCAGATATATCTGTGTTTATTTGCTTACAGTCATTAATTACGTTATGCTTTTTTACACAATATAAATACTACCACAGGAGATTGTCACGAGTTATCTCCCCTTCTATATCCCTTCTTTAGTATATATATACTGAACTCGTGACAATCTCCTGTGATTATAACAGTTTATATACTATAGAAGGGGTATAGAAGGGGAGATATATAGATACACGAAATTTTAAACATTTAATTTGGCTACTTCTCGAAAAAGGGTCCAACAAATACGGAATTCTGTTAGGGCCATCGCGATCTTGCCCCTCGACTTTTTTCGTAGTTTTTTTAAATATTTTTTCCAATCACCCTAGTTGTTTCAGTGTATTGAAAACGATGTCCGAATTTTACTGGACATGCTTAGTAGATTTGTCATAACTTACAAATTACAATCAAACCTGTCTGTAAAGACCACCCATGGAAACAGCAAAATGTGGTCTATGTTTACAGGTGGTCTCTATTAACATATTAAATATCATTGAAAATGGTCTGATGGGAGATAAAATTGGTGGTCTTTGCAGACAGGTTTTGCAATAGGGGTCTTTGTTCGCAGGTGGTCTTTAACACAGGTTTGACTGTAACTATAAATGTTATATATTTCATTTTGTGTTTTCTGTGGTTTTCTTGCGCATTCTTTTTTAATGAATCAAAAGATTTCGATATGGAGATTTTTATTATTGCTCAGTTTGTTAGATGTAAACAAGTAGCATATGGATTTCATTTAGATTTTTATGTTATACATACCCAGCTTTCAATGCCTTTTAGCAGGCTTATCGCAGTGGATTGAAAATGACCCCAAAAAAACCTAGTTTCAAAAGTAAATTTTAAACGCATTATCATATCCAAGTTAAATATTTTCTCATTTCTAGTTATCGGCATTCTTTATTTATTATTTGACATAGTAAATACATGTAGTAAAACAATATATCTTTGCTGTGCCGAAAAACACACAGCCGTCTGAAGCTGTAATGTGACATAATATATATCACTATACCCTGTCAACACCCTATATCACTTTACCCTGTCAACACCGTTTATCACTATACCCTGTCAACACCCTATATCACTTTACCCTGTCTACACCGTTTATCACTATACCCTGTCAACACCATATATCACTATATCCTGTCAACACCCTATATCACTATACCCTGTCAACACCCTATATCACTATACCCTGTCAACACCCTATGTCACTATACCCTGTCAACACCCTATATCACTTTACCTAATTTGCACATATTAATTTTCAGTGAAATGTCAACTGCTAGAAACTATGGAGGAATTGGTACAGTTACAGCAACAGCAACAGGAACAGCTGAACGGAGGCGGTGGGGGTATTGGGAGTAGAATTGGAAGCAGTATACGCAACTCCTTCGTACATGATGGACTTAGCCGTGCCACAAAGTTTATCGTGCACCAATCAGCGACACCTAGCCTAGAAATGATGGAGTTTGGTTTGTCCATGAGACGTGCACCGCGTACAAAGGCTGAGAGGGATTTGTATGTGGAATTGATGAAGCAAGTGGCCCATAGAACGCCGCAATTATTGTCCAAATATGTGAAAGAAGAACAGCATAAAAATGGAGCAAAAACACCTTACATCGACTATTATGCTTTAGAAGCCGACGTAATTAGACGAGCTATGGTGTACAACAGAATGATGAGCGCTCGCAGGAAAGCACGCGAGCAAGAAGAAGCAAAAACAAGACAACATGAATTACACATTGCCGGACTTCAGTCAAATCATACCATTAAATTAGTTAATGCTCTCACGGGTGGTTCCAACTCGGCAGCAAACTCAAACCCAATCGTCAATGCTGCTAATTCTAATGTAAATTCTTTCGCTGGAAATACAGTCACCCCTGGGTACACACACGCTGGAACTACTGACTTCTTCCTCTTCTAACGAATGTCAGATTTTGTTTATGTAAACATAAATGTTTAAATGTAATTTCTTGATAAAGATAAATAAAGTGTCTAGTGTTTTGACATTTAATTTCACATTCAGACACTGAGTTAGCTATCAAGAAGCAATATTGCGACATCCCGGTTTCACGGGAGCTTGTAACAACCTTTGTATCTAAGCCCCCCCTCCCCCACCACAAGATAAAGTATACAATACTAGCACATGGACTGACTAATGAGTGTTTCACGATTAAATTAACCAGCGACTTGAATTTACACATCACCAAGAACTCATGTATGACATAAAGAAATAACATACACCAGCCGAAGATTGGACAACCGTACAACCAACTGCATATAGCTAATTATCTATCTATGCAATACCATTTTCCATGTGAGTTTTTTTGTTATTCCGACGGATTGCGTATTGCTCTTGAAAATATGGGATTTTTGTTCAATTTTATGTCTTTGCTGCTGATGTATTTTTCTGCGAGCAGTAATAATATTCCCAAAACTGAGTACATGTACATTGCGAGTTTTTCGGTATTTCAAAATTACTTTTTATGCAAAAATATCAAATTTTACGTGATGCTTGTTACTGCAATGATCTTTGATTTACAACAAAAACATCAGTAATTCTACTGGTACTGCTGGAAGAATTAGCAGTTTTACTGCTATTACAATTGCTGTTAATGCTGCTACTGCTGCTACTGCCAATTTTACACCAGTGTAATGTTACCGGACATTGGTTTCTCTAGAAACAGTGGCAGGTTGTTGCTAGAAGCAGTGACAGGGTTGTCCTGTAATGTTGTTATAGGCAGTAATAGCAGTATTCTCCATTCAATGTTATTGCTATTGCTAGAAGGGTTGTCCTTTAATGTTGTTATAGGCAGTAATATCAGTATTCTCCATTCAATGTTATTGCTATTGCTAGAAGGGTTGTCCTTTAATGTTGTTATAGGCAGTAATAGCAGTATTCTCCATTCAATGTCATTGCTATTGCTAGAAGGGTTGTCCTTTAATGTTGTTATAGGCAGTAATAGCAGTATTCTCCATTCAATGTCATTGCTATTGCTCGAAGGGTTGTCCTGTAATGTTGTTATAGGCAGTAATAGCAGTATTCTCCATTCAATGTCATTGCTATTGCTCGAAGGGTTGTCCTGTAATGTTGTTATAGGCAGTAATAGCAGTATTCTCCATTCAATGTTATTGCTATTGCTAGAAGGGTTGTCCTTTAATGTTGTTATAGGCAGTAATAGCAGTATTCTCCATTCAATGTCATTGCTATTGCTCGAAGGGTTGTCCTGTAATGTTGTTATAGGCAGTAATAGCAGTATTCTCCATTCAATGTCATTGCTATTGCTCGAAGGGTTGTCCTGTAATGTTGTTATAGGCAGTAATAGCAGTATTCTCCATTCAATGTCATTGCTATTGCTAGAAGGGTTGTCCTGTAATGTTGTTATAGGCAGTAATAGCAGTATTCTCCATTCAATGTCATTGCTATTGCTCGAAGGGTTGTCCTGTAATGTTGTTATAGGCAGTAATAGCAGTAGTCTCCATTCAATGTCATTGCTATTGCTAGAAGGGTTGTCCTGTAATGTTGTTATAGGCAGTAATAGCAGTAGTCTCCATTCAATGTCATTGCTATTGCTAGAAGGGTTGTCCTGTAATGTTGTTATAGGCAGTAATAGCAGTATTCTCCATTCAATGTCATTGCTATTGCTAGAAGGGTTGTCCTGTAATGTTGTTATAGGCAGTAATAGCAGTATTCTCCATTCAATGTCATTGCTATTGCTAGAAGGGTTGTCCTGTAATGTTGTTATAGGCAGTAATAGCAGTATTCTCCATTCAATGTTATTGCATTCAGCTTGGACCAATATATACAGTACATTTTTCTCACTCTTGTCTTTTGCTTATCACTGCTATTATCGTTGATTTACAGCAATAGTAGCAGAAATACTGCTGTAACTGCTGGGAGTGCCAGTAGTATTATTGCTGGAATTGCCAGTAGTAGTATTGCTGTTATTACTGGAAGTGCCAGTAGTAGTATTGCTGTTATTGCTGGAATTGCCAGTAGTAGTATTGCTGTTATTGCTGGAAGTGCCAGTAGTAGTATTGCTGTTATTGCTGGAAGTGCCAGTAGTATTATTGCTGTTATTGCTGGAAGTGCCAGTAGTATTATTGCTGTTATTGCTGGAAGTGCCAGTAGTATTATTGCTGTTATTGCTGGAAGTGCCAGTAGTAGTATTGCTGTTATTGCTGGAAGTGCCAGTAGTATTATTGCTGTTATTGCTGGAAGTGCCAGTAGTATTATTGCTGTTATTGCTGGAAGTGCCAGTAGTATTATTGCTGTTATTGCTGGAAGTGCCAGTAGTATTATTGCTGTTATTGCTGGAAGTGCCAGTAGTATTATTGCTGTTATTGCTGGAAGTGCCAGTAGTATTATTGCTGTTATTGCTGGAAGTGCCAGTAGTATTATTGCTGTTATTGCTGGAAGTGCCAGTAGTATTATTGCTGTTATTGCTGGAAGTGCCAGTAGTAGTATTGCTGTTATTGCTGGAAGTGCCAGTAGTATTATTGCTGTTATTGCTGGAAGTGCCAGTAGTATTATTGCTGTTATTGCTGGAAGTGCCAGTAGTAGTATTGCTGTTATTGCTGGAAGTGCCAGTAGTATTATTGCTGTTATTGCTGGAAGTGCCAGTAGTATTCTTGCTGTAATTGCTGAGATTTTGAGTAATGTTATTGCTGTTATTGGTGGGATTACGAGTAGTATTATTGCTGTTACTCAATAAAAAAATGAACACAAATTTAAGATTCCATTTATGACATAACAGCAATACGGCTGATTTTCCCCAAAACAAAACATTCCCTAATATGCAAGCAAAGTATGACGTGTGCAATTTGGTCTTTGGTAATCAAAAGTTGACACATCAACAAGTAGTTCCGACAATTTTCTTTTTAATTTTCAGCCACAAGATACGAATTCAAATGATTGTATCACATATCATATTCAAAATAACAAGACATTAATATTCTTTGAAATGTAACGTCAAACTTCGTACGTGTACAAAATAAATATTTTACAATGCCATCATCATTTGAGCGCGTCTACGTCACGTTTGTTTTGTTGTGACGTCATGCACGAGAGTGGTTATTAAAAAAATTTCACTAGTGAAATATCGAAAATAATACATGGGTGTTATTACCACCCTACACCGTATGTTACGTTATGATACGTGTTCTTTCTTTTGCAATCGTATCTACTACAGGTCAGTATAATAGAGACAAAACATTTTTATTATAACTGCAGTATCTTTTTACGCAACGAAGCGAAGTGAATTTAAAAAGCCACATTTTAAATATACCCTAAGACTCTCGCTTGATAGCAATAGGCCTATACGTAGTTTATGACATGACGTATTAACATAACATTTCTTTGGGATGTATAAACTACGTAAGTCAACATAAACAGGGCAAACTCAATGAAAATGTTATTCATCTTCCAAAACGTTCATTGAACACACTCTACAGTTGCAATTTTCTTGTATTAAATTATGGTAAATTTTCCTAACAATCTCTAGATGAGGTTCTAAACTGAGCATAGCTATGTTTAAATATTCTAACATTTAGTATTGAAAGATATTGATTCCCTTCCATAGACAGCTTTAATATGTTTGTACACATTATAAGACGCTGGAGATTTTGAAGAATGATATAAGCTTTGGAGGCAGATCTATTCACCTTTCAGTTATAGAGTAAACGACTCTAGAAATAAGTTTTCATTTTGAACCCCAGACATAACCAAAACCATTGCTATAAAGAAGATATTCAATTTCATTTGCCCAGTTAAAATACTTAGTGCACGCCGTACTTCCTGTTACATTTCCTAAGATATCTTGTATTTGGCATCTTGAGAATTTTTAACCAATGTTTAATACAACGTCTAGCAGACTCTATACATATCGGATAACGTCCCCAAAACACCAGTAGGCCTACTGCAGCATTAATGACATGCATTAACGTATAAGGTAGGATTTTGAGTAAAATTCTAGAATTGTGTATGCATAACATTCATTAGTTAAGGCCATACCAATGTGGATCTATGTTTATCGTCCTCAGGCTAGTAGGTTTTCGACAGTCGAAAATAAAAAAATCCGAAAATGTCAAAAATCCCCTGTCTAGCCGATAACACTGTGTCAGGTAACCAAAGACCATGTTCAAAAGCTGAACAAATCATTAAATCTAGTCATTTACATGTTACTTTGTATTGTTTTTGTAGTTTGTATTATACTCGTATGTGTTGATGTATACAGCCTTTGTTTGTGGGAAGAATCTTATAGGTTTGTGTGTTTATCGAAACATTTTTTTTTACCTGCCTGATAGGTAGATTTTGAAAAATAAACCTGACGCTAAACACATCTAGAGTTTGGTATGGCCTAATTTTTTAAAAATCCGTCGTTCATGCGAGACTGTTCTACCATACAGCCTCTTCGTAAATACATCCTTTGGGAATGCAAATTTCGGTTAATGTTGTTGTGGGATTGTTGCACTTGTGACGTTAAATCGGAAGTAATATTTTACTGAAGGAAATTTGATAATGTTGTTGAAGCGATGTAATGCTCCTCGTCCATTTACTAGCTCACCACCGAGCTTCCAGACTGTTATGGATACGACATCTCTTGCATTTTACGCGCAACCAGTATCCTTAATTGCACTCAGTCAGTGCGATTTTCTCCGAACGTTGTGTGGTCACACGGCATGTGCAAAGTAAGGAACACGTTTTTTCAGCTTGGACACATGAATATACCGGCGATTTTGAAACAGTCGTTATAGTGCTGTTAGATTCACCGCGAACTAGCATATGAACTGTCAGGATCGATCCATGTCCATTTAGGTAAGAAAGTGCACCCGTACGTCAAGTATTAACATACGTTTGACTTTCTTTTCTATCAAAACACTATTGCGACTTTTTCCGTCAAGCGCACGGAAAAGCACGAACAACTGTGTACACCCATTTTGAAATGAATTGGACCGGTAATGAGGCACTTCTAACACCAATGATAGTGACTATGGTGACTACGGTTGGATGATAAAACCCAGTCTAGTTCATCTATGGTCTAGTTACTCAGGTCACTTTTAGAATTTGGAGTGTTGAAAACTCTATAGAGGTGTTTCGAATATCGACTACAGTTCAACCGTACTAAATCGGTGGTTGAACCATAGCCTGGAATCCTGGCCAAACCTCCTATTGCTCCCGTCGGTAGGCCAGGCGTAATACAATCCACGTGACTATGTTTCAGCGCTGATCAGGACTGAAGTTTATCACGTGATCAAGATACCGGATACAGAAAATGCGCATGTCACTATTTGTAACAATTCTGGCGAGACACAAATTGACATACTTCCATATCTATTTAACTGATGATCTAAGACGCAGGTGAGCCAAGGATTCAAATATGAGGGATTTGTCATAACCGGTTTTCAAACAAGCAATCACATCGGATTCTTTCAAATGTAGTAAACAATCTACTTGCTTAGGCTTGAGGAATCTGTATTCAGTATTTCTGCAACGGTTTATAGTAAAAAGTGCATTATGCGTATAATCTGCTGTAACTTCTCTATAAACATTGTATCTCATCGATTGACTATGGAAGGCGCCATGTTTGTCATGATTTGATGCTATCCCACAATTCAGTGCTGCGGAAAATGTAATCTTGTCCAATCAGATAATCGAAGTGATTGTATTCCGCCTGGCTATACTGACAGCGTTAGCAATCAGTTTTTTGTATTTGCGTTTATTTATCGTCGCCACCGGTTTCCCATATGGGCGACGCCTCCAGAAGAATGTTAGTCATATTATATTTTTGGAGGATAGTGCATGATACAGGAGATGCCCCAGTTCCAGAAGCACCCCTGGTTCTTTTGCGTGCTCGATGTAAAGCATCATACACGGGACCTCGGTTTTTAAAGACTTGTCCGAAAGACTGTTAGTACGGTCAGTGATGGAGCGGGGAATCGAACCAGCGATCCCTGGATTACAAGTCCAGCGTTTTACCACTGGACCATGGATCCGCTAGCAATCAGTGAGCCAGGACCCCAGACTAGTTGAACCATAGTTAATGTTCGGAACACCTCTATATAGTATTAAAACCTCCAGTTTTGAAGAGGTCACCAGACCAGACTGAATTTTATCATCAATCATAGTCACCATAGTCACTATAGTTGGTGCTCGAAGTGCTTCAATATATTCATCCGTTCGCGTTATTAAAACAGCCTTATACCAGCAATAAAATCAAGATAACCAAGAGTAACACTTACAACAACATGGATGCTAACAAAACACACATTCAAAGAAATACAGCGTTAAGTTTTCATTCAGTTTGGTCAGTGTAGAGCATTATCTACGCTCTGGCTAAAAACAACAACAAATAAACTGACTTGGCGAATATCTGCTATGAGTTTCGAATGCCGTATCTTTTCAAAGAGACGTAATCACATTTAGTTTTTATATAATTTATTGGGATCGGTTAGATTTAAATTCAATGATTACATACACGTATGAATACAAAATGAAAGGAATCACGAATAAAAAAAACACTTAAAACATAAATAAAATTAGTAAAATCATAAAAACGTCAAATCGAATGATTTGAAAACAGCTCTCAGCGTGAAGCGTGGTACCAACTCCAGTCATCTTCGCGACTCAATAAAATGTTACGAAAGACTAAATATGTTCATAAAAAACGTCACTATACTGCAGACGACGTTCTAACCGGAAGGTCCTGCGTTGCACAGAAGTTTGATAAATTCTGAAAAGAAAAAACAATTAATTAATAATTAATTAATATATTTTCGTTTTAGTTCACGCACATTTTAATGTTATAATAATAATAATAATAATAATAAACTTTATTTATTGAATACAAGTTCTTAATGTATTGTCCACAATAGTTTTTACAATAGTCTTTGCATTACATCAATACTATAATAATATTAACGGTTATAAAAGTACTGCAGACATCTATTTTCTAATGTGTAATAAAGAGTCGGACCTCGTTAATTCGACAACCTTCTATCCGAATACTTGGTATCATCCGAAATAAATGTAATTTCCTCTTAAGCTCGTCCAATTTAAATGGCCAATTCGAAACCATGTATTATTCGAAAATAAAAGTTCAGACCCGATGAATTCGAATGAACGAGGTCCGACTGTAAATTAAAAATGTTTCTGTGTCATATCCATAAATATACGAAAAAAGCTTCTTTTACATTAAATGAGAATTGTAAAAAAAAAATCAACATGAACTGTTCCAGCCTGATTTTGAAATCAAGGGAGATCACTTCAGTAAGGACTATCACGGACCTATATAGGTCCGTGGGACTATGAAATATATTTCGTCAGTACTTTACGCCGTTTTTGCAACAGAATTTCAGTTATGTACGTAGCCTGGAATCCTAGCCAAACCTCCTATTGCTCCGCGTCGGTAAGGCCAGGCGTAATACAATCCACGTGACTATGTGTCAGCGCTGATCAGGACAGAAGTTTATCACGTGATCAAGATACCCGGATAAAGAAAATGCGCGCGCATAAGATACTCTTGTCCAATCAGATAATCGAAGTGATTGTATTCCGTCTGGCTATACTGACAGCGTTAGCAATCAGTGAGCCAGGACCCTAGGCTATTATGTACGGTGGTCAGATGACCTAACCAGCGTTCCTGGTTCACCTACCGGTCAGACTAACCTGTTCTGATCGACAACTTCCCTACACGAATTAATGGTAAGGGACAAACTATGTTGGATGTATTATCTTCTTTTTTAAACTTATTAATTTACATCGATTGTGATACAAGTTCTTACAACGTATACTAATCACTCTCGATGACTGCTTCCTGGCTACCAACCAGTACTCGCGCCAAATTTAGGGATTGTAAAGTTGGTGATCAAACCCCGCTCATCGCGAGACTCGAACTCACGACTTCGGATCAGGATCCAGGCGCTCTACCCCTACTGCGCATCCTGTATTATATTATGTATGTTGTCACGGAGAACACACATGGCCCTGTGTTCACAAAGAATTCATTTTAAGGATCTGGATCAAAATCTGATTTTTTATGCAATACTAAATCTATTTACACAATGTGATAGATTTGGACATTTTGAAAAAACTTTTCAGACATAGTCAGTTTTCATGTTTTTAAGGAAAGGTTTATGATTAATAAGTTGACATTGATTCTGGAAAATTTATCCTGATTTGATCTACATGTATATCAAATTCAGTGATAAAAATTACTTAATAATTTCTCCAAAAAAGGTTGAGTTTTTAAGCTATTTTTATTTTTGTCATAAGTCAATAGCCAATAATATGCAGGATCCAGATCACTGAGTTGATCCCTCGTGAACACTGGACCTGGGGCTCAAACCCCGGACCGCCAAATTGGCATTCAAGCACACTACTGCATCTGGCTAACCGCGTTGTCTCTGTTAAACTCACCGAGATAATCAACCATACCATCACCATTCATATCGGCTTCACGAATCATTTCAGCCACTTCATGGTCCGTTAATTTCTCACCAAGGTTTGTCATTACGTAACGTAACTCATCCGCGCTTATATATCCATTGTCATCTTTGTCGAAAACTCGGAATGCTGGGAAAAGATAATCACAATATAAATTGGACTGCAGAACTAATTCCATCGTAAATTCTTCATGTATTGGAAATAACGCCATACAATCGTTTTGGTGAAATATGCAAAAAGTAACGTGCTTATAAGAAATATCTGAAACGTTCGAGCGTTTGATAGAAATGGTATATCTGAGCATTTATTATTTCTTATCAACATATTAATCTTCCACAAATGTTAACCCTCTTGTTTTTGGTCCTATACTGGTTCTTTGGAATGCAGATGTATCGACTGTTTGCGATTGGAAATACTATTGACTCAACCGAAAATTGCCTTAAATTGATTTCTGTTAAAATTGCTGTTAAATCGATTTAAACCCCCAGTATTTTTACGTAAACAGTTCCAAGGCTGTAAATCACTGTATGGTTATCTGTACGGTATGTGGCGTTCCCTGTAGGAACTTATTCTCTCTTTCAGTTAAATGCATTAAGGCATGCGTGTCTCAAATATCTTTACCCAAACCGACTAATCTAAATCATTGATTACTTTCACGTAAGATCATGATCTCACACATTTATCACACTTCTTATCATACAACAACTCAGCAGGGCTCTAGAAGTTACTTTCAGACACACTTGTCCCGGACTAATGGAAATGGAAAATTCACTTGTCCGACATAGGAAGCTAGTTGTCCGAGAATATCGGTCAATTTAGTAACAAATAAACATACACAATGTTAGCTCCACAATCTAAAATTAATAATCACATGTATGTGTTTGTGGGATTCTAAGGTTTGACTTACAACTGAACAATTGCTGATGTTTGGTTAGCTTTAAACACATACTTATCCGAACTAACTTGAACTCAGCCGTTGGTCGACCGATTTAGCATTAGGCTAGTCCGGGACGTCGGGCTACTGGATTTCTAGAGCCCCGGACTGTTAAGATCTTTATACAAGAGTTACCTACCTTCTCTCATCTCTTGTTCAGGATCAGCTCGCCGCTGATACCCGATCATCATTTTTACAAACTCGTCAAAATCTATACTTCCGTTCTCTGAAATGAGCAAACCAGACAATTATATTTAATTACGATTAAAACAAATGTTGTAATAACAAGTCGTTGAGACCAAACTGATTGGAATATACACTAAAGAGCATTGTTTGTTTCATCGGGTTTAACGCCGTTTCTCAACGATATTTCAGTTATATACGGCGGCCGGTTCACCTAACTAGTTTTTCCTGGACTGAAATCTAACCAGTACTAACTTACCCTTCCACAAGGAGCCGGCAACTTCTCCACATGAGGAGGAAAATCGACATTTTTATCAAATTTTCATGGAAGGGTATGACCTGCCGCGACCGGGAATCGAACAAGTCCAGCGCACTAACCACTGGACCACGGCCGCGGCTCTACACTATAGAGCAATGGTTCAAAGCAACGCCCTTCAGGAAATGCAAATTTCGGCGGTTGTTGAACGGTTGATGTTCTTGAGCGGTCATGACTATAATTGGAGAGAGGCTGTTGCTCTATTTTTGGTGTTTTGGTGCAAAACTTATACGCTCTTATAGCTAAACTATACATGTATATGATATCCATTGCAATCAAGAGATTCGAAAGTATACTCCACGCCATTAATAACGCAAATAAATATTGTCCGCATCAGCACGGTGTCATTATAAAGAAATAATTATATTTAAATTCTCAAACATTATTTCCTAAACTTAATCAATTATTGAATATGAATACGTACAAGGGTCATAGTTTAATTTCATTTTGAAGAATTATTTACTCATTTGTAACAATAAATGCTTTTTAACAAGGTATACAATGGACTCACGATACAACGCCTTTGTTTGTGCCCCGGGAAAATGCCGTTGTACTAAATTTGTCATTAAATTTGTATTACAAGCAATCGGCTCGTCCAGACGAGCAACTTCGTCAATTAATCGCCGCTTGTTGATAAGATGGTTAACACATCAATACGAAATGATTGCAAGTATTCAATTAATTTGTCTGGTGAGGCAAATAGTGTTGACCACGATGTTTTCTTCTCAGAACTTTGTAGACATTTCTATTTAATAACATTCACAATTCACATGAGAAAGGAACAGTCACAGTTTCAATTACGTCCTTGTCTTGTGTTCGTGTACGTCTGGCAATAACATTAGATGAAAGTCGCTTAAGTAATTCACATTCTGTGTATGATTCGTTGAAAATCTCGGAGAACGAGATATCGCGTGATGGTCAGCTATAAAAAAACGTTATCATCAGTAACTATTTATTTGTAGAACCTTATCAAGACACTTCTTCCTGATTTTATCTCATTTTGTGAGAGTGGCTTCGGTGTAAAATTAGCAGTAGGAGCAAAAACAGAAGTACAATTGCTAACTCTCTCTAGTGGCGTTAGCAGCAGCAGTATAACTGCCAACTCCCTCTAGTGGCGTTAGCAGCAGCAGTATAACTGCTAACTCCCTCTAGTGGCGTTAGCAGCAGCAGTATGACTGCTAATCCTTCTAGTGGCGTTAGCAGCAGCAGCAGTATAACTGCCAACTCCCTCTAGTGGCGTTAGCAGCAGCAGTATAACTGCCAACTCCCTCTAGTGGCGTTAGCAGCAGCAGTATTACTGCCAACTCCCTCTAGTGGCGTTAGCAGCAGCAGTATAACTGCCAACTCCCTCTAGTGGCGTTAGCAGCAGCAGTATAACTGCCAACTCCCTCTAGTGGCGTTAGCAGCAGCAGTATAACTGCCAACTCCCTCTAGTGGCGTTAGCAGCAGCAGTATAACTGCCAAATTCCCTCTAGTGGCGTTAGCAGCAGCAGTATAACTGCCAACTCCCTCTAGTGGCGTTAGCAGCAGCAGTATAACTGCTAATCCTTCTAGTGGCGTTAGCAGCAGCAGTATAACTGCCAACTCCCTCTAGTGGCGTTAGCAGCAGCAGTATGACTGCCAACTCCCCATAGTGGCGTTAGTAGCAGCCGTACACATGTGCTAAAGTGTTTAAACTTCTAAAATCCGGAAGAAGGGAAATTGGTTATATTCTACTAACTCATGAAGTCTCAAAAACATTCGGAAATAATACACAATGCTATCAATATTCTCATTATATGACACCTAATAACTATAACTGCATGTTACCTATAGACTAGCTACAGCCGTATTACTGCCTGAGCAGTCATCAGTAAGCAGTAATACTACTACTGCTGTTACTGCAACTATTTCCAACTTCCCACTGACAAAGATGCAATATTAGATTGTTCCGTTGACAACTCGACACGGTTTGCGAATTAAAGACGGAACTTTATCCACACCGCTGTCACGTGATGAGAAATGGCTTACAAAATCCAATCGTGACTGATCAGACCAACAGTGTGATGGATAAAGCACACACGATGACAGATTTCAATCAACGTTTTATATTAGTCTCCTAATATCGGGGGTTCTATTCGAGATGGTCTACCAATGGGATCATTATTAACTTTTGGCAATTTGTGTAACCCGACTAGGCAATGGCCGATATAAATCATCTAGAAAGTAAACATTGGTGTAACACAAGTTGTATTGGTACATACAGTAAAGACCACCTCAATAATAAGACCTCCTCAAAATTAAAAACAATTTCTTAGTCCATTTTCACTGTTTTGCTCTTTATTCAACCTCAATATTAATACCACCTCAATAAGAAGACCAGTTTACAAGGGTCCCAAGAGTGGTCTTATTATCGAGGTTTTACTGTAATTACAGACGATGACAATATTTAAAAAAAACCATGTTCTTTCGATATGAGGGGGCCGTAGATTGCCTGTAGGCTACATATTGGCCAAGATATGCCCCTCTTTCAGAAAATAAGGATTTGGAAGACGCTGACAAAACAATTTGTCAGTTGAGAAAGTCTGCGGATCGTCTTTGAATAATTCATGTGTTATAAATTTATTACCTATATTACCGACAAAAAACGTTAGAAATGTATCTCGTATAGAATACCGGCATATATAGGGAACTCGACATCCGGGGCCCGGCATTATAACGGATGCTTACTCTCAGCTCTCATATCACAAAATAACTCTTATTAATTGAATTTTGAAATTTTGAGCCTGGCAAATGTATGTCAAATATGAGTTCTTAATATTCTTTTTGGTTCTTTGTCTTTGAGATATTATGGTAATTATGAGATATGGGAGTAATTATTGGGTTCGAGTGCTCAGACTTAATAATTAATCCCTGATTCATTTTACACTCAATTCCATAAGAGAATATCCCCCCCCCCTTGACATTTTCATGCATTTCCATACTCAATATGGATCACTATCAGACTCAAAAGAGTAAATTTTGTGATTTCAGTGCCTAGTGTACGTATCCGTTATAATCCCGGGTCCTAGTATATCTGCGCTTTTGTTCACTGTGCAGTCCATTACAGTACTTTGATTCCACAGCCGTACATGTACGTATGTACAATCAGCGATTATACCCCGTGGGTATTAAAATAGGCATCCGATGCTGATACTGACCTTGACGAGGGAAAGTATCAGAAATAATTTTCAAAATAATGATCCACACAACATATGTATATATGTCTCTTGTAAATAACCATTGCAAGTCATGGCAAACTGTGTACTTTTTAGCTCACCTGAGCACGACGTGCTCAAATGTGAGTTATTGTGATCATCAAATGTCTAACGTCTGTCTGACGTCTGTCAACATTGAGTTAACACGATAGAAACCTCATTTTGTACCTAATTTCCATGAAACTTGGTCAGAATATTTGTCCTGATAAACTCTAGGTGTTAACAACTCGGTCACTAGGTCAAATAATCGAGAAAAAACATGTGAACACATTTTGTTACAAATCCTGGAAATTGGTCAGCATGTTTTTCTTGACAAAATAGGTCTAGAGTGCGGTTGATCTTGGCTTTCTTGTTAATCTTACGAAACATTTGTTTGCAAATGCATACTTCGTAAATATGAAAAAATATTGAAAGAGAAATACACAGACTCGATTACTTATGGACATACTTACGACTACATGTCATATTTAGGACCTTCAATGATATTTTAAAACATTGCTGTAAATAACGACGTTGTTTTGCTATTTGCACATAAGTGTTATGTAAACCAATTGAATCTTACGTAAACCACCAAGGCAATTTCTCTTCAACCGAACAACGTTTGTAACGTTTGACGCGGATTTGTTAACCTTTCAATAATTCATTGAATTTCGGTTAATTTACCACAATCCATTTTGGATCTGGAGTGACCAGCAATCGTAACATCTTCGCATTTTTTTATGTTGCACAATAAATTTTAACCTTCAAATTGGGCCGACCATCTTTTTTAAAGATATTTCTTGTTTATAACTGAATATTGTCTACCTGGTCGGACGGACGGATACTTACTGTTAACATCAGCGTGCTGAATCATAATCTCAATATCTTTATCAGTCGGTGACTGTCCAAGCGCCCGCATCACAGTCCCAAGCTCCTTAGCGCTTATAACATTATCTTTATTCTTGTCAAATAAGTTGAATGCTTCACGAAATTCTGCAAATTTTAATCATGAAAAATACATTACTTGATACAAGAAAATTGCAAACAAATACATTAATCGTGAAAACGTCCAATAGCATCCCAGCGTTCGGATCTTTATTCTGACAATCCGATCTCGTCATTTCTCGCCTAATCACATTTAAGTGAGATAGTTTGTGCCAAGAAAAAACAATTACATTGAAATAAATTGTAAACATAAAAGTGAAACATGCTTGCTGGTTTGTTTATCATCAATCAAACGTTTTAGGTTGTTAAAGAGATTCAACTAACACAGTTTATAGAGAAAGTGTTTCGAGATAGATTTAAGCCAATAAATAACACAGTAACCCGGTCTACGATCTAATAACTTCAAGCCAAATATTTGATATCTTCTCAGATACCAGTGCTTGGCTTTATATTACTTAAACAGAGAATGATGTACATAGCGAGATGACAACGCTTAAATTCGTAGTCGTACGCATGGGACTATATTTTCTATAAATAGAGATATTAAGTTGTTACAGGGAACGCCACACATATATACATAAGACAATGCCTCCCCACACATATTACTGGGAAAACAACAGTGAACAAAACATTTGGCAACGGGGAGATGCAATGGCAACATGATGTATGGGAATAGGGGTGCCAGGAATGGTCTGAACGACCATAAAAAATAACAAAGGAGAACTCAGGGGAAACGAGGGGGGGGGGGGCAGTTTAATGGATGGAATACAACACTGAACAGGTCAAGAAAGTCGATCTATTAGGACGAAGGGTGAGAGAAAAGAGCATGAATATAATGTCAGCACATGGGGGAAGTGGAACCTACATCTAAAACCATAAATAGAAATTATAACCACCACCACAACAAGAATGTGTATGCACACGAATTTATAATATAAGTACGAAACAATGTACAGAACAACTTTACTATCTTACCCCCGAGCTGTTCTTCTGTGATTCCATTCGCCTGGAAAGAGAAAGAAGCGTCTGAAACATTTCATCTTTAAAATTTCAGAGAATTTTACAATTCAAATAAAAAGCAATTAACCTCTCAAAAGCGGTCCCCTATTTTGCATGACCTCTCTTCAACACCATTATCCATCCACCCATTGTAAAAATGTGTTACTAAATTGATTTCCGGATCTTTGTGCGAGAGCGGAAAGTGGCCAGAACGGCAGCCTATCAAGAACAGCCATAGTGTGTTGCTCTGGAGAGATTGCACTTTATAAGTGCAGTGTGTGTACGCTTCCACACAGCGCTTTGATTCCACTACCGTTACATTCACAATGATTATGAAGGTATCGGAATAAGCGCCCGATGCTAAAGGAGAGTACACTGTTGGTAACACCGCTTCACAGCTAACGAACATTCTTTGATCATGGTAATCTTATCATTTATTTAAATAATGGAAAGTTGGGTTAAAAATAAGTAACAACAGACTAACAATGAAAGCACAAATGCTCGTACGTTTGTGCCAGTAATAAAAGTTAATGTGCCTTTTATGTCATCAAAAGTTAGATCGTTAACGGGCAACATTATTCCACCGTTATTGCTACGATTGAAGAATGCGTTGTCAAACCAAATGATCACACAACTGTCATAAGATCATAGTTACATACCATAAATTATAGTGTATAAACACATTTAGCTCATACATTTAAGACTATTATGTGTACTTAAAGTATCCATTTCCTAAGTATAGTAATGTTCTAACAATGAAACTTATTTGAGTTCAAAAATGTATCGAACCAAACTATGAAATCCCCTTTAATAAAACAACATACATGTAGTTTAATATACTCGCTTACCGATGTTGGTTGCGATTTTGAAGTGTGTATCATTGGGCAAAATTTTGATAATGTGATATTTTTCAATGTGTGTTTGCAGATCATAATGTCGACAACATTTGTTGGATAAAACATAGAATTTTGAAACAACGTTGCGTTCTTTCCCTGTTGAGAATGATTTAAATAAAAGGGCAACTCGTATCCTAAACCAGAAAGATATCAAAGTATCTTCTATCGAAATCCAAACCTTGCAGACACGCGCGTGTAAAGTACAAAGCAATAAAACTATTTGTTTGCCACTATGCCAGGGTGATTGATAAAGTTCGTAATTCCATATTGTTGAAAAAAAGTCTAAGTGATTGATAAAGTTCGTTTCTCCGGAACTCGGTATAAAATCAGAGTGATGGATAAATGCCGTCAATCCCTTGAGATTTCCGGAACAGCTGTCCCAGATAAACAAAAGTAAAAGCAAGTCGACATAACATTCTTCACAAAGTTGTCACTAGCTTTCCATTAATGGCTAAAAGGAAATTGCAATCAGATAAATACACACGTATTACTTAAATTGAATGACTACTTGGGAAATGAAACCCAACAGTGTAGTCCCATGTGATGCTTGCAACAAAGTTATATTTACACAATTCAGTATGTTATGTAATACGTGTATTTTAAACGAAAAAGAAGTATGTAACAATGGTGAGCATAAGCCGATTGTATGACTATTAACAATTCAGTAAGTATGGCATCATGTTATGAAACGGTAGATGTAGTGGTCGAGGGGTGGGGCGCTGGGTGTCCGGAGTTCGAGCCCCGCGTTGAGCAGGTTTTAGCATTATCTTCACATTCCTTGAAATAGGCGCGAGTGCAGGTTAGTAACCCAGGAAGCAGTCATCGAGTGTGAACAGTAAAACGTGTAAGAACTTCTTTCACAATCAATTTAAAATAAATCAGTATAAATCAAATATGATGTTCAAAGTATAAATTAAACAAACTTCTGATCGAATGGAATTATTATTCCAACAACAGATGTATTATTCCGATATATCATAGTCGTACACTGCAAAATACCTAAATTCAACACTATATCGAAAGTAAACAAAGTTTTAAACATAAAATGCCAATTAAGAAGTCTGGAAGGAAATGACCACTCAAACCGCGCAGCCGACCCCAAAACACAAGGAGAGATGAAGATATACCAGGTAATACATAGACACAAAGGGGAGACAAGTCACAAGCCTTGTCGTACACATCCGTACCAAGGATGAAACATGTGAAGGGGCCCCTGATTCCAACGGGGGTCCCTGACATTGGTTGGATTAGAAAGATAGGAATGCAAATTTGCATGATTTATAAATACCATGTCACAGTGTTCTATGTGGGCGAACTGGTACCACCTCAAATCAATCAATGTTTCACAAACAGGTGGTACAGTGATTAACATTTATAACAATGATATACACAATGCAACTTTGCAATCTACTGATCTTGATGAAATATCAACAAGAAACAAAACCTAGACAGCTTCCATATAAAATACAACACAACTGGTACATAAAAAACACTTATGAGTGAGTTTGTGCCAACAGGGGATTTTTTATTAAGAATATATTTTATTGCAAGTAATACCGACATTTCTCTTATATTTTGGCATAGATAATATTCCAGAGACTAATATATCGGTATGCAGAATACAATTTTCAAATCCATTTACATTTAGACATGAAAAACATACTGTATTGTTTAATAGATATTAAAACCACTATAAAGGTCACATGACAGGAAGTGGCAAAATCTCGTGATCACGTGATACGGTTATGCACAGAGTAAAGAGGGTAAAAATGATAACCTATATAATACATTTCGGAAGCAGAATCTGAATTATTTTACATTTATGGTATACTATTATCTACCCAACCGCTTATGAAACCGGAAATCATTCTCTGGTAAATGCAAATTTATGTTGTTGTTGTTGTTGTTTAGAGACTGTTGTTCTAGAGAGGTTAATCGATCGTTATCAAATTTTATCACGTGAAAAAATTGATGTTAGTGTTGAGGAGAGGTTGTTGCTCACGGCCGTTCTGGAGAGGTTCCACTGTACGTTTCCTGTACGGAGCATTTGCTAACCTGGCATATACCACAATGGTACACACGCTGTGCTCATCAGAAAAGTTAGTTATAGACAGTTAAAGAGAGAGAATAAGTATAAGAATAAGTAGCTACAGAGAACGCCACATACAAAAGACAGTTCCTCCTCACACATACCTCGACATAGTGACTCATGTAGTGAAAGTTGTTGTGATTTTCATAGTAACTTACACAAAACAACCTGACATTTTCATGCAATTTAGAACTCAAACAACAACTTTCTATCCGAATACTCGGTATCATACGAAATAAATAGCATGTATGTATCTTTTTTTAAATGACTTCGAAATAAAATATCGGAACCGTTGAATTCGAATGAACGAGGTATGGCTGTAAATATTTAAGCTCTAAGCATATAACGTGGTTTCGTCCACGATTTCAGTTGTTGGTGCGATGTACTTTTATATCCGTAATGCATGTGCAGTACACGATCACCAGCCCTGCGTTCAGTTACGGCTATCAGCCCTATCGTTTCGTAACGTTTTGCAATTTGGTACCCGTGTGCAGCCAATGTGCTATGGTGGGCAAGGGATAAAATACAAAACGTTCGCCACTGATAGCCGTAACTGAACGCAGGACAGAGCATCCCACGTTTGTACAACAACCTTTCTTCGATAACATTTTCAAGTGTCCCGCTGTGAGGATTAACAATCCACACACCAACGCTCTAGTGTATCAACCTCTCAACAACAGCCGAAATTTGCATCTCATGAAGTGTTTTAGTTTTGAGGAATTGCACAGTATATGCACAGAGATAACTTATGTAGATAATTTTCAAATTAACTTCAGTAATTAACGTTGGCTCACCTGATAAAATGCAGATATCTAAGTTTTAATCAGTCATTACAAGGTTTTATCTCGGAGAATGTATAACATGTCATTATATCAACAAAGTTGTGAGTACTAGCGGGGCAGTAGACATTATCAATATGATGTACGTACATTGTTGGTACAGTCGATAATATTCACCTGACAGTCATAAATATTCCTGGAAATTCGTGAGTTATCAACAGCGAAAGGTGAAAAGACTTTCAATAAGTATGTAATTATCACGTACCTGCAGATTGTCGCGGAGTTATTTCCCTTCATCCATTTTATTGCTATCTCCCTTTATCTCTTCTATAGTATATTTATATATAGCATTATATGAGGATAAAGGGAGAGAACTCTAGAAGGGATAAAGGGAGATAATTCTTAACAATATCCCTTGCTCTAGAAAACAACAATTCACCAACCGAAATTTGCAATTGCCATGGCTTTAAGCACTTAAAGATACAAGCTTCCATTGGTCATATAACTACCAAGTGTATGATGTAAACTATATTAGACAGTACCACATATCTTGTACATACAATTGTAAACTTGCACCACATTATGTTCGATCCCTGTTTGTTGCGGAAGGAATTCGGATACAGCGTTCAGTGCGTCTTTCACACCGAATTCTGCTTCGAAATTGGAAGAGATAGAATAAGTTGCTACAGGGAACGCCACATACATAAGACAGTGCCTCCCCACACAGAACTCCGGGAAACAACAATAGGCTATACATGTATCAAACATAAGGAATTTGAGGAGGCTCAATGGTACATACGTATGGGAACAGGGGCGCAAGTAATGGTCTGGCCGACCATAAGGGATGACTAGGAAAATAAAGATGTATGTTATCTTCTTTAATCACGATATCCATGTATTACGTCTTTTACATAAGCAAAGGTTTGTAAGAAATAAAAACGCGTATCACTCACTCTAAGACAGTGTCATTATATGAACAACATAAATCATTGTGTGAACACAACGTCGATAGTAAAATATGAGCACTTAAGTCTTGAATTATTTGACAGGCACGAGGACATCCCCGGGGAATAAATACAATAGCTCAACTATTGAACAACACTTGCAAAGGGACGTTTTCATCGCTTAAACCATATTGAATTTCCTGGAAACAAATAGTGTGCACTAAATGTTCGTGTTCGTCATTATTAATTACATTTGTTATGGGGAAATGTTTTAAATGCGTATTTCTTAGGAAGGAATTATTCAATTTGGATGCAATGTCTGTCAAACGTGGGCAACCGGGACATATTGAAATTTTAAGGCAGCTTTATATGTCTATCATGAAACATGTCAATTACCTACTATTTGTATCATTGTCGGTGTTTTATTATTCCGGAAATTATTTCCATCGTTTCTTATACACGTAATACCTGGACAGGCATACACTTTGAATGAAACAAAATCCAGTATATAATGCATAATAAAATGTATTTGAATTACCGATGTGAAGTAAGTAGTGGTAGCTGAAACAAAAGCAGAAGCATTACTTACGGAACACCGGTGGTGAAATTCACACTTCTTCATTTCACTCCTAGAAAAGTCAAGATTTCAACTGCACGAATTCATATATTCTTTATTATTTTAAAATTATTGTTGAAATCGTGAATTCACGAATTCAAGATTATGAATTTTGGATGTTGAAATCGTGAAATCTTTAAATCGTAAAGTTGCGATCGTGAATTCATTAATTCGTAAATTGAAATCTTGGAAATTTGAGACTGTCCTATAGGAGAGATATAATGAAGTGAGCATGTCACCACCGGACTTTCGTAATTACTGGTCTTACTGATAATAGTACTGACAGTAAAACGGCTGGAACATCTCTATAGCTAACATCTTGTCGCTACAGTACCATGTAATCATAGACCTTTCGTGTGTTAATGAGAATAATGTTAGTGTTTGCAATAATAACCGACAGTTTCTGAGAATTTATAGGCTAACGAACTAGAACCCTTTTTGTACGCTGTCTCTTATTTCTATACTGCCTGAAATGTCGCTTCAGAGTTTAAGATGTTAAAACTTTATCTAATTAAGTATGCATTTATTGTTGGCACAAGGAGCAGAGTAACTGGCATAACTGCTGACTAGCATTATTGCAGCAAATACCGTTAGCAGTAGTAGGTAGCAGATCTATTGTTGTTTCTGCAATAACAGATACGACTGCTATCTTAACACCAACATCTGAAATCAGCTTAATATACACTAATGTCACACACAGTTATCTCACTTTAAAAAAAATTAGTTTTATGTCCTTGTATTTTTTTAAATTGTGCTACTATGAACGACATAAACTGTATAAATAAGCTCAAATCATTGGTTCGACCCCTCTCCCCCCCACACCAAACTGTATAAATAAGCTCAAATCATTAGTTCGATCCCTCCCCCCCCACACCAAACTGTATAAATAAGCTCAAATCATTGGTTCGACCCCTCCCCCCCACACCAAACTGTATAAATAAGCTCAAATCATTGGTTCGACCCCTCCCCCCCACACCAAACTGTATAAATAAGCTCAAATCATTGGTTCGATCCCTCCCCTCCCCCCAAAAAAAAAACCTGTATACATAAGCTCAAACCCTTCCAACCAATAATACATTTCCTGATAAGCGTCCTTTTCATTATCATTTTCTGATGGAATCATATCGTTCAATACTCTAGTTAAAATGAATTCTGAAAGCTTCGGCAACCGTGGGAAGGAAGAAATGAATGTTACAGGCAATCATCATCCGTGATGATATTGTGCTCAAAGATAATCCATCTAGTGAATGGCTTGCTGTCTGGGAAGAAATCATTTTTTCCACACATAAAAATTGATGGAAGAGGTTTATAACAATCGTATTTACTGTTCATTTTATGACAATGGTAATAATCACATTGCTATAACCACGTTTTGAGAATTGATTGTGAATTTAGTGCCAAAGCGGTACACCCGTGATAAGAGGTATATCTCTGATAATAAGAGCCAAAATGGGGACATGGCGAATCTGTTCCTCTGTCAGCAGCAACCGCAATTGATGGGGTAAGATCGGACCCGGCATCCTCAAGACAGTGGTCTTGAATTCAAAATGACCCCTTGTCTTCGCCTGGCATTATATACACTCGAAATATTCGTACATGACTCAAGCAGGTCACGAACGCAATTCGTGCGAACATCACATGGGCTTTTTGCAGTTACCTTACAGAGCCGTGCGAAGACGTATGTATTTGTATTTGTACGGGGTTGTACTTTCAACTTGCGGGTATTACGCTGGTGTTTTCGTGCGGACGCTGCTAGAGACTTGCAAGGGCCCGTACGGCGAACGTTAGTTGTCTGTATGATGTCTGTACAGTTGCTACAGTCGTGTCTAATCGCAAAGAACTGTAGGGATTTGCTCGCAATCCGACCTTAGCTGCGGAAACGTACGTGCTACAATACGCACGATGAGTTGTGACTTAGACATTAAATATAGAACAAATAGGTCTATGTGAGGGTCAGTGTCTATGCAGTTGTATACACCACGCGGCACTGCAGTCTCCGCACATACATGATATTAATAACATATATCAAGACAATCTTTATAAGGGAATATAAGTACATTTGCACCAGAAGTTTTGCCCTCATTTAGCAGACAGTATTTCGCACTTCTCGTCTGCTTAGTATTATACACGTAGTGGAATGCGGTAGACTAACAATACTTTCACCTAACCCCTCACCTTTCTTCGTATACACAAACATCTGATGGAATCGTACCTACTTTCCAGAAACAGGTATTCTGATGTTTATTCTAAAGAAGATTGATAAGTTCAGAGTAAATAAACGCAACATTGTAATCAATCGGGTTTTATTTACAAGTTCGCTTTAGTTATTGGAGCCCGGTGCATTTCAGTGATGGATAGTCGCCAAACCCTGTAAATGGGATTTTACCGAATTCTGTAAATGTTATTGCATTGTACTCTTCGAAGCAATTCCCACGAATAACTATGGCTTGTAACAGTGCATTGTACTCTTCGAAGCAATTTCAACGAATAACTATGGCTTGTAACAGTGCATTGTACTTTACGAAGTAATTCCGACGAATAATTATGGCTTGTAACAGTGCATTGTACTCTTCGAAGTAATTCCCACTAATAACATGGCTTGTAACAGTGCATTGTACTCTACGAAGCAATTCCCACGAATAATTATGGCTTGTAACAGTGCATTGTACTCTACGAAGCAATTCCCACGAATAACTATGGCTTGTAACAGTGCATTGTACTCTACGAAGCAATTCCCACGAATAACATGGCTTGTAACAGTGCATTGTACTCTACGAAGCAATTCCCACGAATAACTATGGCTTGTAACAGTGCATTGTACTCTACGAAGCAATTCCCACGAATAACTATGGCTTGTAACAGTGCATTGTACTGTACGAAGCAATTCCCACGAATAACAATGGCTTGTAACAGTGCATTTACTATCCGACGCATAGTGGTAATATTAGTTCGCTTGTTATCATGCATTATGCCTAGATGCAATTAGGCAACATAGCCGAGGTACTTTTAATTAAGGAGCATATTGCTATCATACAGTAATCATGATTATGTATAAACAATAATAATAATTGTACCGAAATACCGTTCGCTATCTGGAACGCAGCAAACATCAAACGTATAGCATTACATAGCACTAACAATAGGATCCTTTTAAGCAAATACCGTTTTATAAATGCAAAATATCGTTGCCTACGTAACCACGCCCACGTGCGATGTCGTCTGCTATCCTGGTTCCAGGCTACGATTAAGATGTGTGCATTGAATCGGTTGTCTTTATAACGAACTACAACCGTGCAACTTAATAGTTCACAGAATATTGGATGCACAGAGCCAATTTCTGCATGCATGTCACAGTAACTTTGATAGCATCGGTAGCAATTTATGTGATAATTAATTTGGTTTATTAGGAAAGGCTTGTCAATCTACGAGGAACATATTTAGAAACGATTCCAGTAAAACCCATTAAGGAGGCAATGATAAAATGTTTTTTATGATATAAGAGTAATGTAAAACCCCATTGATGTTAAATGTGGTTAAAAAAGGGATTAATAAATTTGTATAAATGAATTAAACTATCACTATAATACATATACTAAAAAGCTAAATACCTCGATTATTTCCGATTCGATTATCGATTATTTGTTTTCAAACTGATCCGATAATCGATTATGAAATTTATCCGATTATCCATCACTATAGTTACTGTAAATGCAGTGTAATACATGTATAACAGCAACATATGGGAGATGTAGAGCTATATTACATTTGTTGAGAGGTTGTCATGTTCTAGAGAGGTTCGAGTTGTAGTGAAGTTTTAATATGGAAAACATATGATATTGTTGTAGCGAAGTTGTACACAAGAGGAGGCCGCTGTGGGGAGATTGTGCTGTAGTTTCTAAAAATAGTCTTCGAAAAGTGATGACAATACTAACCTTGTTTTCTTATGCATACTAACAGCTATTTTGTAAAGTATGGAGTGGGATGTCCTCGACCCACACATACTTATTTACGGGGAAAATAAAAATATATCCCTTTAAAAAAAAAAATACTGGCACATTGTGATGAAAATATATTGAATTGTCGATGTAATATTATGGTCAAATACATGGACAAATCCGCCAGTGTTGCGCTCTAAGTTACCCGCCTAAAAAGTGACGTAATACATGTATGGGGAAAAAATTGGTTATTGCAATTTTTATTGAGTAGTAGCTCTGTGTTTGTATGTTAGATTTGTATACACATTACCATACATATTATATTCTTGTATTAGAGTCTCGATGGTAAACACGGAGAAAATAAAGATCAAGTCAGTGTGTATGGATGAATGGTAATCATCGAGTGTAACATTCCTTAACATGCACTTTTTCATTTCGCAAACTTTCCATTAATTCACAACCATCTTCATTCCCTTCACATTCCTCTATGAACGCTCAGAAAATCCCTCCTTCAGTTACGCTACAAAGCTTCTAGATAATGTATGCTAACATCACATGAATGTATTAATTCTTTTTTTTTATTGCATGACTTACATTCTTTTATCTTGGCAACCTAATCTAATAGTATGTGACAACTGACACACTTCAATTAAGCCAGAGAAATTCTACATTCTAATGCCTTTTAAAGATGTATCTGGCTCATTTGAACATACAATGTCTGAAGTGACTTCATCCAGTATTGTTGTTACATTGTCTAAAAGATTGTCTTCTCTAATAAGAACCAATGCAATGTATAACCAATTGAAAATATATTTTTTACCACATCTAGCCAATGTAGCCAATTCAAATATGTTTCGTTCATATGGGCAAGATACACTTTTAAGCGGAGAACGGCGGGAAAGACATGATAGTAGGTAAATATTTTGCCATTTTCATGTACATATACGTACGTGTACACACATTTATCACGTAGTGAAAGTTATTAGTTTCTTGAATTTGATCGATAATAATGCATTCATTATTCATCGAAATACTCAGGTCAGTTTTTAATAATTTTAACAGTGATTCTGAGCCATATATCTTTAAAGAAGAAAGACGTTGAGTAATGTATAGTGGGGAATGAAGATTATTATCGTTATTTACTTATTGAACCCGTGACCTATATGCACCAACAATGTGGATGCAATTATCATACCGACATCGATGCGCCAGCTAATCTTTTATCCAGCTAATTCAATTAACTGTTACGTTTAACGAAATATATATACAAGTGCTTCTCATGAGAAGCAATGCTCTATCTGGTTCAGAGCAGAGCAGAGCAGAGCAGAGCAGAGCAGAGCAGAACAGAACAGAACAGAACAGAACAGAACAGAACAGAACAGAACGGAACGGAACGGAACAGAACGGAACGGAACGGAACGGATGGGAACGGAATGGAACGGAACGGAGAAAGTAATTTGGTAACACATACGCCGTATCACCAAAACGGAATGTATAAAACCCGAAAATAAATCCGATTTTAATATTTTGAATTTAATACATGTCTAATTGTCTATCATTCTTTATTGTGATCGGTACCGGTTAGTCGTTGAAAATATATACACTGAACAAAATTGCAAAACGTCCATGTATTAAAATACAAATTTAGGAAAACGGTTTTATATGCCGACTTAAAATTTGGCATTCTAGTATTATACACACTACTCCATCGACTTTCACAAAGATAATACTTATTTATCGTCATGGTTGACCACGCGTGACGGTGAGTACGATTTTCAACTTTTGGCACGAGGATCACGTGTACTGTGTAGTAAGCGATCAAATTAATGTCAATGCTATCCACGTTGTATGTCCCGCTCGAACTTGAAACAGAAAAGATGCCGACAAAGACCACTGAAGAAAGTTCCAGGGTCGTCGGTATGATTGATGCTGGTACTCCGATTCTACAGATATGACTAACTTTATAAATTTGTGAATCAATTCAAATAGAATTTAGAAAATAACTATGAAAATATGATTTTTTTGTATTATTTACCACTTGTTATTAATATTTCAGGTTGCCCGTCTGTTCAATAGGCGTAAATGTGTACATTTGTTCATGTTCTTATATTTCGACGAAGTACCTATAGTGGACGTTTAGAAATTTTGTTCAGTGTAGGTCAAATTCTGTGTATACATTTCAAAATAAAACGTATTCACGGTAAATGAATACATATATCGTGAACACAACGCACCCATGTTAAACATATTAAAACATATAATTACGTATAATAATCCTCGGGCATTAGTATAAATACGTCTTTTCAGTATCTCGTTGACGAAATGATTTACAATGAGTTTAATGAAGGCGCAAAGTATAACAGTAGTCGATTTAAACTGGTAACTATATACTAGGAAAGCTCGCAAATCTTTGTCGAACGATCATAATTTGGAATGACGTGCAATCCTTCAAAATTTGTACCTGTTCCAACGAATGTCAAAATAATTTAGGTAACACAAGATTCAAACTAGATTGATATAAATTTGAGTGTATTTCTGAGTAACCGTTTATCACAACAGCTCAATTAAATACAGTCAAATAATTCTCCATATTTTAATCTATAACGAACATTTTGATTGTAGCAATAAAACTGACTTTTACCGAAAACTGTAAAGCCTGCAAGATACTAATGCAGATAAGCCACTAAAATACCTAATACTAAATTGTAGTTTATACGGAGCGAGATATATTGCAATTAGTTTCTCAAAATCAAGCGAAACACGTGCAAAATAAGTTAATTTATCTCCTTTACGGAGCTTGATTACAGGAAAACGTGATTTACAGATTTCCTAAGTTCAAAAGCAGTCAGTGACTGGAAAAGCAATTTGTTTTGTAGCTTAACACATCCCAGATCCTAACTCAGGGATAACATTCAATGAAGCGATAGAAAGGCTATGTTCATAACATGATATGAAAAAAAAAAGATTTAAAAAACAATGCTAACAACAAAACAGTATCACCATTCACCTTACATCACCAACACTATCACTATCATACTTACCGGTATGTTCATGTTTATTTTTATGAGCGTGTATGGTTAAAATCCTATTGAAAAATATCAGCCACTGAATTGTGATTTATTTAAGCCTTTCGCACCATCACACTGTTTTGTTCCGTTATTTCACAAGCTAACAATCTCACATTAATATTTTTTAACTATTGACATTCAGTTATTGGCTTTCACGTCTAATAGCGCAGCAAAGGCAGTAACGAATGTATGGTGTAAATTCCTGCAGTACAAACTCACACGGAGGTTCTTATCCTTCAGTAAAGAAGTCCCGTGCAATACTAACACTTTCTATACTGTCACCTATTCACTACGCATATATATCGGCAGTTCGGCTCGATGCCAGATAATACTATGATGGAATCGTAAGCTTCTCATCTTCGGATCATCGAATACAAACAACTTAACATACATACTGGCTGATAGTTTCCTACGTGTCTTTCGTAATTACCTATACCGACTTGTTAATGGTATATGCATTATTTTGTTGCGAGCTATAGTATTTAGTCTATAATTTTGCTGCTAGTATTAAGTCTATAATTTTGCTGCAAGTTTTCAGACTATAATTTGCGAGGGCAAACATAATTCATCGAAGTTTTTTTTGCGCAGAGTACCGATTCCGTGCGTTGAGTACCGAGTCCAAAAATAAGCGCTGAGTACCGAGTCCACAAATTAGCACTGAGTACCGAGTCCACAAATTAGCGCTGAGTACCGAGTCCACAAATTAGCACTGAGTACCGAGTCCACAAATTTGCGCCCGAGTCCACAAATTAGCGCTGAGTACCGAATTCAAAAATAAGCGTTGAGTACCGAGTCCACAAATTTGCGCCGAGTCCACAAATTAGCGCTCAGTACCAATTCCACAAATTAGCGCTGAGTACCAAGTCCATAAATTGGCAATGAGTACCGAGTCCACAAATTAGCGCTGAGTACCGAGTCCACAAATTAGCGCTGAGTACCAAGTCCACAAATTGGCGCTGAGTACCGAGTCCACAAATTAGCGCTGAGTACCAAGTCCACAAATTGGCGCTGAGTACCGAGTCCACAAATTAGCGCTGAGTACCGAGTCAACAAATTAGCGCTGAGTACCAAGTCCACAAATTGGCGCTGAGTACCGAGTCCACAAATTAGCGCTGAGTACCGAGTCCACAAATTAGCGCTGAGTACCAAGTCCACAAATTGGCACTGAGTACCAAGTCCACAAATTGGCACTGAGTACCGAGTCCACAAATTAGCGCCGAGTACTGCGTCCATAAATTTGCAAATAGTACCGTGTTTGTTTGATTATCACGCAGAACCGAGGACATAAATTTGCGCGGACAGCATTGGGAGAAAGGCTATTTTATACGTCTAACTCTACGTAATCCTAGTTTTGTAATTAAGCTGATTATAATTTTCAGATTTATTTTGCATCCGATCTGAGCGAAGATGATTTCTCTAATGAGTAACAACATAAAAACATACAAGAGAACACCATGACACTTAGTAATAAGTGCACACATTGTTACGTCACAGACAATAAAGAATTACTGAGATATAAAAAATATGTTTCTTGTGTGGAAATCTTTGATGTAGGCCTACAATTAGGTAAATTGGAGTTGAGCACTATCGGATGATCCATAAACATAGTTGAGTAAATTTATGTGTACTTTGGATAATTAACCATCCATGTTGCTTGCATTACATTCGACATACCTCATTTCGTTTTCGTTTCACTAGTGATCCTGTCTTTTACGGAAGGACCCGATTTATTTGCCGAATAATCGTAGGTATCATTCGGAACATTCCGGCCCTTTTCGCCACAATTCAAGTGAGTGATGGAGATGGTGTTCCGATAAAGCAATTAAGGGTATTGGATACAGGCTGAAATAAGTAAGTAAAATAGTTCCCATCCTCGTGAATAGTTGGCATAAACATGTGACATACATGTGATTGAATGCAAATGGAGACACAAATATTGGGTGAATATTTTTTGCGGAAAATGGTTTTACAATGTTGCTGCTGTCGAATCTTCCAATTAGTTTATCTTGTAATTCATTGGTATTCGGTCATAAATCTTGATGGCAATGAAATCTTGATGTTATTCTCAATTAATGAAATTGAAAGCCAAATTATCACGGGAAATATAATTAATGCCTCAATCGACATTAACTTCATTCATTTTCTTTTTGAGTGCAGTTTTTGTGCTCAGTTTTCCATCGTGTCTTTTCCAGAGCGACTTATAACGAAATTCTATCAACATTAAGCGTCAGATTCATTTTTCGAAAACTACCTACCAGGTAGGAAAAAAATAAAGTGGTTTACCTACACCATCTTTCTTCCAACAAACAAAGACATAAAATACAAATTTCTGGTTTTAAACATAACCAAAGCAAAACAAGAACTATCTTGAAAAAAGATGGTCGGCGCAATGTAAGGGTCACCATTTGTTGTGCCACATGAAAAAATCCCGAGATGTTATGATTGCTGGTCACACCAGATCCAAAATGGATTTGGGTAAGTAAATTCACCGAAATTCAGTGTATTTCGGTAGGGTAACATATCCTTTATCAAAAGATTAATCAATCCGCGTCAAGGTTACAAACTTTGTTCTGTTGAAGAGAAATTGCCTTGGTGGTTAACGTAAAATTTGATTGGTTGACACAACATTGATTATGCAAATAGCAAAAGCCATGTTTAAGTACGGCTGCGCCGAAAAACAGTAAAGGATTTGATTGTTTTAGTTTCTGAACAAGGTTATTTACACATTGTTATCGGCTTAGTTGGCCAATGTATTTATGTTTTAACATCAGTACCGGGAAGCTTTTACATTTTTTTTCAGATTTGAACAGTGTATGTGTAAAACAATCCCTGCTGTTCAACTCCCCAACAGAAGAGACCACTATCAGTCTGCATATCAACTAATTCAACAATTCGTAACACAGATTTCGTTAAATCAAAGTTTGTTGGCATTTTTTATGTTTTTCGTATTGGACATACAACGTGGAGTGCATTGAAATGAAATTTACCGCTTATTACTCAGTACACGTGATTCTCGTGCCAAAAGTTGAAAATCGTACTCACCGTCACGCGTGGTCAACCATGACGATAAATACGTATTTTCTTTGTGAAAGTCGATAGAGTTGTGTGTATAATACTATAGAATGCCACATTTTAAGTCGGCATATACAACCGGTTTCTTAAATTTGTATTTTATTACATGGACTTGTAGAAAATTTGTTCAGTTTAGATCCATACTGGTATGCCCTAAATTAAAAAATAATCGTATGGTGCATGGCGGTCGTTTTTTTGTTGCGTGTTTCTGGCAAACTGAGTAGGCCATACACAGTCAACAATATCCGTTTTATAGAAGTAATCAATTACGTTTGTTGAGAGCTTCGAATGAGAGCACTGCTCTGATACATTTCGACAAAACATATCACACAATTAATTAAACTTTAAATTGCTGGGTCAGCATATTGTAGCATTAAACAGACTCTTAAACAGAGCGAATTACTTCCTCGGAGGCAAAACAATTTTAAGTAGAAACATTTAAACAATATTGTCTCAACCAGGCGAAAAGTTGTTTTGTCTTCGAATGAAATATGTCACTTTCCTCAGGCAGACGACTCGAGTACGGAGGTGTGAAATTAATTAAATTTACATATGAAAATATGTGAACAATATACGCAGTCGACAAAGAATTTTGACAGAGTTGACGTTTATTTTGAAAATGAGACTCAAACGATTTTTAGTAATTTATTTATGAAGACTATGTCGCGTACAACGATAACAAAAATATCAATCACATGAAAAAACTAACGACTATAATTATGTAGAGTAAGCAAATGGTAAATTAAATATCAGAACAAAGACGACCTTTGTTTTATGGGGTTTTTGTTCGCGAATGTTAGAGGAAAATTCCATACTACATTTAGCCAGGCACGCAATATTTACATCGAGAAAACTGAGGTACCACCTATCTGGAACAACAACCTCTTGGAGATGCAAATTTAGGCTTTTATTTAGCGGGTTTTGCTCTCTAGAGAGGTCGCATTTGTAATATTTTTTATTATTGGAAAAATAATATAAATGCTTATGAAGAGAGGTTGTTGTTGTTGTTGTTGAAGAGAATATCGCCACATCATACCTTTTTGGACGAGAATACCTTTGTCTGTCTCCATTCAATTGGGATGCATGCACTGGGTTGTAGGTGATGGTTATTGTGGATTTGAGACGTCGATTGCATTTGATGAATTAAAATAAAACCAATCTTAACAAGAAATATCTTGAAAAAGATGATCGGCGCAATTTGAAGGTTAAGATTTGTTGTGCAACATCACAAAACCCCGAGATGTTACGATTGCTGGTCTCTCCTGATCGAAAATGGATTTCGGTAAATTCACCGAAATTCGGTGGATTTCAGTAAGGTAACGTACCCTTTATCAAAGAAAAGTTTACCAATCCGCGTCAAGATTACAAACGTATTTTGGTTGAAGGAAAATTGCCTTGGTGGTTAACATTAGATTTGAATAGTTTACACAACACTGATATGCAAATAGCAAAACCATGTAAGTATATGGTTGCGCCGAAAAACGAATATTGAAGCCAAACAGGAAATATCGCGAACAATGCTTGCACAAAGCCATCATGAAAGGAAACAATGCATGAAAATACTTAATATGCATACATGCAAGTAATGACAAAGGCAAATGCGACTAAAGACACAAATAATTTATAGGGTGCATACAACCTGACACTATACTATCACTCAAATAAAACGAACAGTGTTATGAAGAAAATCTTCGATCCTCAACTCCCCAACATAAGAGACGGCGAATGTAGAACATAGATATAATATACAACATGTGTTTTCGGAAATACGCGTGACTGGTCCAATTCGCGGATCTAGTTCCGTGTACAATTATAGATCTTGTATTATAGTATTATGTTCGAATGTGTTTGACTTAGCACAGCGTATTTCCAAGACAAAGGGTCATCAACCTAATAAAGAGTTATGAGTATTTATGTCGTGGTACTGTAACACCTAATTATGTGTACGTCATGAACTCTTGGCCTACACCAGGAATTGGTAGACTATAGACGCCATTGATGTTATAAATGTATATTTGTCACGTAAATTGGATGGACTTCTATAATTATGTTCATCAGGTGTGTATATGCTATAGTGCGTTATAGATGTTCATGCACTACTTCACTGTGTACTTATATCAAATGTAAAATCTCTATATGGCGATCACATTTTGGGAAATTATGATAATGAAGATGATTGGTAATGATAGGGTTTAATTACAACTACAATTGAAATTCACAACTTAGTTTATGTTTTCATCAGGGACGTAATTCCTATAGGCCGTTAGGCGCGGTCTACACTTTTTTCGAAAATCGAAAGAAATAAAATGGCACAAACTGCATTAAGATATTTAGTCACGGACATACTTTTAATATGTCCTTCATTTAATGTATGTTTTGGAGGTTATTGTAAACATACTTACCGGAACGAAATATACCCCAGAACGCATCTCTGACGATCTAGCTACATTTTTAGGACCATGCCTCCGGACCCCCTAAAATTGGGGATACACATCGATTTCATCTAAGCTACGCCCTGGTAACATTGACCGGTTTTCGTTATTTGTGAAACACTCAGGCCCCGTATTCACATATATATCTCATTAAGAGTATTTCTAACTCCAAATAGATCCGTTTTAGCTTAATTAAGGTTTTTTTCATGCAAGTTTGTTCTGACGAAACGTTCTCAGGTTAAAGCGAGGGCACAGACCAACCTCACTGAATCATTGAGTGAAAAGTCAACGTTGAAGAGAAAGTTCTTGAAAATTCTCAGTGTAAAATACTTGAGGGAAATCTCAAAGTCTATCGGGGAATTTGATTATTTTGTTTATACGATCGAGGCCAGATGTTATATAGTCTGATTTGTACAGTACGTGGTGTCAGGTGTAAATATACTTCGGTGCGACTGAATGATCGGTAAAAATAGAATTATGATGACTACACAGTTATTGCACGGGTACTGTTTTTATCAATTACTTGATACACAAAATAATTTGTCCCCATGCAAAATAATAAATGACATTAACATACTGTTAAAAACGTCTTTTTTTAATTTACGCACGATATATCTCTCGGTATTACAAATTTGAATTAGCCGCCCTTGAATCTGATGAAAACCCCACGCCGAGCCTCACTATATCGACGATTTTGAGTTACTGAAGGGTAAAACCGGTTGTATGTGGACATTATTACAGATCTAGTTCTGTTACACGTTTTGTTGATAAATTTAGGATTAATATCTACATATCACGTCAACGATGGTAAGTAATGATTCGACGTATTACTATTTCGAGACAGATAAGAGAATATTACTTCGTGTATTCGTTTTGTGAATAAATTGGTCGTAATTAGAACAGGTGTGTCCTCATCAAATATATGCGAATGACTTTTACAGGTAAATGTAACCTACTTGTGTGGGTGTTTTGGGGCATTATAGATATTTAGAATAGCAAAATCAAGGAAGGGAATTCTACATATCGTACATTATGCTTTAGTTAAACTTGTATTCGTCAAATATCCCAATATGTTTTAGTCGCTTACTGGTATAGTTGCTTCCTGCATTCCTCGTCTGTTATCTGCTGGGGCTCCTCACGGGGAATTTTATGGTGGTAATATATTAATTATATACATGAAAATACGCAATATTACGTTATTATCCAGCATTATATACACTGCTGAAGAAGAACGGTTTATAATATTATATATTGTCATCTGTTATGTCACATTTGCGCTTGAATAAGTTATTCCCTTGGCGTAAAGGTAAAACCTATTGTACACTTTAAGTTAAGAAGGGTGTGTCCACTTAAACACCTTAGTCACTGAATATGGGTACATTGACATATTGTATTGTTATCAGATTTATTCAATGACATTTTGTGAAAATACTGAGTGGCCAATGTCAAGTCTTGTGTGTGCTAACCTAACATTAAAACCAGGAGTGTCACTAATAATAATATTTGAATTAGCAGGGAAATCATCTAAAGTAGGCAGGGGGGGGTCTGAGGGGTACTCCTCTTAATTTGGATCACTCATACTAGAATAGTAGCCGGGGGTGATGATGCTTAAGTTACCTGGTAACTTAACCGGCTCCCATCTATTACTCTTACACCCCTGAAAATATGTATATATATATGTAGATCTATACTATAGATACATAATCACAGGAATCATCATATTTATAAATGTCAATCAGGGATCGTAGCGCGTTCCAGTGTAAATTTATTATATTTTATTGTATTACATTTAATTAGTTACTTTATTGCCTTTCAAATGTTTCAGTCCTAACTAATTCCTGGAATGACAGTTTTGAGCTAATGTCTATCAGCTGACATAACTGATAAGTCTGCCCAGTTAACACTCCGGGTTCTTGTGAGCGCCTAATATCAACGACCGTACACTGTGTGTTCTAGCTAATATGGACAGAGGCGTAGATTCCTGTAGGCTGTGTAGGCTATATATATATAAAAAAAAAATATTTTTGATGTTATTGTAAGCATATACCGGAACGAAATATACACCATCTTTGATGATCTAGCTACAACACATTTGTGGGGAAACATGACCCCGGACCCCCGCCCCCAATTTCAGCTAAGCTACGTCCCTGATGGAGTTCGGAACTCCTACTTAATTTGGGGGGGGGGGGGTGTTTAAATCTTTTTGTCAAAATTACATAGAATGACTCCTACATTTTTCGCAAACCTTTCTCTGGACTCCCAATTTTGAAATTGTTGTGAAAATCCTGTAACCTGTACTTCTGTACAATGTACTTATAATTTACTCTCTGGAGTAGACCGTATATCATGGTATGTGTAATGAAGTAATTTTGTGAATAATTATATGATACAGTAGACTTACTACAACTGTATGGAATAATGGATGTGGTAAAGCCATTGAACATTAAGCATATATTTTCCTGTTTTGTACATTTATATGTTGCTATTTTTGTTTATTTCAGCCTCTCTCTGGTGTAAAACTTAGCCCAAAACAACAAGAAGGTAGGTTATATATTTTTTAGTAAAGTAAAACATGTGACAGTCTATCAATCTGGCTCGTTTCATGATCCAAGTTTGATAGTTGCCATTTCTCTATGGGTATATATAAAGTTGCCATTTCTCTATGGGTATATATACATTTGCCATTCTTCTATGGTTATAATAACAGTTGCCATGCCTCTATGGGTTACAGTTGCCATTCCTCAATGGGTATAGTTGCCATTCCTCAATGAGTATAGTTGCCATTCCTCAATGGGTATAGCTGCCATTCCTCAATGGGTATAGTTGTCATTCCTCAATGGGTATAGCTGCCATTCCTCAATGGGTATAGTTGCCATCCCTCAATGGGTATAGTTGCCATTCCTCTATGGGTATAGTTTTCATTCCCCAATGGGTATAGTTGCCATTCCTCAATGGGTATAGTTGCCATTCCTCAATGGGTATAGTTGCCATTCCTCAATGGGTATAGTTGCCATTCCTCAATGGGTGTAGTTGCCATGCCTCTATGGGTTACAGTTGCCATTCCTCAATGGGTATAGTTGCCATTCCTCAATGGGTATAGTTGCCATTCCTCAATGGGTATAGTTGCCATCCCTCAATGGGTATAGCTGCCATTCCTCAATGGGTATAGTTGCCATGTCTCTATGGGTTACAGTTGCCATTCCTCAATGGGTATAGTTGCCATTCCTCAATGGGTATAGTTGCCATTCCTCAATGAGTATAGTTGCCATTCCTCAATGGGTATAGCTGCCATTCCTCAATGGGTATAGTTGCCATCCCTCAATGGGTATAGCTGCCATTCCTCAATGGGTATAGTTGCCATCCCTTAATGGGTATAGTTGCCATTCCTCAATGGGTATAGTTTTCATTCCCCAATGGGTATAGTTGCCATTCCTCAATGGGTATAGTTGCCATTCCTCAATGGGTGTAGTTGCCATTCCTCAATGGGTATAGTTGTCATTCCTCAATGGGTATAGTTGCCATTCCTCAATGGGTATAGTTGCCATTCCTCAATGGGTATAGTTGTCATTCCTCAATGGGTATAGTTGCCATTCCTCAATGGGTATAGTTGCCATCCCTCAATGGGTATAGTTGCCATCCCTCAATGGGTATAGTTGCCATTCCTCATCTGCTCACCTTCAATTGGTAGGTTTTGATGCCATTCTATTTCCAATAGATGGCATGAACCAAACCTGTTTATTTTGCCTAGATTGCTAGCATTATTATTTGCAATAATGGATAATTTATTCATCAGTGGTATGCGATGTTTATGATTTCTGGACGTAAATACTTGATATGTATATTAATCCATTAATAAATTAATAATATATGGCATATGGCATGAAAATTATCAACGACAAATAGTTCATATTTCACACGAATTTTCTTGCTGACTGCAAACAATGTATCATGCTGCCAGAGTGTCTACAGTACATTGTATCACATGATGATGTTGTTGTTTATTTAGCTACAGCATTTGCTTGTTATTTTTGTATTGTATTAGCAGCATCCCAAGGTTATGAGACAAAAATGCATATTGTCTACATATCAACACGTATTTCTCATGCTGTCTGCACTTTTGCGTTTCAAAAGTGTAAAGCAATAAACACCTAATGTCGCAATCAATATTTCGCAGTATGGGGGACCAGCAGGCTAACACATACCGTAGGAATGAGACACATTTTTTGGTCTAATTTGCCACCCCGGAGCCAAGCATTTTTCTAAATCGCCACAGTGAGAGATGTCTTATTCCCCGCTTCCGAGAAAAAAATCAGACCCACGTCTATATCCAAGCACCCGGAATCGGCGTGTGAAATTCCCACCAATTGGTATTCATCGTGTGTCTAATGGCCTGTCATTTACATGTGTGTACCACTGAAAGAAAAACTACAAGGGAGGGGTAGGGGGTGAGTGGTAGTGCATCAGACTGCATGTTGATCTGAAGGTTGTTAGTTTGAATCTTGCCTTGAATAAGGTTGAACAGGGTATTTCACAATCCCTGAAGTCCGTACGAATCCTGGTAAGATACCCAGCATGCAGTGTGATCAAGAGTGATTAAATTAAGTTGTATTAACTTGTTGAACTATCAATGTGAAATAAAAAATAAGTTTAAACTAAACTAGATACAAGGTTTTTAAATTGAAATATATGTATAATGTTTCATGTTCCAGTGTTTATTTTGGGAAGATAACCCATACCCTTCTAATTGGGAAATTTTGCAGGTTAAACTTAGAAATTGGGAAAAAGACTTGCAATTACAGCCTCTAACTTGGTCAATTTTTTGTCAAATTGAAACAAAATTTTTTCTTCAGATTTTTTGGGAATTTTTACCTTCAAATTGGGAAAAATATATTATTTTTGGCATTGGGAATATAGCTGAATAACTGCTATAAAATCAGCTGAAAAAATGCCCTGTGTTCCTCTCCATGTTCGGACTTGCCTAAAATAAATACAGACTGATATATGGATGCAAATCTGGAAGTGGAGTCTACAAACCCCTTAGATTGTAGACATGTTTATATGCATTCAAAGGCTGTAAAAGTTAAATTTTAAACCTACTGCATAACTGATAACATTTAAACGTTACATCCTGCTTGATAAGGGCATGTTTTCAACATGTATACATACCGGTTGTTGGGTAGATTTATAGTTATAGGTGTATGTGTGCTTGTTGTCCACATGGTTTTTAGACTGTCAGCCGCAGGCCGGCAGTCTTTAGTACCGCAAATCCAAAACGAGCATTGAAAGATCTACTTTATTGACACGGCCAATTTCACCGTTCATACGCATTTTTAGTTGCTACTGTAAATAAAGGTTTAAATTGCGGTGATCACTAATTTCCGACAGAAGTCAAACAGGGCTTTTAATCGTTAAAACTTGACGAGATTTAGTCTGTTATATTTATGTGTGTACACGTAGAGGTATGAAAGCAAAACTAGTCTGTATGCTCCTTTATCTGAATGCAGACAGGCTTGATTGACTATCACCCTTAGACATACTCTTGCAGCTACACTGTGAGTGGTAGCATCAGTTTTCTTCAGACCGAAGTTTGTGTCTTTACCAGCGTCTGTGTAGCATTGCATACTCAGTAACTGAGTAACTTCAAATATAGTCACGCTAGGACCTTGACCAAACTGAAATGTTTCTTGTGTCAGCTAGCCCAAAATACGAAGTAACCCAAATGACTTCAAATAATGTAATACTATACAATAAAACTGGTGTAATGAAATAGTCCATTTGAATAACCTGTGCATGATTTGTTATTTGTCATTTACTGACATGCAGGGGTGTCAAAAAGAGCCAGGAGCCAGTAAAATTACCCAGTAACTTAAGCATCAACAGATGAACACCCGGCTAGTTTTTTTGTATGAATAATCATAATTAAGGGGAGTTTCCCCTAGATCCTGCATACTTTTGACTACTACACAAAGTAGAAACAACCCTGGACATGGATTTCCTTTGCAATTTTTTTTTCTTTTTGAGTTTTGGTTATTCTTAAAAAAGGATTTTTTGGAAGTATATACTTGTTGGGATTGCTTGGCAACTGTTTTGTTTCCATGACCTATTTTACTGATGCCAGACATTGAGCACGTGGCTTATTTCATCAACCTAGTTCCTTTCTCATAAAGTATTCATTTTGTCGTAAACATTTTTGCCAAATCGAGTTTTTTTGTAATATATAATGAATCATCTTCAATTTTCTACGTACTTCGCGTCATTAGAAATCTCAGTGGGATGAATGAATGGGAACAAGAAATTGTTTGGACTGATTTGTTTGTATGCAATGTCTGGGGTCAATTAATCAATTTAATGCTGTCTGATCTGTTGTTTTTGTTCTTTCAATAAGTTTGTTTCATTAGTTGTACCTGACATCCCTTGCATGTGGGTTTAATTAGGCAGAAATTTGATAAATATCATTACTCATTAATTAGCGCAATTACACACCTCTCCCTATCAATTGACATAAATATATAAGATGCATTCTGAAAGTGTTTTGTTGGTGGATCTTTGTCTATTTATATAAAGTATTAGCTGTGTATTGTTGATGCCAAGATCTAGCCAGACTGATCCAGTATTTGTTGATGTACAAAATGTACATAAATATCACCATCTGATCAATTAGTTGACTTTTTTTCTGAACAACAGTTGGTTGTTATATAAATATTAGTCCTTGAGAAAGACCTTTAACATTTGCTGGTCAGTCAGGTCTGGAACATGAAAACTGACCTTTCTACACTGGACATTTGCTACACCACATGTATGAGCTGTTGACCTATCCACATGAGTTACTTATACATCGACAAGAGCATTTTACCAGTTCACATATGTTTTTTACTAGCCCGTGTGAAATGTTTACATTTTATAACTACAAGTTGTCTTTCATTGCGAATTCACTGTCTACACTGCTTGCTGAATTATGTAAGTGGTCAGACACTTCAGGAGACTTGTACATGTACATATATATAATGCATTGAAAGCAGGGGCGTAGCCAGAGCTGGTAGAATGTGTACGCAAACAATCTAGGGGGGGGGGGGGGTCTAAGGGCATAATACCGAGGAAAGAACCGGTTTTCTAGAACGTTTGTGGTGGTGCAATCTGGTAAATTTTGAAGCGTTATATATTCAGAAAATGTTATCCCAATCTGCGTTCAAAATTAGGTTTTTTAATGCTTAACTGTTGGTTATTGCACATTTTTCTTTTTTTGATAATCGTGTGTACGCAATGCTGTATTTTGTGTACAGGTAGCTAGCTATGCTCCTGGAAAGGACCGCAGTTATGTTAAGTGTGTTTATTGCACACTATACATTTGCTTAGTTTATATTTGCAGATCCATAATATCCCACGATTGTTCAGATAAGAGATAAACTTTTGATAGCATTTGTATTTGTATAATTGATTGTACATTTTCAGAACTAAAAGAAGCATTTATCATATACGATAGCGACGGTGATGGAAAAGTAACAAGGGACCAGGCTGCACAGGTGTTGAGAAGTATCGCCCTCAGCCCAACAAACGAGGAATTGAACTCAATACTTGGTGATAGTAAGTATAGTACACCATACGTAATCTTTCCTACAGAGCTTTTTACTATGACAAAAAATAATATTCGATGACTCAACGCAACAATGTCGTAACTCCTATATAAATACATAGGAGTTACGACATTGTTGCATTAAGCCCTCGATATGTCATTTATATGTTACGTCACCTTCCAACATTTAAGTACACTTATGAAAGTCAGATAGTGTGATGTCTGTCCTTATACAAGTGTATGAAGATATGTAAATGAAAGAAACACCTACATAGTTAAATTTGTTTCAATATGTTATGATATTGTAAACCTTTAAGTCTGATCTTAAATTATATTCTGAAGAGTATTTGTCATTTAAGGTGGGGAAATGTAGACAATTGTTTCACATTTACTTAATATAGTATGATCATTCTTTTTTTCTGATGTATAAGTTAAAAATATGTATGGCATATAAAATGATGCTGAAAGGTTTTGGAAACTGGCAGTCAATGAGGGGATTCAGCTGTCCTGCAGGGAGATTTTTTCATATTCTGTTGAATTTTGGCATATAAATATATCACATGGTATGTATGGATACTATTCAGAGACCCCTGTAATGACCTTTAATTTTTTTCTAAAAACCTGTAATTCGCTCTCCAAACCTTTACATTCAATTTGCTTCTCCTTTTAAGAGCAATGAATATTATATTTATATTACACTATTCACTTTTGAAAACTGCAGCCTTATGACACTACTTGCTTATATCATCTTGAGTAATTGTGAAGACAGTCTCTGATTGTCTGGACAGGATCCTGTCATCTTCGTGGCAGCAGGGGCACACCAGGCCCATCTAGGCTTCATCAATCCATCAAAGTAGATCCTAAAAATTAGCCTTTAATTGCCCTCTATTTCTACAGAAATCGCCAACTGTTTTAAACATATATTGCTGCTTGCATGTGATTGACTTGTGTTTGAAAGTGTTCATTATATCCATCTTTCAGTTTGAATAATTGATAATGAAGCATATTGTTTAAACTTAAATAACAACAATGAAATAATTTTAACTTTAATAACAAGAAATGAAATAGCAGTACTGAATGCGAATCTTCCTACCAGTTCTATTACAAATGATTTATAGGTTGAAGTAATTGCAACGAAACATTAAAAAGGATTACAGTGAGAGTCCTATGCTATTGAAAATAAGTGACATTGTCATAAGACAAAACCTATTCTAGTCCTTGAAAATGGGGGGAAAATACTTGAAAAGTCCTCGAAAAGTACTTGAATTTTTCTGTACGAACCATGTGTTAGCATGTTGCCAGCTTAGTTAAACAAGTTACTCACATGTTTGTGCTTCTTAGTTGCCAGGTGTTAGAGTGATACTCATTGATATAGGACATTTATATTGTTAATTACAATGGCTTTATGATGATGTGCTTGGGTTTAAATCCAAGTATTCTCTAGTGTATTAAATTATCATTACAAATGTATCTAGTGTTTCCATGCTGCATCCATGTTCAGCTAATGTATAAAATCATGCGTAAATCTGGCTGCTTACATCATAGCAAAAACTTATAACCATTGCATATTTCTTGGTTCTATTCTTCGACAATGAGACTTATTGTTTTTTGGTGCGTGTTTGTCATGTTCGCTCTATGCCTGTCTACCCTCATGAAAGAATATTTTCTCGTTAACTATGTAGCAGATAACATCCAGGTTTATATTCTGTAATTCAATAGTAAAATAACAAGCTATCTGACTTCACATTGGACTTACAGTGATGGAGACTGCTATCATGGACAAAAAATATTATTTTCTCTATGATATACAGTACAACCTCTGTAGAACAACTCTCTATGAAAGACACACATTTTGGCTGCTGTTGAAAGGTTGTTGCTCTTGAGCGGTTTAATGATAGTTAATATTACTTCATATGAAATTAATACTGTTGTTGAAGAGAGTGGATTTTCAAGAGAGGGCCACTCTACAGTGCTTACACTGTAAATGAATTGTACATTGGCTAATTTACTACACTTGTTTCCAAAAATGGACAAAACTTGCTATAGGCTTACCATGATTGATTAAAGAAAACGTACTCAATAAGTTCATTAATTTATGACCACTTGAAATTAAATGTTAACTTGTTAAATTTTCTTTATTTAAGTTCCGGGTAACATTCAAACACTCGCCATATTGAGGGTTCAGTGCAAAACTACGGCAATTCTTATATAAATACAAAAATGAACATAGGAGTTACGATAGTCTTGCGTTAAACCCTTGATATGCTTGTACACAACTTTTAGTCATGTTAGTTTAAAGTCAAGATTGTGCTTGAAGATCTTATAAAATATGTGCAGAATTTTAAATATTTTAACATTCGGAAAACCTCGGCCAACTACGTCCAGTGCCTCGGATACATGTTAGTAAGGCACTACTTTAAAAAAAAAAAATCAAATATCATGTAAACAATATGGCGGCGTGAACGCTGAAGTGCTGATGAAACGGGATTAGAATCACACATTTAAGCTACATTAAGACTGAAAATATTATGAAAGAGCTATCGAGAATGATATTTTAAATAACCATTTACTTATTTATCTCTTTCATAGAAGAGCGTCTTTTCACATTGGCTGAACTACAGCAAGTTGTTGCATCAAAGGCTCCCCCATTTGAATCTGAAGATGAACTGAAAGATGCTTTCAGAATTTTTGACAAAGATGGAGCTGGATTCATTGATGTCAAAGAATTACGCCATGTTCTCGTACATCTCGGTGAAAAGCTGAAAGACGATGAAGTTGATGAGATGCTACGCGAGGTTGAAATCAGTGGAGATAATCAAGTTAACTATGAAGGTATGTGTTGAAGTTCGGTAGAGAGGCATAGCGGTTAAGGGGTACCGTGCCTGACTCCTGATCTTAAAGTCGTGAGTTTGAGTTCCGCAATGTAGCTTTAACAAAACAGTTTTGAATTTGAAAACTACAGTAGGCCATAGGAAATTGGCCTGATTATGGTTTTATCTTTCTTTGTGCTGTTTTTTCATGCGTTAAATAGAAAGAAATGTTACAAAAATTTAAATAAAAATAATGGACTTTTGAATCTATCTATTGTGTGTAGGGATACTGCAGACAAACAACCTGTAAGGATGGCCTTGTAATATGTATTAACTAATTCTTTTTATGCATCTAGTACATGTTTTTCAGGGTTCTCAATAAACACCTAATTAATTTTTGGACTTTTATTTTTTCTGGGACTCATGTCTTTGATATTGCACTGAAGGACTGCAACTTTTCAAAAAGCATGTTTTTGTGGACTCCTGTTTTCAAATCCTAATAAGAAGCCTGTTTATATGCAACCTTCAGTTTGTGCATATTATGTCACCCCTCTCAGAGGGAGCCATATTGTTTTTGTCTTTGGCTTCTGTCCGTCTGTCTGTCTGTTTGTCCATCCACTTCTAGCTTGTCCAAACTTCATAGGATTGATCATCATCAAGTGTAGTTGTGCATCCTTGTTGTTTCGTTCCGCTCGGATAATTTTTCACTGAGTTATGGCCCTTTGATGTTTTTATAATGGTGAAGTTTGTCCTCGCTTCATCTCAAATACGGCTGGTTGGATTTCAACCAAACTTCATAGGATTGATCAGCATCAAGTGTAGTTGTGCATCCTAGTCGTTTCGTACGGCTCGGATTATGTTTCACAGAGTTATGGCCCTTTCATGTTTTTATACATATACAGTCGACTCTCGTTAGGACGAACTCGCTTAAGACGAATTTTCCGTTACGTCGAAGTTTTTCAAAAGTCCCGATTTTATCCTTCTTTGACTATATGAATTTCTGTCGGTTAAGACGAATTTTTGTCTCGAAGTTTTTCGTTACGTCGAAGTTTTTTCGAAGTCCCGCTTAACAAGTTCGCACCTTAAATCTATTGTTTAACACGAAGTCGGATCGTATCCTGCTGGCGACGAATGTTTTCACACGTCACTGAGATGATTTACCTGTATTTTCGCACATTTAATTATCGATTGTTTACATAATTGAAGGATTTGTACATGTTTGCCAAATGTTAGACTTACATTGTGTAAATGCAAACATGTCGAATTGTTGAACACTGCGATCAAACCGATAGTTTGTAAAACATGCCAAAATGAGTGATTTAATTAAGCGTGTACTTTAATTAAAACACGTAATCTTTAACATTTGTTGTATGCAAATGGCGATCAAACACAAAGCAGTCGTCACGAACTAGACTTTCTCATGTAACACCACCAAAATGGCCTCCCGACGTTTACGTCGAATTTTCGTTAAGACGAATTTTCGTTAAGACGAACTATTTCCGACGGTCCCGAAAAATTCGTCTTAACGAGAGTCGACTGTACAGTGCATGGTGAACTGATCAAAGAAAGGTCATACAACCATATTGCTTGCTTGCTCAAAATTTATTCTAACATCCTGTATCAGTATTACAATTACTGACAAACTGCCATCGCGGAGACATGGTTTTGCTTAAAAAACTACCATCTAGTTCCCAATTGTAGATATTTAATAAATATACTTCAAATACACTTACAGTAGGTCGTTTTGTTCTGTCAGTTCTCATTCTAGCTGGTGAAATCTGTATATTGTCTGTATGTCACATTATGGAACAACAGTGGATATTATATGTGAGCCATTCAGTATGACTGTGTCACTGTGTGATTCTATTACGCATTTTATCTTGGGAATGTCTTCGGGGTCTCTTGTTATTTGATTTGATTCACACAAGATGTTCATGTGGGTAATTGCTTGTGTTCAGGATCTGGTGCTGCGTTAATGCTTTAGGAAGAAGATTTATCTGAAATCCCAGGAGAGATCTGCTCGTCAATCGAGATGGCTTGATATTGAATGTGCTTTACTTGTTTGTTGGGTGTTTTGATATCCCTATATCATGTTCATATGTTGTTTAGTTAATACATGTATGTTGTAACCTCCTTTGGGAAATTATGATTGTTGCTGTTGTTGAGAGGATGTTTTTGTATAGAGGTTAAAGTTGTAAAGTAATGGTTTATATGGAAAATTGACAATGTTGTTGAAGAGAGGTTGTTGCTAAAGAGGGGCTGCTCTGAAGAGATTGCACAGCATAAGTATTGTTGTTTTTCTGACTGAAAAAAAATGACTGCTTGATAGATGTAAGCCATTAACCAATAGCTTCGCATACCAGACTGGATTTTCCTTATTTACAACGCTGCTGGAAAACTCCGTCTTACCCCCATGTAGAATGAGTCTCGTGCTATTGAAGTCACTTCATGACGTCACGTAACATCGAATAATAACTTGAATGAATTTGTAAAATAATACTTTACCATAAGCAAATGGTCCTTAATAAGTTAGTTGTTTTATTTAATCCCGTCCTTTGTTTCTTAAAAAATTATTCAAGAAAAAATTCTATCACTGGCTTCCTGTGCAGATGGAAATACCTGGCACTCGGGTAACTGTTTACATGGTAACTTGTCAGAGCCTTGTTCATGCCAAACAGTAACCATGATCGTGCCAAATGTTTATCCGTACCGGAAGCCAGTGAAAGATAGTCTCTTTAAGTTGTCTTCTAATGATGTTCGAGATATATAGAACAGTTTGTAAAGCTAATATTGAATGCTAGGTATGATTCAGCTGCTGTTTTCTGAATAAACATCTGCGACTACTTCTTGGCTTTCAAGGTATTCAAATATCCATCATCATGTGATGGTCGTGAAATCAGTGATTAATGTTCTGCTAGGGGAGATAAGCACCGTGAGGAGTTTGATTGGTATTGTGCTAGAAATATTAAGAGTAACAATATGTGAAGTGCGCATTTATTTGCTATTTATGTTTTTACATTATTTTTTTTACTTTATTCATGTCTTTTAAATATTATTTTTGGTTTATTTTTCAGAAATGGTTCGCCTCATGCAGTGTCTATATTGAAGCTGTGGAGAAACAGACAATTTTTTACAGAGCTATAAATAAAATGTCATCATTCCATTTATGTTGTTTGTGCGTATGTTGTGGGGAAATTTCGTAGACTAGTGCACAAAATTTATTATTCCGACATTTGGTTTTTTTAGGCAAGGGAGGCAACTATTTATTTACTTAATCTTATTTTGATAATCTTTGGAAATCACATGCTTACTGTAGTCAGAATTTCAAAAGATCTGTTCACTGCATTGAGATATTTATGTTCTGTTTGATTTAGCATAATACAACTACAAAGAACGATGTCCCTTCTAAAATAAATGAAAATATAAGTTGTTACCATGGCAACATGTAGTGATGGCTGGTTTTATGAAATGGGTGGTCTTTCTATAATTGCTGCACTTAGTGAAGGGTTGTTTAAGAAATGGGTAGGGTTTTTTATCAATGATTGAGTGTGATACAATGTGGATTCATGGATCAATTTTACATAATTTGTGATACATTTAGTTGTGTTTATATATATATTAGATGCTGTTTTATTAACTATCTGACGCACAATATGTGTACATATATATAAGTTTTGTCTGTCTAAACATTATTTATGCAGTTAACATTTTTGTGTTCAGTTATTCGGGACTAGATGGATTTGTAATAAAATATATATACATATGTTCCTTGTTTGTGATTTTTATTGTTGAATGAAGTTATATACATGAACACTAAACACGAGTGCGAAACTTTCATAAAATACCCCCGTAAAAAGTTGGAGTTAAAAATGTATAATGTTAAAAGGAAAACATTTTGATTTTGATATTTTCATTACACATTTTGAGAGTGGACAAAGACGATTTCATGAATTTTGGATTATAGTGGGCAGTAAATCCCGAGTTCCTGGGGTGACTTGTCTGGTTATTGAACTTGAAAGACGTAATATGCCCATGAACATTTTGAAGTTTGGAGAAGATCCAATTAATATTGTTTGAGTAAGAGAGCGACAAATTGTCATTTCATGAATTTTGGATAATTCAATGGCAATATCTTTAGAGTGCCTGTGGTGATTTGGTTGTTATCGAACATGAACATGATAATATGCCCCTGCACACTGACAAAGTTTGGTGAAGATCAGACAAATACTGAGAGAGTGGACATTGATGCCACCAGTCCACTGACTGCTCGCCAGCTAGCCCAGGTGATCCCATAATGATAACGGTTTTATCCATCTATCATCCATGTACTGGTATCGGAGGATAGAAAGGAAAATGATTTATGGGCTTCTTTTGTACATGTGAAGTCGCTCTTGTTTTTGCTTTCACCCCTCGATATATCTGTCGCGTTTCTTGATTTAAACATCATTACTTATCTATTTATGGTGTTATGTGATAAATAGAATCTTACATTCGGGCTTATTTGATATTGGTTTTATGAAACTCGTCGACTGAAACGAATATGATGCTCGGCAGAGCCTCGCGTCATATTATTTCAGTCGACTCGTTTCATAAAAACAATAACAAATCAGCACTCATGTAAGATCCTCTATTTATGCACATGTGTTTACATGACTGAATACGTTTACAGTAAAACCTCACTAAAAGATCACCTCAATAATAAGACCATCTCAAAATTAAGAACACAATTTTCAAGTCCAAATATTAAGCCTACCAAGATCAGTTTTCAAGGGTCCTAAGGGTGGTCGTATTATTGAGGTTTTACTGTATAACAATTTGGAATTTAAATAATTATTCTATGTCTCTGAAATTGTTATGTTAACCATCATAACCATAAATGGTGAATTGACAATGCAATTATAGACCTGTTAACAGACAAGGTTGCTATGAAAGTGTTATATCGTCTTAAATATTCCAAGTTAAGTTAAATATCCTGATTTCCCTTGAGGCAATTCGACTAAATCTGTAAGGAGATGAAAAATCAAGTGCAGATCAATGGAGAGATTTTCGGAACATCCTCTATAGCAAAGATTAAGTCAGACAGTTGATATTTTATTGATGAAGTGAAAACATTAATTACTCTACAAATTGATTCGGAGTTTCTGGATGAACGTGCAGCTTGATCATGGCTGAATGACCATAGAGATGAATTCTGAAAAAAGAGTAAACGGATAAGTCCATGCCAAATTCGAATTTTGTTAAGCGTCCGCGTGTGCCTAGGTTTTGAGCTCCTCGAGCCAAAAAAAAATAAAATTTCTAAGCTATAAAATCTCAAATATTTTCGACATCCATGATTCGACAACGGCAATTTTAATTGAAATCCGACAACGATGTGATTATTGTGTGAAAACTAGTCAATTTGTATGAAAACGAGTCATTTTTAAATTAGATTTATTCATGTATAGATCTAGTTTTGTAACAAACCATTTTGTTTTGTTTTTATGATGTTTCTTTCATATCTAAAATTATGCATTACCTTTTATCTGAGAATATTTGTTTTTTCGTTATGAGTTTGTGTTTATTTTGAATAGGTAGCTAGGTTTCGCGAACTTAGGTTGACGCTTAACAAAATTCCAATTTGGCGTGGCCTAACTGAGAAGAATAAACTTTCTTAAATTTGTAATATTTATTCGAATGTAAGCCATGCGCGGATCCAGCGATTTACGAGTTGGAAGAGCGGAAAGCAGCCGACCTAAGTCAGCATTTGGAGTTCGTAGATTCTTGCAATGCAATTCGTTTTCTTGTAATGTAATATTCTAATTTTTGACAAAAACAGCGACAACCCTATTTTGCCAATGTCTCGGGGGTGGGGGTTCTGACCAGCGATCCCCCCTTCTGGATCCGCGCATGTAAGCTGCTCATGAACTATTTTAATTTCCTAATACAGCTTCTACAAATTCACATTAATGTTTATTAATTTGTCCACCATAGACATTTTGAATATATCATTTTACATAGTGACTCGTATGACGTATACCGAGCGTCATTCAAAAGTTTTAAGGAATTATCACATGAGTTATTTCCCCTTGAACATAGTGTACACCATACTGTTCTTACCTGCATAATCTACGATACCGTCGCCGTCAGTGTCTGCTTCTTTAATCATCTCTTCAACTTCTTCATCGTTCAGCACCTCTCCATATGTGGTCATAATCTTACGTAAGTCAGCATTTGATATATTTCCAGTACCAGTTTTGTCAAATATCTAACAAATTGTGGAAACGTTTCATTAATAAATGAGAAAAAACACGTGGCTTTGGGCAGGGAAGGGGAAAGTAAACTGTCTCACGTGGATAAAAAAACAAACGATACTCCATGTACCTATAAAACATTTGATGAATAAATGCGAGAAAAACGTATGGTTTAATGTAGGGAATACACTCACCCAAAGTTCTAACGCATCACTTTGGGTTTACTTGTTTTTGAAAATTGACCATTTATTATAACCTAAAGTGTTGTTTTTTTCAGATACAAAATGTATTGCTGGAAATGAGAATTCTTGCTTAACGGAAACTACTAAATGTCTTGAATATATTAATTACCCCGCGTACGAAGATGGAATATGAAAGCAATTACTTGCCATGATGGCTTTCGGTTATCGATCCTTAGATACGAAACTTAATTAAATATTTCAGGAATAAAACATTAAATGTCATGACTCAAATCAGCTTAACGTACAAAGTTCAAAGTTCAGATCTATTCCAGAATATTTTATACCATTTTACTAACCTTAAAAGCTTCATTGAGTTCTGTCTCTGGGTCTGTGTCCTTGACAATTTTAGCTAATACACTCAGAAATTCAGGGAATTCTATCGTCGTGTGACCTTTATTGAAGAGAGAGAATTTGAATCATTCATCACTGTTCCAAACATCAGATTTAATCAAATCGGAGAAGCACAATTATAGATATGGATGTACTTTTAATACTCGTTCTTGACCGTAAATTGACATTACAGTAAATTGCTCCTGAGATTGGCTCTCACTGGATATAGGTCATGTTCGTTTCATCAATCAGCTTTATTTGGTGCGTATTTTCTCAAACATGTCAACAAATCAAGATTTCTTGACACATTTTGTGGAGGGACCTAAGAACTTAAGTAATAAAAGAATAGAGCAATATCAGAGAGAGGGTTTGTGTATTCGAATGTCTCCTTGTGATAAGCTACTGCTATTCATTTTTGTGGAAAAAATAAACAAGAACACAAGAGGGCCTGACGCTCCACTGGTTACGTTGTGCACAGGGACATTTGATTGTTCTGGTAAAGAGCTATGGTTCTAAAACAAATTAAGATTTCAATTTTAGAATATATTTATAGTTCCTGCAACAGACCGTAACCATTGGAACAACTTAGAAAGAGGACCACCAAAGGCACGTTCCTGTGAAGTTTGGTCAAAATTGGCCCAGTCAATATCTCATTAGAATTAAAAGTTAACAGACGGACGGACGCACAGAAGGACGGACGCACGCATGACGGACAATTCGCCATGACATCAGGTCTCTTGCCTTTGGTCAGTAGAGCTAAACATCGCTATTCAAATGGAACTAGACTCCACAGGAATGTTGTGTCATTTTAATCGACAAATCTATGTCACTAAGACGCTTACCCTCCGTCTCCAATTGGTGAACCAGATCTGTTAAATCGGCTTCCGTCGGATGTTGTCCTAGAGCTCTGAGGACGGTACCTAGCTCCTTTAAGGCGATGGAACCATCTCCTTCCTTGTCAAAGAGACTGAAAGTTTCTTTATATTCTGTAATAAAGTAGATCTACTATAACGTTAACTTTTGAAGCTATCCAGCTGGATTGAGGAAGGTCGGTGGTTCTACCAGGTGCCTGCATACGCCCAAAATAAGGCTAGAATGGGCACCTTGGGTCTTCTTCCTGTCTGGACAAATCACTGCATAGCTGCTTATGTGACTGAAAACCCTATTACAAAAAGTAAGTATCAATACGATGTAATTTGGATACAACATATTATCAAGAAGTTCCACCACGTCAGCGTCAGGATCTCCACAGAGTCTTCTTAGAATAGTCTTAAACCATTGCCAGAAATGTTTAAGAATTTTACTTGATAGTCTCCCTTGATTATCCCTGATTCTCCAAGGTGCGAGACTAATTGAATTGTCTCCCTTAGATATCAATCGCGGAGAATGCGTTACGGATAAAACATCTATACTGGGTCGATATTCGTTCGCGCCTTGAACGCAATTTTCATATACATTTACTCGAGACGGCTTCAAATCGTTGTAATCATTATAACTATCTAATACAAGTCGACAATCGTTAATACAAATGGAGAAGAATAAATAAATTTCGGTTGCAAAAGACCGATTGTTCGTTTGACTAAATACTAGTCTTACGCATTCGGCTTATCATGACAGTTCATTTTATGATCTGATGTTTAATAGTTGCCATCTCCCTAAAAGGAAACAGCGACAAGTCAAGAAGTAACACACTGTCGTAGACATCCTATCATTTGTCACACGCAACTTACATTTACAGGAAATAAATATAAATATCGACTTCGAACGGGAAATGCTAAGACAAAGTTCTAAATCACCCCCCCCCCACAAAAAAACAATTGATGAAAATTTAGTTATTTGGGCAAAGACATGTCTGTATTTTAGTGTGGAGTGTTAATGTTTTACAGCATTCTGTAGACGAATGTCTTACATGTTACACTGTAAGCCTTATCAGAGTTTGAGCGTTTATATATATACCTGCTCCAGTAAATGACACACTGCATGTGACAAAAATTCCATATCTAGAGATCAATAAAACAGTGCATAATTATACAGTAAAACTTCAATTATAAATCACCCCTCCAAATCAAGACCCCGTCGTCATTAATAAAACCGTATAGTCATGGTCCCGTTTTTAATCTGTCTTCCATACAGTGTATTTGATTGGATAATCAGACCACCTTGCAATTAAGACTTTCTTCAGACCCAATGCTGTCTTATTATTGAGGTTTTACAGTATATAATACTCACACTCAATTATTGAGGTTTTACAGTATATAATACTCATCCTCAATTATTGAGGTTTTACAGTATATAATACTCACCCTCAATTATTGAGGTTTTACAGTATATACTACTCACCCTCAATTATTGAGGTTGTACAGTATATAATACTCACCCTCAATTATTGAGGTTTTACAGTATATAATACTCACCCTCAATTATTGAGGTTTTACAGTATATAATACTCACCCTCAATTATTGAGGTTTTACAGTATATAATACTCACCCTCAATTATTGAGGTTTTACAGTATATAATACTCACCCTCAATTATTGAGGTTTTACAGTATATAATACTCACCCTCAATTATTGAGGTTTTACAGTATATAATACTCACCCTCAATTATTGAGGTTTTACAGTATATAATACTCACCCTCAATTATTGAGGTTTTACAGTATATAATACTCACCCTCAATTATTGAGGTTTTACAGTATATAATACTCGCCCTCAATTATTGAGGTTTTACAGTATATAATACTCACCCTCAATTATTGAGGTTTTACAGTATATAATACTCACCCTCAATTATTGAGGTTTTACAGTATATAATACTCACCCTCAATTATTGAGGTTTTACAGTATATAATACTCACCCTCAATTATTGAGGTTTTACAGTATATAATACTCACCCTCAATTATTGAGGTTTTACAGTATATAATACTCACCCTCAATTATTGAGGTTTTACAGTATATAATACTCACCCTCAATTATTGAGGTTTTACAGTATATAATACTCACCCTCAATTATTGAGGTTTTACAGTATATAATACTCACCCTCAATTATTGAGGTTTTACAGTATATAATACTCACCCTCAATTATTAAGGTTTTACAGTATATAATACTCACCCTCAATTATTGAGGTTTTACAGTATATAATACTCGCCCTCAATTATTTAGGTTTTACAGTATATAATACTCACCCTCAATTATTGAGGTTTTACAGTATATAATACTCACCCTCAATTATTGAGGTTTTACAGTATATAATACTCACCCTCAAGCTGCTCCTCTGTAAACACGTCCGCCTGTAAAACATAAATTGTTAACTGTTCAGTAAAATTTATAAGTGAGAAACTTCAGTATTATCTTAACATTGAAACTCATAAATATTTTTGAGATCGAAAACACGAGTCATGTATAATGAATGCATTCCTAACATATACGTTAACTTATATACGTTCACCATTTACACGTGGTAATGATGTATTGTTGACAACAATATAAGTTTAAAATACACAAAATCAATTTTTTCTTAAATAACCAAGTTGTAAACATTGCATTTTCAAACGATTACGACCCAAAGACACAAACTGCAATCTGTTTAAACAAATTACACAATTATCTTATATTTGAAGCTCGTTACAGAATACACATGCCAAGATGAGGTGTAGAGAATAACATAATCACAAAACAAAACTTCCCTAGAAAGATCCATACAAAAGAAAAGGAGAAGGTACGCGTAGAGAGGTGACACAAACAATACCAAACGGAACAGGAGATACGCGTATAAAAGGGACACAAAAACAAAACCAAACTTGTAGCGGATCCGTGGTCCAGCGGATCCAGGGATCGCAGGTTCGATTTCCCGCTCCATCACTGACAACACTAACAGTCTTTGAGGAGACTTTGAAAAACCAAGGTCCCGTGTGTTATGTTTTGTACATATTTAATATCAACTACTATAGTATATAACAAGAGAGAGCGAGAGAGTTTTATTATAAGAACGTTTATTCACATGTAGAGCTAAACAACGAGTGAGTCTGTCTACTATCAGAGAGGCAATTATAACCCAACTCATACAGTATCATATTACATATATTAAGATAGGAATACACAACATTTCCCTTCTTTTTAAAAACAAATAAAATAGAAGCATAACCTAGTTATTATCTTAATCATTATCACTGAATGAAAGTTCTCATGATGCTTTACATCGCGCACGTAAAATAACCAGGGGTGGTCCTTCTATCGGAGGCATCGCTCATATGGGAAGCCGATGGCGACGATAAATAAACGCAAATCGAAACAATACCAAAATAATTCACAGATTCAACCCTCGGCGACCAAAATGACAAGAAAATGGAAAATAAACAACACCAAGTTATCAACGAACTCAAAAGCATGAAACTGGAACTAAACAACTCTGAACGTCACCACCACAAGATATTTAAGGTAGTACAGCCACAGGAGACGGGCATGAGTTCTCTCCCCTTCTATATTCCATATATAGTAATAGGGGAGAGAAATGACTAGGGGCTTAAGCCAAAGGTGAAGAAATGTAATGAAATACACTCGCAGAACAATCTCAGTCAAAGACCACATCGAAATTAATACCTTACTTTCATGGACAAATTTTTAATATTTCGTCCATAATTTAACTCAATAGTCATACTACTTCCCAATCTCATTTAAATCAGCCCCCAACTTTAGCTCCATTACTTTCCGCTGTTAGCGTATAGTATAGGAGCGTACGACTGGAGCTGATTTTAATGAGATTGACTACTTCCGGACTATTGAGACAGACTTTTTTCAGAACCAACAGTGGTCTTATTATTGAGGTTTCACTGTATTTATCACTATATTTTTCACATTTGAGTACTGAATGCTTGGCGTTCCTCAAATGAAATGAGCTACAATCATGTATTGAACTACGCTCACACACAGCGCTTTGATTCCACTACCGTTACATGATTATGAAGGTATCGGAATATGCGCCCGATGCGGAAAGGGGAGTAGTATTGAACAACAATGTCTATATGGGTACACAAGTCCGTTTTATCTTAATTACGCTTTAGCGCAGAATAAAGGACCGGTCGATCATGTATTATTCATTCTATAAACATCCACAGAATAAAGGACCGATCATTTATTATTCATTCTATCAACATCCACTGTAACTCATCTGCGCCATTAACATCATTCTCTTCATTGACCTTATCTTCATCATCAACACTTGCTTTATCAACAGTTATCGCTATTTTATCGGAAATAAACTCCAGAATAAACTCTAGATTCTGTGTAATGAATGAACGGAAATACCACAGGAACTGTCTCATACAAAGTGCACAGCAACTCAATAGCACATGAGACATTAACATATATGCATGTACATACATATAAACACTTACAAAGGTAAAAGCAACACTAGACACAACTATTTATAGATGGGTGCAGATACCGCCGCAATAATGAAAGGAAAATATGGAAATACAATAAATTCGTACTTACCATTCTAACTTTGCATTTTCCAACAGTTACTAAAGTTCTATTTAAAAACCAAGCACCGGGTATTGATCGATAGAACACAATTAATTATTGTATATATTTGGCTAAGATACACGATAGTTTGTGTGTATACATAATGATCTAAGTATTCATTAAAAATATCAAATGTTTTATACGAAACAATGAACATTATGATGAATAAATGCCAATATTGTACAACGAGTTGAGTTGATTTAAGAGATAACATTCTTTCTATATACACTCAATAGATATACACTGTTATCAATATTACTGGCTTAAGTTTGATATTCCTGTCGCATTGCGGCATTCATGCAATAATTTACATATTTCGGATAAATATTGACAATGAATGTACCATCTCTTTATTGTATCATTATTTTATAATAAATGAATAGACCTGCGACAGTTGTTACTAAAATCCCGGGTAGTTTAAGGCGTTAAATTGATTAATATTTCTTTTTCAAAACGGATCAAATCGAATCATGGTAAGAATTTATGATTATTGTGTAATAATTCATAGCAATACAGCTGTAACAGAAATATTTTATCTTTTAATAACATGATTAGAAAGAAATAAATGATTTGCGTTTTTTTAAACTTCATAAGCCACAGGTGTGCGACGTTCTGTACGGCTACACAGGGTTTTAGACCTAACTTTTTTATTATATTTACCATGTGATACAAACCTTTCTTAAACCTTTCTCCTTGGGTACCCGTTTCATGTTGTCATAGTTTTTGAAAAATCAAAATCGGTAACACTTTTAATTCTCTATTCTCGCCAAATTCTCATCAACAAAACACAAACTTTCGCTTACAAAAAATATCCGCTTGGAACGATTTTAAAGATGTATCTGGCTCATCTGAACCTATTTTTTTCATGTGCTTCATCCAATATTGTTAATACATAGTCTAAAACATCATTAACAAGAACCATTGCCATGTATAACCGTTTAAAACAATCTTGTTAAATCATATTACAAACAGACATAATCTAGTAAACAATCACCCGCTTGTTTTAATTTTATGATAATACGAGTCTTTTTCGACAAATACAGAGAAATACATTATAAATGTATTTTGTGATACTGCATATTTATTGAAGTTTAAACTAGATAAAAAAGATTGTTCATGATTGTTAAGGTAAACAAATGAACCAAAAAATGAGCACAATATAACTTTAAATGAATAATAGGAAGTTATATATGCGATATGACCAATTAGGAAAGGATTGTCATTTTGGAAATGGCTAAATGCCATGCTGTAAACTTATAATAACACGTACACAGACCTTAACCCCGATATGAAAGATCGTAGCACCGGTGTAAAGAGCCAACCTACTACCTATTTAAGTTACCCCCCGCCGGTAATAAGAACCCGAATTTATATTACCCCCGCGTCATTTAGATTACCCCCTCACTGATTGAGCTAACGTGATAATTTTCAATATAATTGAATGAAAAAATATGAAATATACAAAATTGAAAACTCGTCTCACACTGCAAATATTTGAATAAAATGTTAATTACGCTGTTGTTGGCGTTTCCGTTCCTGCTGCTGTTGTTGTTTTTATGCTAAACATATTTATTTGTATCGTCTGCTGATGTGATTTTCAATTTATGTATGGAAAATGTGTATAGATATAAGTATAAATAAGGGAATGCGGGAGGTAATCAGAAATCTTAGGGGGTAGCTGGATTCACCTTCAAGTTATCCCTGGGGATAATTTGAAATCGGTTTCATCATACCTGTCGGTAATCTGATTTGAAGTTATCGGGGGTGGGTAACTGGAAACGGGGGAATTTGAAATCGCTACGTCGGTTTACCATTACTACGCGACATAGATTTGAAGTATGGTGGGGCATGGAAATGTATCTCTCGATTAGTGTTCAATGTATTTATATGATTATATTACAATAACATTCATAATAGAACAATACAGAACGATGAAGATCCGACCAACAAGGTTTACAACTATTACAAATAGTTACTTTAGTTAATTCATCTCCAAGTACATGATCTACCAATGTACGAAGTGTCTATTAAGGGTACTTGGTATGACACGGTCAGGGATCGAACCCACGACCTCCTGCACCTCAAGGGGACACTCAACCGATTTAGCCACTGTGGCGATAACTTTTTGTTGAAGTTTTATATAACTCATCTTTGAGTCGGATATGTGCCGCATGCTTACTATCGCTACTTGTAACTTTTTTATCACGTAACGTATGTTATATTTTATTTCAGGCAACACAATTAACAGAAGAACAAATCTCAGGTATGTATAATTCTCTAACCATCTATCGGTTACATTGTGCGTGGAAATATCAATACAATATCAAATCAGGGCAACACCTCTTCAGAGCAGCATCCTTTGGGAAATACCGCTTGTTGCTGAGAGGTCGTTATTCTTGAAAAGTTAAAGTATAGTAGTTAATTTTCACTACATGTAAATGGAGCATGTTGTTGACGATCAAGTTTTGCTGAAGGAGATACACTTCATATAAAGTCTAGAAACGTTTTGAGAACACACATAAACGAATGAATGAATACAATTATATTTGACTTTGCTTTGACGTAATAAGGATTATTTAAAAAGGCGTTTACATGCCTTAAATCATTGAATCACAAATCTTTTCGTTTTCTGTTCGCTGATTGCCCTCAGTTTCGTACCAATGTGTACAAGTCAGTCCATCTTTTAATTTAGCCGAGTATAAAACGTATTACTATTAAGGCATTGGTTCCATCGGCTAACTTCGGATGCAAATCGTTATCTTCCGTGACTAATTTCGGTCATTATCGGTTCTGCACGTTCTAAAAATAATTTCACTTATTTTTTGTGTGCATCTAGAATTCAAGGAGGCATTTTCGTTATTTGACAAAGACGGCGATGGAACAATTACATGTACTGAGCTCGGCACTGTCATGAGGTCACTGGGTTCAAATCCAACAGAAGCAGAATTGCAAGACATAATTAACGATGTTGATGCAAACGGTAAGCGTTCCATTGTAGTTTTAACATACAGTCGGTCCTCGTTCATTCGAAATCGTCGGGTTTGAAAATTTATATCGAATCCTGCATAGTTTCGAATAGCCCATTTCAGTTCGACGCGCATTAGAAGATGCATCGGGACTTAATAGTTATTTCGGATGATACCGAGTATTCTGATAAAAACGAGATTCTATCATTGTTTACATAATTCACACTATTGACATTACACTGTCAGATATAACTATTACATAGTTCCTGCATGATGTAACATCTACAATATTTACCTCCCTTGTCCTTTACTGTCGGCCATTTTGGTAGGCAAAACTGATAAGCCCTTATAGGCGTAATTTCCAAAAATGTAATAATTGAGAAAATACCAAGAGAATTTGCATGTGACAACCACTTTTTCTTCTACTTACTGAGCCAAATGCCCACATAAGCATAATTAATAAGTTATTTTTTATTTATCAGATTAGTTTTATCATCGTTTACATTATATTCCCTATAAACTTAAAGGAAATTTGCCTATCAAAATGGCCGACAATTCAGAACAAGGGAGGTAAATATTGTAGATGTGGGAACTATGTTTCAGAATATTCTTCCCTTCGTGGACAACTTATTTCATTGACATGTATTGCTTTGAGCCACTTGGGTTATAAATAAGGACAGAAACAGTATAGATAAATAACTACAACTATATGTAACAAGCAAAATCTTTAAAAAAAGATGGACGGAGCAATCTGAATAAGCAAATTTGTTGTAAATATGAAAGTTAAGATTTGTTGTTCAACATAAATGAAAACAAAACAAACCAAGACAAAACAATGTCAAAGCAAGCAGATTAGTTGCAATCTGAAGGTTAAGATTTATTGTGCAACATAAAAAATTGTCGAGATGTTACGATATTCCTGGTCACTCGATAATGCTACACTATAATAACTCCGATAAGGGGAGATGACTTCGTAGGAGATTGGATAAAAATAACTCCGTTGTGAGATTAGTCGTAGACAGTATAGTCTGTTTCAATATATATAGTTCATGTACTTTTGTATTAGTTGTGAAACGACGAATCTGTCGAATGATAGCAAACAAACATTTTATGAAACTTAGACCTACATATATTTACATGTTTATCAACTTAAACATTTTTTTATCTGCATTACCGATTTGTTATATTTAGTGATTCAAATGGCTAAATATCAGATATGCCTACACCTAGTGGTATTGGTTTAAATCAAGCTTATTTAATTTGTTTTACAGATATTTAAAAGAACAATAAAACAAATGTACGACTTATTTTAATTACTTTCATCCTGATCTCTGGGTTACTTACCAGTTCGATCCTAAGTCAGAGAGTTTTGTGGTTCCACCTCGGCGCCCAAGACAGGATTCGAACCCACGTCCTTCAGATATTGTGTCAGGAGCTATACGCCTCCATCACCGTGCCCCCTTTATTCATTGCTTATCTTTCCAGGAAGTGGTACCATAGAGTTCCCAGAATTCTTGACCATGATGGCACAGAACAATAGCAAAGAATCTGATGAAAATTTGGAAGAGGCCTTCCGTGTGTTTGATAAAGACGCATCCGGTAAAATTAGTGCTGCTGAATTACGTCACGTGATGACAAATCTCGGAGAAAAGCTGACAGACGAAGAAGTTGACGAGATGATACGAGAAGCGGATATTGATGGTGATGGAGAAATTAATTATGAGGGTAATGTTAACTATGAACACACACACATTGCTTAGAGTTCAATCGCCCATACTTATGCTCTTGTATGAACACATCTTAATCCTCCCATAGTATAGCTGTACATTTATTTCGCTATCTCAATAAATATATATTTTTTTCTTTATTTATATTCACTTTCCCTTTTACCAGTATTTAAAATGATGTCTTAGTAACAACTGAATGTTCCGGTTGCCTGTACATAAGGTTATTTATTATTTATTTAATGGTGTGTGGTTGTTTCGCATTCTGATAAAAATAAATAAATTACTGAGAGAGCAAGTTCAGTACGAAGCTGCTTGTTTCTTCGTATTTGATTATAAACATCGTATGTGTCATTGTATACGTAATGGTTTATTGCTTTTAATGAACAGTTACTGTCACTAAGTCAATTTTAGATACATGTACATTTATATGTTTAGTTCCCCTTCCCACTTGCGTAGTTCTTTTACTTGGTATAATATTCATGTTCACCCCCCCCCCCCCTCCCTTCGGCCTATTACTGACTTTCTTGACTTGTTCCGTGATGTTTTCCATCCTTTAAACTTCGTACGCCTTGTTGTTCCCTAAATTGTCCTTGGTTATTTTTTATGGTCGATGACAAGGTGTTATTGGTTGACACCATTCCTTGCATCCCTAGATCTCTCTGTGTAACGGCATATTATTTTCCTTCGGCCAACCTATGGCACTTAAACCAATCAGAAAGCGTTTAATTTTAGATTGTCACAATGATTTATCATATTATTGCATACATTACTTTAAATAGTAATAAAGCATTTTGTCATTATAAGTGTACGTAATTTATCTAGGCAAAATCTGTAAATATATTTCATGGGTGGTTTATTCCGTTGTTTCGTGATAGCAGTTTAGTTATTAAGGTTCATAATTAAACTACTTTAGGATTACCTTTAAGACAAAGAGACTTAGAGTATCTAAATACAGATCCTTGCGTTTTGGGGGTGTTTCCAATACTGTCAATACTGTAAGAACTAGATTTACATGAATACAGTTTCACACCGACGTGTACTGCAGGTACTACATACTTGTATTCTGATAAAGGAAATATTAATATCGACGGCTGACCGCAATCTGTTCTTTTTTAAACACAATAGTTTTCTTGGTATCGAAGGTTTGTAGATCAGTCTTGATCATTTTCTTTCTTTTTTCCAAATGGTACTCTTTATATTTCTGAATGTCAAATTCCTCTGAAGGCTAAATTCGACGCAGCTCGAACCCGCTTGAAACATTTTAAATCCTCACAGCGCCTATCTCTCACAGCGGTACAATATTATACTTAAAGGGAGACCACTGCAGAACAAATTGTGAAATATCATAGTATTTGTTCTACTTCGTTTCACAACACTTCTGTTTACACACACGCGAAAATAATATGATTGCAGTAAAAAAACACTTGAAACACCTCAATAATAAGACCATCTCAAAATAAAGAACACGTTTTCAAGTCCATGTTCACTGGCTTGTTCTTTGTTCAACATCAATTTTAAGACCACCTCAATATAAAGACAAATTTGCAAGGGTCCTAAGGATGGTCTTATTATTGAGGTTTTTCTGTACTATTTTTGAAGTCTAGTTTCATTGTCGAAGATATTTTGTTATCCCAGAAATGTGAATATTGTTTTCCCTATTTCAGAATTCGTAAAAATGATGACGTCACCTCCCAGATAACCTATATACCTGGCAGTGTGTCTGATATCCAGTGTCTTTTTCCGATTGCACATAGGACTATACTCGACAAAAATAAAAACGCACCATTTGTATGTGATGTACATTGTTTCTTAAATCCTTGTTTGATGATAAAAATATGTCCAGAGAAGACCTCAATTTGAATAAATATCGATATTCATTACAGCTACGGTGTGTCCTAGTACCTTATGTAGTGTGCAAATGATTACAATTATGTTCTTGAAATAAATTAACCAACGAAAAATTATAGGCGGTGCGTTTATTTCTGCGTTGAGTATAAACAAACATCGTCATGTCATATTTCGTTAGAATATACATTTAAATAAATTATCGATTTAATATACAGATGTTTGTTTTATTATTTATCATTTTAAACATACGGTCCGGGGCCCGATCTCTCAAAACATCTCAAATAGAAATCTCAGTTCAATATGAGATTGTGCTCAAATCAGAGTCTGAGTTTGAAACATTCTCATTTTGGATCTCTCTGAGAAAAAAACTCATCTCATCTTTTTTTTTTGGTAATATCGATTTGGAAATTGGTCCAAGATGAGAAAAATCTCAACAATTGGAGACAATATTTGAGCTGAGATTTCACTCAAAGTGAGATCGGGGTCTGGTGGTAATCAGTATGTCGTTTCTTCGCAGTTCAGAAAATATGTTCTTACTCTTATGGACGTTAGGGACATTTTTCAATTCCAAGCAGTAGGCCGGTTCTCAAATAAGTGTTACCGTATGTTTAACACATTACGAATACATTTTACGAAAGCAGTAATAATTACAACAGACTCCCAGAAAACCGGAACCTTTCCGGATATGATGAAAGGTCAGGTTTTCGTAGAGTTCCGGTTTTCAGGAAGTACAACTTATTCAGACTCTGCCTTCTTTAATGGCTGTATATTCTGCTGCACGTATATGCGATTGTACTCATGGTTTAAATAAGAATTAATAAAGTTAATAAAGTTATCTTCAGTATTCAGTCAAATTGCTTCATCAGCACATCTTCAGTGACGGTTTAAGTATGGACTCATATGATTAATATTAAAACATGTAGATAAGTTTACACCATATACATTTCTATAAGAGACCGCCTTCTGATTTGTGTCCAATTCAAAAATATATTATCAATTTTGTTCAATGTAGTCGACTGAAACTAGATATAGTATTAATATCAAGAGGGTCATTCTGGTCCTATACCGCTCACCTGAGTACACTGCCATTCTGACTGATTTGGACTAATGTGCCAATAAATTGGTATAGGTTCAATAAAAATCCACTGAGCAGCTTAGGAGGAGATGTTTTCACTATATACATGAAGGCAACAAAGCAATGACTCCTGGCGAGCATGCTTTTTGAAGGAACTTTAAAATTTAATTGAGTCTTGTAAGAGGATCACCACAGTGTATAACCCGATGTGTATTCCGCCGAGTGATGCGTCTTCGACAGAGGGAAGCGTTCCAGACAGGTGAGTAATGGTGTTCATTTTCTGACAAATAATCCGTAATTTCGATGTTTCTGTAGGATCTTTTATCGTCTGAACGACCGTGAATGTCTTCATTTACTATACAAAACAATGCAAAGCGATATCTTTGGTGAATACAGCTTGTGTCAACCGTTTAAATTTGAGATATGAAAAAAATTGTAAATAATCGCCTTAAACGGCTCGATTTTTAGTGTTTTGCGATATAATTAAATAGTTTTACTCCATAGATCAAAACATATATCATCTACGAACATTTCTAGCGAGTTTCAAGTCTGTCGGTGCTCATATGGAGTAAATATTGTGCATGCAAATAGTGACATCACATGTTGCGTTATCTTCAAATGACGTCACTTACAGAAGAGGTTGTAATAGTTCCATAGCAGCGCTCATATGTTAATAACATGCGTTCTTCTAGGCCATGCACGTTTGCGATTCATTGATATTCATTCTTAATCGTCTTTCGGTTAAACTAAAAATGTCATAAGTACTTAAAAGTAAATTTATCCATAGAATTTCCTCTAGATCTTTTCCATATAAAATATCTGAAGTGGGTCGGTGTACTTTCAATAATTTGTCTTGATATTTCGATATAATTACATCCCCTATTTTATACACGTCCTGGGAAACCGGTGGCGACGATAAATAAACGCAAATACAAATACACGTCCAAATACCAAGAAGTTTTCTTTGCAACTTATTTATGTGGAATTCATTGACCACATGGCATGTAGGCATGCAGAACAGTGGCTGAAGTATAGATAGCTAAAACTGGACGAAAACAGAGGAAATGTGAGTTACAGAACAAAAACATTCACCAACAAGGTTCTGATAGACGGCGAAATGTTTTTTTTATGATCAACGCATTTGTTTTTATAGATATGATACATCAAACAAGAAATATCTTTCAAAAAGATGGTCGGCGCAATCTGAATGAAGCAAATTTGTTGCAGTCTGAATGTTAAGATTTGTTGTACAACATAAATGAAGATAAAACAAACTAAGACAAAACAATATCAAAGTTCAATTTTGTTTACATGTCCGAAAAATGTCCTATTGACAACTTATCAAAAGATTATGTAAAAGGCTGAGTGAATTTGTAGAAAGTGAAAGTAAAATGTACTGGATAACTTGTTGTACATGAAGATTGAATTTGTTGAAAATAATTGTGTTATTATTGATATATATTCAAAACAGAAATGGAGTATTTATACAGTGGTCCCTTTAGCTTAACTATCGATCAACTACATGTAATCCAAATAGACCTCCTAAAAAGTCGACACAGCGAACTATAGCAAACAATTCTTCCTAACTTTGATTCTACACAATTCATGTTAGCACCCACAGTACTTTGATTTTAAACCAATCCATTTAGTGGAGATTCGTTGATATCGCATTCGGCCAATTCCGACAATGTTCGGGTTAGTCTTCGTGTGTTTCCGAGAATTTCCGTATACAAAAAATAAACAAACAACATTTCCTTTCAAAATATTTGTTATACGTTTAACTTCCCCAACCACCACCCATTGCTTGCATTTGATATATAGATTTCCTTCATTAATTTAAACAGGTTTAAAAATTTGCATATGTTAAAGGGAGGTAATTCAACATACTGGTGCAGTCCGGGTATTTCTTAAATTGAAAGAGACTTCCGTCATAATAGTTGGAAAATAACTGTTTTGTTTAAGTTTTTTATTCTGACAACAGTATGATACTAAATGGCATACAAATCATGATCCGCTCCCTGTCTAGTTTCGTCATGTTTATAAAACGTACTTAATGAATACATATATGTACTCATGGATCTATATAAAGTTTAAAAAATAACGGTCGTGTATTTACATAATTGCAGTACCCAAGTGGTGAATTAATTGAATTAAATATAGTTCACTCCGCCTCTTCCTGTGTCTTACATCCAATGAGCATCCATAATTTTTCTAATTTTTGGCCAACTTATCCATTTATTATGGAATTTCGCACAATATCTATTATGTGATCAAGTAAATCTGGTAAATGATCAATATGATGGTAGACTATAAGCCGCTTATAACTCACATATTAGAATTATAAACAAATTAAGTGCTGCGGTCGCTGAAGCTATCTTGCACTTAATTTGCTTATAACTCCAATATATGAGCTTATACAAAAAGCATTAATGCTACGATACTTGTGGAGAACAGACAAGGAGCGTATCATGACCGTGCGACCACATACACGCATCATGCAGTTTGTTTGTCACTCCAATAAGAGACAAACAGAAACAAATGCGGAAAGACCACTCCACAAAACATCGGACAAAGTCAACGGCTATCCCTTCTTATCTATGAGGGTAGAAGGAACATAGGGAAATAACCGCCGACCATGCCAAGTGCTTAGCAGAATGCGCCCTTCGCTGGACTATATAGTCAGTTAATGAAACATAACTGACACCTTATATACAATTGCTAAATAACTTGTTAACGACTTTGAAGGAATACATAACTCAATACATAACTGAATCTTATGTTCAGAAATTTTCAGTTAAGCATTGTACGCGATGTTTTTCAATGGAATACTTCCGCGTGAATTTAACAACATATTTTCAAAGTTTCTTGACAACTGACGGTATAACGACATAGATATAAGCAAAAATATCATATCTAAGTTTGTATCATTGAAGTTTACCTCCCCCATGTAAATGTTAGTACCCCTGGGGCATATTACGCAAACGATTCGTAGCTATGTATAATCGCAATCATGTTCACACCCTTTTATATAACTAACATTATTTAATAATGTCTAACCTGCGATATCGTCATGACATTATAAGCAAGACGAGGAAAAACAAAACATACCATGATGAATACTACGTGTGGAGTGTTTCATTATGTTCGGATAAAATTAATAGCAAAAATGGCAATTTAGAACCGGGGCAAAACATGACGACATCAGTTTACGACCATATATAGCCAGTCGTTCGGGTCTGTATTCCTCTGGTTTATTGTGGAACTAAGTGACTTTGTCATGCAGAGCTATTAACGTATAAGGTAGGATTTTTAGTAAAAGTTCTAGAATGTAATGACAGTATATTCATTCATCAAGGTCATACCAATATGGAGCTTTATTTTGCATCCTCAGGCGTGTAGGTTTTTGGCCGTCGGACCGTAAAAATAACAACATTAAACTGTAAAAAAATCACCAGGCCCATTTAGCCGTTGACAATGTGATCAGATAACCAATGCAATGTTGTTAATTGTGTATGCTTGTTTGCTTTAACTGGACAACAAGTTGAGTTACACTTTTTAAAAGAGACTTTTGGTATTATGACGTGTATAAAATAAGGGATTCTAATTATACTGAAAAACTTGATAAATCTTCATCGTAAGAACACCGACCCACTCCAGATATCATATCTATATGGAGAAGATCTAGAAGAAATTCTATGCATAAATTCACTTCTCATTTTTATTTCGTTTAAACAAACAGTGCTCAGGTGAGCTAAGAATAGAGGAATCACTCTCGATGTCTGTTTCCTGGGTTACTAATCAGTACTCTGGGCAAATTCAGGGATTTTAAATTTATTGACCAAACCCCGCTCAATGCATGGTATTTCGATCTTACGGCTCAGGAAATATTTTCCATTCACATGATGATAACGACGATTAGGAAAACACATTTCCGGTAAACTCTAGCGTCGTGTCGGGGTTATATTTCCAACGGAAAGACCAGGAACACCAGGACGATTATTTCAAATTTATAAAATCAAGAAAGGCCGTTGTGTACAGTTCAGTCGTATGCTACATCCTAGAAGATACGATTAAGGATGGAGCACTAGTCATCAATGAAGACGAACATATGAACACTATGTGTGCTGTAGAGCGCCTCAAATATGACTACTTTTAGAAATACAAATGTAATTGTAAAAAAATAATTAACGTCATGTACAGTAGCTATAATATACCATGTACTGCATAAGTTAAGGTGTACTTGTATCGCATGTTTGTACATAACCATAACAAATCAACCTTATTCAAGCATACTATTTATTATATTTTAGAAATACGTTTAAGCGCACATCGATAGCAAATCACTGGTCTATTGTCTAACTACGTTAACTGGACGTAACGTTACGCAAACTGACGCCAACATCTGACGCGACGTCATGTGCGAAAGTTACTTTTATACAACGATGTTGGCTCAGTAGCAAGAACTTTAGACAGATCACTGATAGCCGGTGTATACACAAAGCTTTTTTGTCACCCTATGTTTCTGCTGTTAATATTTGTACTTGGATATTTCTGCGCAATCATGCATGAATTAGGGGGGGGGGTTAAAATCTGTTTTTGAGGTCGGGGTCAGTATGAATTTAAACAGATACAATGTATATATACAGTCAATTGATATACAATCAAACATTGTATTAAAAATATATCATAAACTGTGACCATAATATACGTTTAATAAATGTGTAATATTCGGTCTGCTTCGTTGTACATAGTCCGGCAATCACCATTAATGTGTTCATTCTATTCAATATACATGATCACACGGCATGAAATACGTAACGATACCCGCCTACAATCAATGTATCAATTGTTTAATTAGCTAAACGATAAGCCATTGTTAATAGTAATATAGTAATCAAGTTGTATTCATTCAACGTACACACACTATTAAATCTATGCCATCACAATGATCCATGTACACATTACAATGAACGGATGATTTACTGCTTGACAAAGATTAATTTAAAACATGAAAAACAAACATCGGAACATGGAGTGATCTTGGAGTTGAAGTTAACCCAAAAAGTCTTAATTTAAATATATATTAACATCCGGATTTAATTAAGTAATTTCGCAACAGTATCAAATATGTCAATGGTAAGTTTTATTTTATTTTATGTATATATATTAAATAAATTATACATAACAACTTTAAAATTTAATACAATACAACACAACTCAAAATATTGTTGTTGTTGTACTTGTACTTGGCTGTGAGACATGTATAAACAATCAATGGAAATATCGTACGACAGTATAGTTCACCATGGCTTCACTTAAAGTTGATTGCAATATAACCAGTGATAGTAAGGAAGCAATGAAAGGTAAAAAAAACTGCATGATAATTATGACGATGATGATGATAATAATGACAACTGAAGTGGTGGTTGTAGTAGTGGCTGTGGTGATGATGATACAAATATTACTAGCCATGCGGTATTCGTATTGTAAAACTGTTTCTAATAATGCTGACACTGACAATGATAAGGTTGTCAATGATTTAGATAATGATGCTATGAATAATTATGATAATGATGATAAAATGGTGATGATGATAATATCGATGGTAATGGTAATAAAGATAATGGTGATGATGTTGAAGGTGATGATGATAAAGATGTTAATGATGACATGAAGGTTGATAACTGTTGTGATGGTTATGATTATGTTTATGATACTATTGTAGATGACAGTTAAGGAGATGATGATAACAATCGCGCATATCTTTGAAATATACATCTACATCAAGACTAAAACAAGCATAGCGTGTTTCAAACAAGTCCATATAAAAGTTCGTCATACGAGTTACAATCAGACCTCGTTCATTCAAAATCATTGGGTCCAAAATTTTATTTCGAATAATACATGGTTTCAATTAAGCCTATGTCAATTTGACGTGCCTAAGAAGATAAATCGGGAAACTTGGATGAAACCAAGTATTCGAAGGTTGACGAATAAACCGAGGTCCGACCGCAAAAAAATAATTGAAAATTAATAAGAGAACCAATATTTCAGTACGAGATTGGAGAAACAGATCTAGATTTATCACCGGAACAAATAGCAGGTAATCTTATATTTGATATTCTTGAACATGTGTATGGGTGTAGGTTAACCTTAAAGTTCAAATACCAACAAGTGAACGGTCAACGGCATACTATGGTGGCATATTACTGCCACCAGTTAGCATAATAACTGGTCAACTAGATAATATTCGTGTTACCACTTAAATCTAGTGTAATACATCATCAAAAGGTAAGAGGTGGCAGTTCTGGGCACTTTCAGTCTGTTTCTAGTTTTATGATAATTATCGTACCGAAATTTTATCACGAATATTAACTAGATAGCTATATAATTATCGTAATAATTAAGTGGTTAACACGAAACAATTTGCGAACGCTATCATGCTAACTGGTGGCAGTAATATGCCACCATAGCATACTTATATTATAAGCATGACTTATCCATACGTTTCTAGCGGTGCTAAAGTTCAATATTCTGTATGTGTACTTTAATCAGTAAGTACAGTACATCGAAGTACAGTTTTGCCCTATGTTTTTATTGTTATTTATTAATATATTTAATACTGTAAAAGTGAACAATCATTCATAACTTTGGTTATAAAAGAGTTAGGTATGACATCAAACAAATTTAGAAGATTTACGTCATCCTCATTTTACGTCATCATCTATTTACGTCATCCTCATTTTACGTCATCCTCATTTTACGTCATCCTCATTTTACGTCATCCTCATTTTACGTCATCCTCATATTACGTCATCCTCATTTTACGTCATCGATCGGTACTTGGATCGAACAAATATACATTGAACCCTCAATAATTAGACCAACACTGGTACTGAAGAGAGTGGGCGTTAGTTGTGAAGTGGTCAGATTATCGTGTTAAAACATGAAAGAAATTAGGAATAAAACCGATGCATGAAAATACCATTTTATAACTGAGACCGTCTGAATTTCGAGATGGTCTTTCAATGCGGTATTGCTATGAGGTCAATATTTCAGATTTTCAAGAAGCGTTTGGACTTTTTGACAGAGAAGGACATGGAAGTATCACAATTGACGATCTGAAAACGGTACTGAGGTCACTTGGTAAAAACCCTTCAGATGAAGAACTGCAAGATATGATAAGAGAAGTGGATGATGACGGTAAGACATCAAAAGAATCACTAAATTGTACAGTAAAACCTCAATAAGAAGACCACCTGTGGGACCCTTGAACATTGGTCTTCTTATTGAGATGGTCTAAGTATTGAGGTTGAATAAAGAGCAAAACCGTGAAATTGAACTTGACGATTGTGTTCTTAATTTTGAGGTGGTCTTATTATTGAGGTGATCATAAAGTGAGGTTTTACTGTATCACCATAACGCCTGAAGTCCACCCGGTGTAGCTCAGTCGACAAGCTCCTCCCAGTGTTACCTCCCTTTGAGGTACATTACTTTGTGAAGGGAGACCACTACATAGGTGATTGATCTGTCAATCGAGCACGACTGTCAATTTGGAGGTGGTAGAATCGAACCCCGGGTGAATCGTGTGTTCTCTTTGTCAATTGACTTGATTTATGTGTGTAGAAGTTGTCAGTTGCTTGCTTGTACTGATAATTATCCAAAGAACACTGGTTAGTTCAGCAGGTCGACGTACGTAACTGTGGGCGTCATTTGTATTGCCTGGATCAAGGATATATAACGATATGGACAATGTACTTACGATATGTAGAATAAAGAAGTGTGTCATCAATACATCAAAAGGGTTCAGGTATTCTTGATAAAACTATAAGAATATTAAAAAAAAAACACATTTTGTACGTTCTTAATTATTTCTTGCGTCTAAGCAATAGAATCAAAGACAGAGCACTCAATCTGAACCTGCAATCAAAGAGGCTTACGACTCAAGTAGAATCAGAAGGTCATAGCACTTGTTCAGCGTTGCTTTATCACTGCTATTTATACATGTATCATAATCGACTTATCTGCAAGCGTATGATTATATTTAGGTGTAAATCGGTTAATCCATTTCTAATTCTTTAAGCGGAGTTCATTTACGCCTGCTATGCGTTGTTTAACAAATCTCATAATAGTGTCAAAAAGCATTCAGAATATTTTATTGAGTGCACGTCGTAAATATGTCGGTTTTGGTTTTATTCAGAAACGAGATTTTTCCTCGGCGTTACAACACACTGCTTAAAAATATTTTCTGACCCTTTTAAAAATAACGGAGCATTCAAATTGTTTTTTTTTATATCTTAAATGTTTTAAATACTAGATTAAGATACATTGTGGCAAACCCCTGGTGAACGATTCACATCCATGGTTCAAACAAATGCATTTTCAATAATTAGTGACCGAGTCGACTTACAAACATGGATACTGAACAATTTACCCAATCTAATATCTTTAGTAGCCTGTCAGGCGTCCACTGAACGAGAATACTTCTTAACAGGTATGTATGTTTTAGACAAACTACGCAGGAGACATCGATTTGATTTTATACCCAGATCTATATAATCAGTTTGTTACTTTAGTTTATTGGTCATCAGTCTTCTAAGCGTCTCATTTAGTAGTTCATATTTTCAGACAGTGGTACGATCGAATTCCCAGAATTTCTAACCATGATGGTACGTAAAGTGAAAGCACCGGACACCCAGAAGGAACTCATAGACGCTTTCAGGTACGTCCACAGGATTTTATACAGTACACAGCCTCTCCAAAGCAGCTCCCATATGGAGCAATCACCTCTCGTTAACAATATCAGTAATGTTCTCGGTGTTACGTTATATTATGGAATTTATATGTCTACTATCAATTTACCTCTAGAGAGAGAGAACAAGGTGATACAGGGAACGCCACATACGCCTCGTACATATGACAGTGCCTCCCCACACAGACATCCGGGAAACAACAGTCATAAAACATAAGGCATTTTATGGGGTACAAGTGTAAATACGTAAGGGAAGCAAAGAATGGCATGGCCTACCATAAGGACTAACTAGGAGAATCAAAGAGGACAAACACAGAGGGATGTGGGGGTGGGGGTGGGGGGGTAATGGATGGAAGACATCACAGGACAAGTCAAGACAGCTGGCAACAATAGGCCGAAACTGTGTAGGAAGTAACATGAACACTATATAAAGTGAAATATTTGGACAGGGGAAAGGGAAATTTAACAAACACTTAAAACATAGATAGAAATAATAACCATACAGCGATGTACAGCCTTGTCAGTAAAAATACTGGGGTTTTAAATTGATTTAACAGCTAGCTAACCTCACACTTAATCGCTATAAGGTCATTGATTCCCAACATATACACATAAATTGACTAAGTAGGCATTAACTTATCATTAAAAGCAATAAACCGTTACGTACATAAGAACAGACACACTGAGCATAATCCAGCAGTCTTATACTGACCAATATCTCAATCATTAACATCGGAATGCGAAAAAAACATACAAGATCAAATCAAAAACCTAATGTAAAGTAAACCGGAAAAATGTAGTTAATAATTAAACAAAATCTTAAATACTAGTGATATGGAAATGGAATTAAAAATAAAGACAAATAGAAATAAAAATTAATATAACATAAATGAGGTCACATACGTATTAAAACACCCATCTATTATTTTCGATCATTCACAAGTGAATAACAAACGCCTTGATACACAATGACGTAACAGTGATGATCTTTGCTGTAATAACATTATGATTCGTTCGACTATCAATGTGTTTGTGAAGATCGAGATGGTGACAGAGTTAGTTTTAGATCATAAACAAAGGCTGCAATGTTTGTTGTTGAATTTTGCATTTATTTATCGTCGCCACCGGTTTCCCAGATGGGCGACGCCTCCGGAAGAATGTTTGTCAAATTAGATTTTTGGAGGATAGTGCATGATACAGAAGATGCCCCAGTTCCAGAAGCACCCCTGGTTCTTTTACGTGCTCGATGTAAAGCATCATACTCGGGACCTCGGTTTTTAAAGTCTCGTCCGAAAGACTGTTAGTACGGTCAGTGATGGAGCGGGGAATCGAACCTGCGATCCCAGGATTACAAGTCTAAGCGCGTTACCACTGGACTACGGATCCGCTACTGCAACGTTTATGTTCGACTACTGGTTTTATGTGCGATGATCTAGCAGATATGACCACGTACACGATATTGTTCACTAAAACCTCACTTAAAGACCACCTCAATAACAAGACCACCTCAAAATTAAGAACACTATTTTCAAGTCCGTTTTCACTGTTGTGCTCTTTATTCAACGTCAATATTAAGACCACCTAAATATAAAGACCAGTTTCAAGGGTTCCAATGGTGGTCTTTTTATTGAGGTTGTACTGTACATTTTGTACCACTCAGCACTCAAGCACTGTAAGTTTGGCTAAATATTGGGGCGAAATAATAGGGCGGGAGTTTTATATTGACTCCAAAGCTAATGGAGCACGGATGAAGAGATTTATTCAAGTTTGACAGTCGAACAAAGGTTGTCAGAATTTAACGCTCGATTGAACTAACGAGAGTTAATTATAATGACAGAAATGACCGGTACTTTTATATCACGTTTTATTAAAGTGCTCTGATCTACATGGATATTTACTAGACTAGTAAATAGCCATGATGTGATACACGTACATTTGTATTTCAAAGACTTAACATGACAAAGTTTCATATAGATTACGAAAGGACTTCTGTACGAGAATGTTAACAATATCTCTCATGAGATTCTGTGTGATACATGGAATTACAAATTATCACACAAATGCAAATGAAATCTATAAGTTTGAGATTAGAGATGAGATCCGCTCATTTAGCTGAGTATTTACTCAGCTTACAGATGAGTTTTCACTCAAATCTTAATGCACCCCGCATTCTCAGAAGTTAAACCTTAAACGCAAAATTAACACTTAAGTTGATATTTCCCTCAAATTATCTTTGTGCCGGAATAGCACATAATCTCAAATAATTTTTTAAGTGCGTATTCACGCTCGGGTGGTGGTTTCTTTAACGTGATAACCAGATAAGTAATTAAGTAGTTAACTGGTGGCAGAAATATGCCACCATAGGTTTGTGAGATCAGGGATTTGAAGTCGTATTTGGATAATTTCTCCTTCAGGGTTTTCGACAAGGATAACAATGGCTTTGTCAGCGCACAGCAGCTTCGCCACGTTCTGACACAATTTGGAGAAAAACTCAACGAGACGGAAATAAAAGAACTTATGAGAACAGGGGATCGAAATGGGCATGGTCAGATCAAATATGTCGGTAAGGAAGGGTGGATGGTAAATTTTGTCTTTGTCGGAATAATAACCGGTGTGGCAAGAATAGTGGTGACAGTTTGGGGAATATTTATTCGGAATGTAAACGATTAACCGGTTAACCGTTCGAAAACATGCGGTTATCGGTTAGTAAAATTCACTAACCGGTTAATCGTTTATTTTTTACGAAAATATCTACGTTTCAGTTTGAAATAAAAAAACAAAAAAATCTAGCAAGATATCCGTAGTCATAAATCTCAATAAATTGTCCGTGGCAACATGGCGTCCAAGTTAACTTCTCAAAGGCCGGAAGTGTATCTCCCAACCTGCGTCGCACTGAATATTCATATACATACTCCTAAATAGGAAGTACAGTTGGATCTCGTGTATAACCTTCTATCCGAATACTCGATATAATACGAAATAAATGTTACAACATATTTCAAATCTCACGTAAAATTTATTTCAGAATTTGTGAAGAAGATGTCCAAGTAACAGAAACTTGAAGACCGACCCTTCTATATTCATATACATAAGCTAGCTCTGTCTGGATTATAAATGATACGTGGCCGAACTTTTTAGAAGTTTATATTTTCGCGTGGTACCTATAAATCATCCTAGTATTGTGCGTACTATGCTACTTTCAGTGTGGATTTTTTTTTGTATAATTTTCAAATAAAAATATATAAAGTTTCGCTATTGCATATTGTGTGTACATGTGTTTTATCATTTGGTTTCGTTTTCATCGGGTTTTTCGCTGTTTTTCAACAAATTTTCATTCATATACGGCGGCCAGTTGACCTAACCAGGTTTCCTGCAATTAATTACCGGTATCAACCTGTATACTAACTCATTCTTCCTCCATGCAGCAATTGCCAACCACACCACATGTGGAGGACATGAGTAAAAACCTGTCCAACCGGGGAATTGAACCTGGATTAACCGGGTGACAGTCTAGCGCTCTACCAACTGAGCAAGCCTCTGTAATTAAATGAATTATTCGAGATAATTACTCAAATACGGCGCAACCTCTCCAGAGCGGCCCTCTCTAGAGCAACAATCTCTCTCCAACAACAGTGTCAATGGTAGTAAGAAATAACAGTATATATAACCTCTCTTGAGCAACAATCTCTCTTCAACAACATAGTTCATTGTAGTAAGAATTCACAGTATATATAACCTCTCTAGAGCAACAATCTCTCTTCAACAACATAGTTCATTGTAGTAAGAATTAACAGTATCATCTATAACCTCTCTAGAGCAACAATCTCTCTTCAACAACAAAGTTCATTGTAGTAAGAAATAACAGTATCATCTATAACCTCTCTAGAGCAACAATCTCTCTTCAACAACATAGTTCATTGTAGTAAGAAATAACAGTATCTATAACCTCTCTTGAGCAACAATCTCTCTTCAACAGCATAGTTCATTGTAGTAAGAATTAACAGTATCATCTATAACCTCTCTAGAGCAACAATCTCTCTTCAACAACATAGTTCACTGTAGTAAGAATTAACAGTATATATAACCTCTCTAGAGCAACAACCTCTCAACAACGGTCGAAATATGCGACTTCCAAAGGCGTTGCTATGGAGACGGTGTATACACAAAAACATGACATTGAAACGTATTATTTATTTTTACTGTAAGTACTTACATTGCAATGTGAAAGGCCAAAAATAATCAGCAAAACGAATAAAACAAACAACAATCATTATACACTGAACAAACTATCTAATTGTTCACTTGGGTTTATTGATATTTTTAAGTCAGTAAGTAAAATTCAACAATGGTGTTATGGATTAACTTTCTTGAAAATATCAATCCATTCTGAAACTCTTGGGCATTTACGACAGTTCCACACACATAAACCTAACATCAAAATGAATTATCTCTTCGAAGAAAACAGTGACCAATTAGAAATTTGTTCAGTGTATATACAGTAAAACCTCACTTAAAGCCCACCTCAATAATACGACCACCTCAAAATTAAGAACGCAATTTTCAAGTCCATTTTCACTGTTTTGATCTTTATTCAACCTCAATATTAACACCAGTTTTCAGGGGTCCCAATGGTGGTATTATTATCGAGGTTTTACTGTTATAGAGTCAATCATAGTTTATGTATCACAATCCGCAAGCTGGAGTTTTTCCAAAGATATGTCCTCTTGGCTCCCGTCGATGTTCTGTTCGGGTATCCTCAAATATCGGCAACTATCTAACGACTCGTAACTTCCCGCTAAATCGTCTGCGGACCCATGATCAGAGTTAATACTGCTTATCGACAAACCCAAAGTCATCAGTTTATTCACAAGACTCATGCGTCTTAACCCTACAGTACTTTTCAAATCTGACAAACTTATCGTCTGCCTCCTTTTCAACAATCTCCCAGAATGCACTCGGGTGTTTTCACAATTTTTCTCAGTAACCATTGTATGACTTCTGGGTCGAAATGTTCTTGTGTCGGTGTCACGTTGCTTTAATGACGTGAACGATTTTGCCCTTCGAATTGCACATCTGGACGTGCTAGTATGTTCATTATTTGCGGTACTTGTGTTCAACGAGCTGTCCTCTTCACTGGGTGGAATAATGTTAACATCAATTTGGACGGTTTTCGACATGTTCCTATTATTCTCTGCAGTACTGCTATTAGAAGTTTTCTTCGAAACGTCGACATCATAAGATTCGGCTCTCAGTCGCAGTGGTGATACTAAATTAGATTTTTGAGCTATTTGGGATATTCTTGGTCGTCGTGAGAATGCAGGCATTGTTGACGATCTGTTTCTGAATTCAGACAAATTGAGGGATAGGTGATTTTCATCGTCATTTTCGGCTGCAGTGTGGATCTCACAGGAACCTCGTGGTGATTTAGGAAGTTTTATGTAGCTGACTTGATCGTCTGCTTTCGTCGACATTTCCGTATCATTATGTTTGCTGCGAAATGACAATGGACGTTCGTCATTCTGTAGAACCCCGGTCTTGTACACATCAATCCCTGTCCCAGACACGTCAGTCAAATTATTCCAAGTTTTCAGTGAATACGGAGAATCCTGGCAAACAACAAATGACGGTTTTGGAAAGGGACGAGGGGTTTGGTTCCGGCAGTAATGAATATCTGGCAGCGTTCCACGTTGTTTTGAATAAGTAGTTTTCGGTAAAAGTCGTTTCTTAAACGCAGCTTTGTCCCTGTTTAATTCCTTCAGTTTTGATTTTTTCATATTGTCCAGTAATCTAAGATCGTCATTTAAAATCAGATTATCATGCACGTGTCGTTTGTACATCGTTTCATAGTCACTATACTCCATCTTTGGTGTCGCCATAGTTACTTTTAATTTACAAATCCTTTGCAGTTTATATATCTCTATTTCTTTCGTCTGACACAACGGTCGGAAAAAATAAAACTGGTAGACTGTTTCAGTCGTGACCTCTTATTCATATTCGTAAGGCCACCATGCACAGAAATGTGATAAACACCAAACGATTTAATCGGCAACTTAATCGGCGATGACCTCTGATTTGAGAATTAAAGCTAGTTTAATTTCCACTTTATTACCAGATCAGCACTATAAGCTTTTGGTCAAGTGGCGTGATTAAGTAATTAACACTATCCCTGTTATTTGTTTTATTCCAGCTAGCATTGAAGCAAAGACCGAATACTTCCGGAAACTCACGAAGTAAGTCGAGATTGTACATAAAAATGTGCCAAAAGTTCACACCTCACTTGAAACTATAAATGGTGTTTTGGTAACTTTAAATAATCTCTGGGTGCGTAAACCTTTAATAACTTGTTTATTTGTGTAATATAATGGCACAGAAAACGGTCGCCGCATATGCGCAACACTTACGTAATGCATAAACTGAAAAAAAATGTTCGAGGATTAAGTGTTATTTTCAGAAAATAAGCTTGTTTATGACCGAAATGATATTTAGGGATTGTTGTAGTTTTGTAGTACGGCACTTTAATAATATAATATACAATACATGATCGTGATTTTTTCGCTGACGACACCTAGCTAATATTATGTTTTATTACAGTACTTTTTCACGTGAGAACCGAATTAGAGTGAGCTAGTATAATTTAGCTAGAGCCATGTGGGGGCATGGCCAATCCTTCGCCGATATATTTTTGTTGGTGAGAAAGTGGCAAAAAGAAAGAAAACAAGTTATAGCAAGCGAGTTCTGTCATAGGAAGCAATCTACCTGAAACCATTTTTGAGTTATGATTTCAACAAGCATAATCAAATACAAGAGGCCAATCCCTCGACTACTATGTATGCTCATTACAGTCAGTTAGTTAGTAATCTTTGTCGCTAATAAAACAACACAGAGTTATAGTTCTTCAACAGAGAGCTTATTATCAATGTCATCTATCATTGTGTGGAATATGATCAAGTCCTTTTGTCTTTTTACACCTGTTGGCAGTGGTGTTCTTATTTAGTTTAAACTTATTTATTTTATGTCAATTGTGATACAAGTTCTTACAACATATACTAATCACTCTCGATGACTGCTTCCTGGCTACATACCAGACATCAAGCCAAATTAGGGATTGTGAAGTTCATGATGAAGCCCGGCTCATTGCGGATCTCGAACTCACGACCTTTGGATAAGAAGTCAGACGCTCTACCCCTCGACCACTGCGCCACCCACTTCGTGTGGTCTATATAACGAGAGAAAGTCAACGTACTAGGAGAGAACCCATGTGTGTGAATTGGAGACCACCATACTAGCTCACATACATGAAGAACAAAAATCGAACTAGGCCGTTGCCTTGGTAACCAAACATTATGGACAGTTAGGAACCATGCCAATATGTTTTCACTACCTACATATTTCATTCAGTATTGTTAAAATTACGTCGTAGATAAGAAAATGTACTTAAGGGTGTAATTACAGAAGTAAGTGGGTAATTAAGTCCTAGATGAGAAAATGTAATTAAGGGGGTATTTACAGAAGTAAGCGGGAAATTAAGTCCTAGATGAGAAAATGTAATTAAGGGGGTAATTACAGAAGTAAGTGGGTAATTAAGTCCTAGATGAGAAAATGTAATTAAGGGGGTAATTACAGAAGTAAGTGGGTAATTAAGTCCTAGATGAGAAAATGTAATTAAGGGGGTAATTACAGAAGTAAGCGGGTAATTAAGTCCTAGATGAGAAAATGTAATTAAGGGGGTAATTACAGAAGTAAGTGGGTAATTAAGTCCTAGATGAGAAAATGTAATTAAGGGGGTAATTACAGAAGTAAGTGGGTAATTAAGTCCTAGATGAGAAAATGTAATTAAGGGGGTAATTACAGAAGTAAGCGGCAAATTATGTCCTAGATAAGAAAATGTAATTAACGGCGAATTACAGAATTAAGTGGGAAATTATGTCCTAGATAAAGGGGGTAATTACAGAAGTAAGCGGGAAATTAAGTCCTAGATAAGAAAATGTAATTAAGGGTGTAATTACAGAATTAAGTGGGTAATTAAGTCCTAGATGAGAAAATGTAATTAAGGGTGTAATTACAGAAGTAAGCGGGAAATTAAGTCCTAGATGAGAAAATGTAATTAAGGGGGTAATTACAGAAGTAAGCGGGAAATTAAGTCCTAGATAAGAAAATGTAATTAAGGGTGTAATTACAGAATTAAGTGGGTAATTAAGTCCTAGATGAGAAAATGTAATTAAGGGTGTAATTACAGAAGTAAGCGGGAAATAAAGACCTAGATAAGAAAATGTAATTAAGGGTGTAATTCCAAAAGTTAGTGAGAAAGTAAGTCCTAGATAAGAAAAGTAAGTGAGATGGAGTTATGATTTTCTCTCCATGTTATCTTCCATTGTGCGTAGTTTCAACAAAATCTCTTCAATATTTTTGGAGTTATGCTCCAGACAAGTAAATGTAATCAAGGGAGATAATTTGAAAATGCGAGATAGAATAATGGTTCTTAAACACGGCATTCCTCTTAATGTCCTTTACCAATGTGCGAGATTTGCCCAGGGTATCACACATGTTATGAATAGCCTGGGTACCAAGGATGTCTATCACTGTCAGAAGTTTCAACAAAACCCATTCAATAATTTTGAAGTTCTACTCTAGAAGTGCTGGGGGCAGACGTACGCTGTTATCATATCCCCATCCACGATTGGCGAGGTGATAAAAAAGTAATGAGTACTGTTGAATATGATCAGCTGAGTATGAAACTGAATAAAACTATAAACTTATACTAATCCAATTGTCTGTGTCAATAAACCATGACTCATTTTGACGATTGAAATTCCTAAAACAAAAATTAAGACAAATGAAACTATTATAGACACAGCAATAATTCTTCAAAAGACAAGTTTCAAGGTAATATAAATGAGAAAATCATGTATAAATGCAACATTTATTTTTTTAATATCAGGTTCCATAAAACTCTAGAGAATCTTTTATGGCATCAACAACTTCACTGACTAGATTATTTCTGTTTTCCTTGGTTACCTGAAATTGTAAATGAAACAGAATGTGAGTAAAATGTGAACAAATACACAGAAACAGTAAAATTAAGCCAAGCAGAAGTACTCTCCCTTTAATATACTTCAAACAAAATTGTCATTAGTACTCTACCTTTATGAGGGGCTTATACAGTCGACACTCAATTGTGTCGACATCGGTAATATCGACATTCCGGTTTAGTCGACATATTTGTAAAGTCCCGATTTCTGTCGCTATATAATGTATAAGGAAAATTATTTATATGTCGACATTTCTATTTTGATGAGATTTCTCTGGCCCAAAGAGGGTTTTTACACCTTAATGTACTTGTTTGTGTCGACATCCACGCGACGTGATTGAAACTGAAAAAGGTTTCAATTGACCGTGAAGAGATTAACAACTTTATCTCGACCTATTGTTTGTGTCGCAATTAATTTGTTCACAGTTTGTAAAACTGATTCATAAAAGTAACATCGTAGTTTGCAATCTAATTGATAAGTGTCGCAGTGAATATTTACCAATTTCAGTAAAACTGATAAATTCAGCCTGATGCAGTATATGATTAAATATTGTTGAAACAAGGGCTTTAAACCCGAAAAAAAACGAACATACATATATGTTATGTCTGTGATATAACTGGACTCGGATATGTTGACATTCGGATATGTCGACATATTTTATCAGTTCCCTATAATGTCAACATAACGGGTTTCGACTGTATTACAAAATACGTTTAAAACTGTGCTTTGCAATGTTAAGTGAAAAAATGCATGTTGATCCTAAGTAATTATCAAGGACATCACATGCAACACTCACTGAATGACGACCCCCTGAATGCATCAAGTAATGCACAACCAGAAAGTACAACTTGTACTGAGAACCTAGACAATCATAACTCACTGTATAAATTAACACATCATCTCTGTGTTTGATCTCCTCAACAAATGGGTTACCCTTCGCAGGAACTGTAGCAAACACGGTAAGTTGTGGATGCTTCAGCAAGTCTTTCACCGTCTGAGTAAAACTTCGACTAAATAATTCCATTTTTCCAATTTCGTCAATGACAATAACTTTTGTACACTCCGATGGCTGAAAATAATACACAGTCAACAGTCAAAGTAAGTCAAAGGTTCAGTGTATAAGAAAAAATTCAAAATGTTTTACACAAAAATAATATGAAATCTAAACCAAGTACATAATTATATCTTTGCTAATGAAATTTGAAATCCTGTGTCAGGACACTTCCCCCTATACAAGCAGGTGATATGCAGTTGTGTAGTCTCAAATTTTCAGAAAAAAAGTTTTCATGGTGTGTTTTTTTGTCTTATAAATTGTTCACAAGTGTAAATTTTACAGCAAATTAGGAATTAATGACTGCAATACAAGAACCGTAATTAGAAATGTATAATTCAAATATAACTTTGATTGGGGTTGAGCCCTTTAGGGTAGTACTGGTAAAATGAATTGTCGGCCATTTTGATCGGCAAATTTCCTTAAAGTTTATGGGGAATATAACGTAAACGATGATAAACTAATCCCATATATAAAAATAACTTATTCATTATCCTCATGTGGACATTTAGCCCAGTAAGTTGAAGAAAAAGTGGTTGTCACATGCAAATTCTCTTGGTATTTTCTCAATTATCACATACACTGTATTTGGAAATTACTCCTGTATAAGGGCTTATCAGTTTTGCCTATCAAAATGGCCGACAGTTAAGAACAAGGGAGGTAAATGTTGTAGATGTAGGAACTATGTATAGTAGGATATTATAGAACTTTGAACATGGATGCAGATGAATGTCATACAAAAATCTTCTAAAATACTTAAGCCAACATGAGTCCTAGAATATGGTAGAAGGATTCACAATGTCTATCAGATAATATTAAAATTTGTGGTAAGTTAGTTTATAATAAAATAATAAATTGTGTAATATTGCATTGCACAGTTTTTATAAAATCAAGCTTGAAATAAAAGGAAGACTATGATCCATACATACCTTTGTTGCCAGTGAAGGTAAGGCTGTCTGTTCAAATGACTGTAACTGAATGTTGTATCTACCTACCATGTAACTTCTTCCAGCAACAGGATTATCTCTGTTTAAAATACAAATAACAACATAAATGTCTCAACATAAATCATTTCTTAGACAAAAATATACATATCCTTTTGAAGCACAAATAACCTTAAAGTCAACCTCTATTGAGCAACACTCGCAGGGAGATGAAAAGTTTGGTTGTTGTCGAGAGGTTGCTGCTCTACAAAGGTTAATTTATTGTTACAGTAAAACCTCAATTAAAGACCATCTCAATAATAAGACCACCTCATGATTAAGAACACAATGTTTTAGTCCATTGTCACTGTTTTGCTCTTTATTCAACCTCAATATTAAAACCACCTCAATACAAAGACAAGTAATCAAGGGTCCGCATGGTGGTATTTTTATTGCGGTTTTACTGTATTTCATGCGAAAGATAAAATTGATTATGATTTTATGCGAGAGAGGGTCATTATGGAGAGGTAGCAATGTACAGTGCAAGATATAGGATTTTACATACAATCGACCGAATGGAGCAACTATTATAGACTCATATATCAATGACAGTTAAATACTAAATGTGATGACATGTCAGGTAAATTTCACCATGTCTAGTAAAAATTGAACAACAACCCCTCTTCAAAATTATCAATTTTTCCTTAGTAAAATGTTACAACCAATTCATCCTTTCTAAAGTAACAACCTCTCAACAGCAGCTAAAAGTTACATTAAATGTACGTGATGCATCGACCACAATCAATGCGTACAGATAATACACTGATGCATCGACCACAATCAATGCGTACAGATAATACACTGATGCATCGACCACAATCAATGCGTACAGATAATACACTGATGCATCGACCACAATCAATGCGTACAGATAATTCACTGATGCACCGACCACAATCAATGCGTACAGATAATACACTGATGCATCGACCACAATCAATGCGTACAGATAATACACTGATGCACCGACCACAATCAATGCGTACAGATAATACACTGATGCACCGACCACAATCAATGCGTACAGATAATACACTGATGCATCAACCACAATCAATGCGTACAGATAATACACTGATGCATCGACCACAATCAATGCGTACAGATAATACACTGATGCACCGACCACAATCAATGCGTACAGATAATACACTGATGCATCGACCAAAATCAATGCGAACAGATAATACACTGATGCATACTGGATTACAGGACTGAACTGCATGACCTAAATGATGATCAACAATTGTTGTATCAAGTTATGATATCTATATATAGGTATACCTGTCAACAATTGTCATATCAAGTTATGATATCTATATATAGGTGTACCTGTCAACAATTGTTGTATCAAGTTATGATATCTATATATAGGTGTACCTGTCAACAATTGTTGTATCAAGTTATGATATCTATATATAGGTGTACCTGTCAACAATTGTTGTATCAAGTTATGATATCTATATATAGGTATACCTGTCAACAATTGTCATATCAAGTTATGATATCTATATATAGGTGTACCTGTCAACAATTGTTGTATCAAGTTATGATATCTATAGGTGTACCTGTCAACAATTCTTGCTAGAGTTCCTCTTTTGCCATCAAATGTAACAACATCAAAGCCGATTCTTTGGCCATCTTCTCGTTTTTCTTCTGTATAAAATCCCTGACATTCCCAGTTCTCATCTTCTATTTTATCACAAACTTTCTTCACAAGAGTTGTCTTTCCTACACCTACAAATTAGTGCATAAACTTATTGAATGGCTTGTTGGTCAATGGTTTATATGAATGTTAAATATATACATTTCCCAGATCATTACTTGTATCCAGGGCAATTATTCTGACTATAGACCAGTCAGTCTTTCAATAAAGAATTTATTTAGCACCACAGGCATAGTCTGGGATTATTGGATGTATATACAAGCAAGGGGCATATGCTCCGTCTGAATTTTTTTGTTTTCTAAACATTTGTGGTGTAATCTGATGGCATTTGCACAATGCATAACATTATTGCATTTGTAAGAGTTTGTAATTTCTACTTCTGGTAGCCAAGTGTAAGCAACTGTATTTTGCGTTCAGGTAGCTATGCACCTGATAACACACTAACATAGGTATCAATTGGTGAATACTGAGTTCTTTGAACAACTGAACTCATTGTTCATAGAAGACAGAATGATGTTATTTTTAATTTGTTCAGTATAAAGTTTGAACGGAGTAGCCTCTTCAAAAACAGTTGTGATTGTCATTGTTTCTCTGAGTCAGTGTAATGTACATTGGCTGTGGAAATTTTATAAAAATAGAAGTCAATAAGGTAGGACTGTGTATGTCTTCATTGACAAGATATCAATTCAGTAAAAGTCAACATAAATGCACTTATCAATGTTTTTCCCCAGGGGGGAGCGGCGGGTAAACATCAGGGACTTTAAACAGAAGATGATTCCTGACAGGTGGGAATTTGACATGCCGAATCATTCTGGGTTACATGCAATAGATTTGGATCCGATTTTTAATAGATCCCCAAAGTGGGGAATTAGTCATCTTCCGCTAAGCTATGCAGATTTAGACAAAATGCTTGGCACTAAGGGTGGGGAATTAGACCAAAAAAAAAAAATTGTCTAATTCCCCCGAGTCAGCCCGCTGCTTCCCCCCGAATCAGCCCGCTGCTTCCCCCCCGAGACAGCCCGCTGCTTCCCCCCGAGTCAGCCCGCTGCTTCCCCCCCGAGACAGCCCGCTGCTTCCCCCCCGAGACAGCCCGCTGCTTCCCCCCGAGTCAGCCCGCTGCTTCCCCCCCGAGTCAGCCCGCTGCTTCCCCCCGAGTCAGCCCGCTGCTTCCCCCCCAGTCAGCCCGCTGCTTCCCCCCCCCGAGACAGTCCGCTGCTTCCCCCCGAGTCAGCCCGCTGCTTCCCCCTGAGGCAGCCCGCTGCTTCCCCCCGAGTCAGCCCGCTGCTTCCCCCCCAGTCAGCCCGCTGCTTCCCCCTGAGTCAGCCCGCTGCTTCCCCCTGAGGCAGCCCGCTGCTTCCCCCCGAGTCAGCCCGCTGCTTCCCCCCCAGTCAGCCCGCTGCTTCCCCCCGAGGCAGCCCTTTTTAAATTCCTCTAGTATTTATGCTAACTATCCCTTTTGTCTAATTAATATATATATCTACAATTTCTCTGTTGGAAATATCAGCAAATAAGTCAAGACATCATGGACAGTTTGGATGTATCATTCATTTGCACCGACAATTTAAATGATATGAAGTCACTCAGATATCATCAGCAAGATTACGGATCAATATCTTTTCCATCCGAAATGGTAATTATAGTTCCATGTTCGGGTGTACAGTAATGAAGTAATGTTGTGTTTGTCTATAATCAAAACTAATAACTGACTACTTGTCTGAAAGTTGTATTATATATAGGTATAGTCACAGACCTATATACCATACTGGTATATAGGTCCGTGGTATAGTCAAGAAATTATAAAATGTATTCAACAACAACAATATTCGAGAAAACTGTACATATCATAGAGTTTGATTTCAAATAAAACAAAATGCAATCTGTGGTTTGAACTTTTGAGTACAGTATATTGGTCCCAAACAGCCAAAGTAGATTTATCTAAACTAATTAATAAACTGGAATAATCATGTAAATGAAAGTTTCTATTGACAGGTAGTCTACCAAGACTAATCAACACAAAGAAAAATAAGACATAACTAAAATGGAATGGAAAGGCTTTAGCACTAACATTCTAAACAGAAATTAAGATGCTGGCTATATAGAATAATATATCTATATATTTAATTTAAGTAAGATCTTTTAAATAATTCATTGACAAGCAAGTTAGAGCCTTAACACGAAGTTGCATATTTACCAGGTTGACCAGTAAGCATTACATGACGTCTGGGTTTGTTGAGGGGGATTGCTTGTGGAAGTTCTGCCATTTCTTTCAACAATCTGTGAACAAGCCTCATACCAGGATAAATTAGCTTCGTTAATGTTTATATGTGCACCGGCTACTTCCTGTTTTTTAAGTATTCCATAAATGAATTGATTTTGCGTTAAATGTATGCATTTTAACCGTTTAAATGGGTAATTCTAATGTCAAACTACATCTTGAGACAGCTGAAAAGACGGGAACGCTGCAGCTTTGCAATTCAGGGCTTAAGGAGGTTTGTGGAAGTGCACTAGTGTTCGGATATGAACGTACTACATATTAACACGGACATATGGTTTATATGTCCGTGATATCAACACTATTTAAATATATATAGTTTTTAGTAACACGTATGTCTGGTGTCTATAAGTACTCCAATAAAAAAATTGATATATTCTAAAGATATAGATTTTGTTTGAATCACTTCGATGCTAATTACTCAATACTGCTGTGGTGTCAGATTAGAGGGCCGCCCGTTTAGCTCAGTTGGTAGAGCACCATGCTAGTGATAAGGGGTCATGGGTTCTAGCCCCTCATCGGGTGCACTTTTTACCTTGATGTGCTGTATTACCTTGGCTGTTAACAACTTAAAAAGAAGTGATCCAGACCCTGCAATATAATGTATTTTCATGCATCATTCCACTGACATACAAACATATCAACCATGGTTTATATGTCCGTGATAATGCTTACAATTTTGTATTCTTTTTTGATGTATTGACTTATTTTCAGTTTCCAGATAATTTACAGAAATTATCAAGAAATTTGCGAACGTTAGATTTTTCTGACAACAAGATCACCGCCATACCTCATTCTATCGGTTCATTCCAACTTTTAAAAACTGTGAACCTGAACAATAATAGGATAGGTTAGTACATTGTAGTAACGTTACGCAACACAGATGATAGTAATGTACATGCCTTAAGCCATAATAAAAAAACGTTTGCTTGGCATACCCCTAGATGTACTTATGAAAATGGCCCCTACTCAAAAAAATACTTTGAGGGGTATGAGTGGGAAATTTTTTTAGGCAGCGCATTATTTGTTAATGATAGGAAGTACTATGCCCGTAAAAGTAAAAGTGTCTATTTAGGCAGAGTTTGGAAGAGTGGTGTGGAACCATTGTTTATTCTTTTGTTTGGTATCATGATTACTAAATTGTTTTAGGGGATATTTAAATAATAATTTGATGACACTGACTGAAGATCAGTTACTGAACTTGTTGGTACAAAATGGCCCTGTAATGTTCAAACTTGTGTTAGTAGATAATGTTTGTTATTCTTGTTGTACCTATGTAACAGGGCTGTCTTTCTACTTTTACGGAATGGGGCCAGGGCCGTGAGAAAGGGGAATTTTGTGTTGTTTTTTTACTAAAAAGGGGGATTTTTTCCAAACTCACATTTCCACAATAGCAATTTCAGATGTATCTAAAAGTCAAGAGCTCTTTTTCTCATGTTTGAGAGCGTTTTCGTTTGGACAAACACAAATTTAATTATTTTTTTTTGTGATTCTGGAAGGGAATTTTGACTCAAATTTGGGGGAAAATATATATTCTTCTGCCTGGGGAATGGCCCCAAAAATCATCAAAGGACAGCCCGTGTGTAAGTAGATGATTACTGACCATTGATTGATTTTTGTATTTCAGAAACTTTACCCAGTGAATGTGGAAATTTGAAGAAATTAGAAACATTGTCAATAGAGAGCAATCTGCTCAGACAGTTACCATCGACAATCAGTAGTTTATCCCATCTTAGAACCGTAAACCTCAGTGGAAATGGTTTCCGAGTTTTCCCGCAAGAACTTTGTGACTTGAAAAATCTTGACGCTATTGACTTATCTAGAAACAGAATCACAGAAATTTTACCTACTACAAGAACTTGTCAAACTATTGAATTGAACCTTAATCAAAATCAGGTATGTAAATAAGTTGCATATCTAGTTGCTGTTTCCCTAATTCTGATTCAGGTATATACCGGTAGATATATTTTGAAAATTAACTGGTTATCAAAAAAAGACCACTTGATTCAAGAATTGATAGGACAAGAATGGAATAGTTTTCCATACTTCAAAAAGTAAGTCATTATATTACCTTAACTTAAATATGACATATTATATCGTTTAATTATTGGTGTTTGAGATTGTATTTACGATAATAAATCTATATACTACAGCTAGGCATATAAATAGTGGAACATATTATAAGAGTTACAGTAGGCTCTGTCATAGGGAGCAGTATTGTCTTGGGGTATAGCCCTAGACATCTGATTTGGAGGTCATTGGTTCGAATCCAGCCTTGGGCGAGGTTTTTCTGCAGTCAGCACTCTCCCTGAATTATGCCAGAATACAGGCTCACAATGCAAGGAGGTGCCATCAAGAGTATTAATATAAGTTGCCAATACATTTGTACCTGTTTCACACTTGAGGTAGAATGAATAAGTTTAGACTGAGTTAGATAGACTGATGCCTATTACATTTTTTATCATTTTAGATATCCTCATTGATGGCCCTCTTGTTATGATTTTAGATATCCACATTGATGGCCCTCTTGTTATCATTTTAGATATCCACATTGATGGCCCTCTTGTTATCATTTTAGATATCCACATTGATGACCATCTTGTTATCATTTTAGATATCCACATTGATGGCCCTCTTGTTATCATTTTAGATATCCACATTGATTGCCCTCTTGTTATCATTTTAGATATCCACATTGATGGCCCTCTTGTTATCATTTTAGATATCCACATTGATGACCATCTTGTTATCATTTTAGATATCCAGTTATCCACATTGATGGCCCTTTTGTTATCATTATAGATATCCACATTACCAGATTGTATTGCTGAATGGCCAAGATTGAAAGTGTTACGTTTGGAGGAGAATTGTCTAGAGATTACAGCGCTCACACCTAAGATAATGAAGGAGTCAAAGATTTCTCTACTTGCAATAGATGGAAATGTTTTTGATATGAAGAAATTTAATAACTTAGATGGATATGAAGAGGTATTTGAATAAGCATTTCACAGCATTGATCTTTCAAAATGATGTCTGACATTGGTGATTTGAGTGTGCTTAGTGGATTACAGTGCTTAGTGCACACGAGATTGTCACATGTTCTCTCCCGTTATTCCTTCTCGAGTTCTCTCCCTTTATCCCTTGATTGAGAGTGACTGGTATTCTCAGGAGTATAGAAAATTGGTAGATAGGCAGATAAAATGCAATGGTGAATATTTTGAGGTTGAGTAAAAATGCTGACAGATCGATGTAATTTGTCTATTGTGTAAGCATGTTGTGACGTGCTCCACTGTTGCTTATATGTCTAGACAGAAACTGCTGTGAAATGTGTGAAAGGAAATGGTTGATTGTCTGCATATCCATGGATAACACATGCCTGCACACCTAGAATGGTGTTTCTTCTTTTTTAAATAATTATTAAGGCCGTTACAGTATTTGTCTATGAACTTTCCGGACAACCCTCGTATATTATAGAAGGGATAAAGAGAGAGAACATTAGAAAGGATGAAGAGAAAGAACATGTGACAATGTCCTATGACTTAGTGATAAGTATTCTTTATGATCCTCTTTTCTGAGACTTAAGTGTCAATCTGTGATTGAGTATAAGTGTGTGTCTGCTGAGACAGAGTATATTAGTTATAATCAATACATACACTTTATTCAGATTCCCTCTTAAAGAAAACAAATTGCAAACTATACTCAGGACTCCCTGATCACTGTACTTCACTTTACACACTTCAGTCCCTACTCGGGGGGTACCACTTGTGAGTAATGGTGATAATTCCAGACCCTGACCATTTGTCTGAGATTAGGAAATGAATTCTGGCAGTACCTTACATTGTGGTTTTTGGGTATAAATTTTGTACAATGTCAGACGTCTGTTTCATATGCTCGGTAGCCTGTAGCAAGATGGAACCATGCTTTACACTAAAATGTCTGGTCTAGTGACATAAGTCATGCACATTTGTTACAGTCATGTGTTGGTGTTTTCTGTTGTTTTTCAACAATATTTCAGTTATGTAAGGTCACTGGTTGACAGGTGATCATAACAGTGTAACTGGAGGACAAACCAGTACTAATGTGTTCTTTCACTGGTAATTGAAAGTGACAGCTTCCCCTGTTGTCACTACATCCATGTTGCAATAAATGTAATGCATACTTGAGTCTCTCTGACTGTCCTTGAGGTCTGTTCGGTACCCGCAGCCACATTTTTGGGGATGGGCAGGTACATTTGTAATGATTTAAAAAACAACAAATTGTACTGTGCAGTCTCTCCAAAGCAGCCCTCTCTTGGTCAAAACCTCTCTTCAACAACACAATCCATTTTTTGTATATTAAGAATGTACTATGAATTTTACCTCTTTGAAACAACCACTTCTCAGCAACAGTCATAATGTGTATCTCTATGTGCTGCACTGAATTTAGATTTTTAGACACAGAATCTTGTCCATAAAAGCGGAAAAAGCAATGTTAGATCGGGTATGGTACTGCAAATGAATATTTTTTTGTGATAGCCATAATTTATTAATACAGAGCCTCAATGTAACTGGTAATTATATATTTCAGTACATGGAAAGATATACTGCAACCAAGAAGAAGTTCAACTGACAGAAGACTCTCGTGTATCCAATGGCTAACAAAGATACATTCATATTTACACTATGCCGCCATGAGACAAGTGGAACAATTATATCTTTCTGCTCCTACATTTGTATGGAATTAGATAGAAGATAATGAAGCCGGTTCGTCTGCATCTCTATTCATATGCAGATCGACCAGTGTTGTTTTTGATATTCATAGAGAAAATCCTATACATGTATCAAATTCTTTAGTTGTTCATTAACTGAATTAAAAGAAATATTGCATTCAGATGAAAGGGAGATGTTTTGCTTTTAAAGATTTGTTTGAAAATTTTCAGAGTTACTTCCCTTTGTCTTATATAATTAAACTGAAACTTGTTCATGTATTCAAGAAAGCAAGTTAAGTCACACGGATGTAAAGTTTGCTTGAACTTATTTGGAACAAGAACAATGTGAGTTGTGAATCACTATATACATTTTTGTTCAAGTTTTATTTGTATTATTTCATATACATGTATGAAGTAATTGTCAATGTCATTTTAAAAGGATTGATCATATTGGTGGTGTGGTAGATTAACTGTGCATCACCTGGTTGCTGACTGAATGATCACCGTCTTCAATGACTGAACTGATAAAAAACAAGGCTGGCATTCTCAATAGGTGGTTGCCAGATTTGATAAATAATTAATTCACTAGATGAACTTGAGCAATTGTGGTATAAAATTTGCTTTTTTGAGAAACTTTTAGGCAACATTTTGTTGGTTGTCAGATTGAAGTTTTAATAACCAATGGCTATTTGACTACCTACTTGGGCTAGTCTAGATAAAACAATGGGGAAAAAGTTAATAAACTAAAAAAAAATCTTCCACAGTTTGATTGTTGTAACAGAAGAGCTAAGTATTGTGGTGTTAGAATCTCTCCTGTATGTACATTAAAACCTCAATAATAAGACCACCATTGAGACCCTTGAAACTGGTCTTTTTATTGACATGATCTTAATATCAAGGTTGAATATTAAAGAGCAAAACAGTGAAAATGAACTTGAAAAAAATGTGTTCTTAATTTTGAGATGGTCTTAATAGTGAGGTGGTCTTTAAGTGAGCTTTTACTGTTCTTGGTGTTATGCTCGTTATTGAAAGGCATTTATTTTTATTTTTTTTATAATTAAATATATTTGTACTTGATTGCTCAATGTTGGGAAAATGTTCCATTATTTGCCAGATATATAATTAATGTAGAGCAGTAGTCTTTATCATTTCATGAAATTGTATCTGCATTCATGTTTACTTCAGTTTTTGGCGTTTAACTTTTAACCATTTTCCCCATAAATCCCATGATGCAGTATTCTGCTGTATATTTTGAATGTTGTTCATGATCAGAGTTGTACATTGTATTTATTTAAGATTTTTATTGAATTAAAAAAGTTTAACTACTGTTTATAACATTTTATAAATATTCTGAAGCCATTTGCTTTTTATAGACTGAAAGATGAAATATAAACATTGGTGTATGTTTGTTCAGGAATTGAGCCGACATGATTTGAGCACCGCTGTACGATTTCCAACCTCTTCTTTAAGTGAAGTCATTTCCAGAAAACGTCACATGTGACGTCACCATTTACTGACATTAAGCAATATTTGCCCCATATGGCAATATGAAAACTAAGTGACTATATGGAGTAAATATTTTTTCCTGCTTGCAAATAGTGACATCACATGTTGAGTTTTCTTGAAATGACGTCACTTACAGAAGAGGTCGTAAATCCCATAGCAGCGCTCATTTGTTCTTTTAATTTAATCAGTAGAACTGGAGCCTTGAATAATGATTTGTTGTACAAGCGCACTAAAAACTGAATAACAGAACTACCATTGAGTTTGAAGATAGTTGGTCTGATTGTTGAGATATAGAAGAAAAAATAAAATGTGGCCCATGAAAGTATGTTCTTTGTGCGAGTTGGGTCTTAATTTCAAGATTGTCCTTAAATGAGGTGCTTCTGTAGTGTTTCAATGTGCAATATTGTTAGTTGTGTCACATATGCCAAATATGTGTCATAGGACTATTACCTGTCTATACTTTGTATGTCAGGATGACAGGTGGAAAGTTTATATGTACACACGTGTGTGTGAAATTTAGAGAATGTATTTAGGTCTGTGCTCAAATAATGTGTATGGTGTAATTTTCTGAATGAACCTCGTGTACAACTCTTGCCTGTAAGCATTTTTTGTCAGAACCTTAGGAAATCACTTGCGTATTCAACTTCTCAAATATCTATGAATGCTTTTATAAGAATTGAATGACTTATAAGATCTATGGGAAGTAACTGTTATACGTCACGATGACTATTTCTGACAGTTATCTCTCATTTATATTCTGTCAAACATTTCATCTGTTTTACTATATGTGGTGCACATTTTGAAATGAAATATATGATACAAGTATAAACCTTTTCAATGTATCTGAGAGGGCTGGTTGTCATGTTGGGTGTGGTAACATAAAATTGTTATAAATTGTCCGATTTCCATATGACCATGTTGGAGTAACTTGACATCAGATTGCATTCCAAACCTGCATCCCCTCTTCAGATTATCTTGTATTCATCCAATTTTTTTAAGTAATTCATAAATTGATTTTAAACGTTTGAAGAGTTACTTCCCCTTTTTGACATTGAATCAAGAATACTTTTCAGTAAAAGCATACTTTAAATGGCCCATCACCACCATTAAACATCATTTTTGCTCTTTTAGTATTCGTTTTTAATGCCACTTCAAACATTGGTAGAAACACTTTGTACCCAAGTATAATCTGACAAAGTTTCAGATTGTATATATGTTTATGTGATCTGTGGTAATTTATATATAGTGTAAAAAATTGTACTGTGCATGTCTTTTGTTATGTTTGTATAAAGCTTTCATCCTTAATGATATTAAAATGTATGAAACAAGAAATTCTTTTGCCTTATTATTTCATATTTATACAGATCCAGCTACCATGTCCAAATGTATTTTATTATCATATTAAGAAATAAAACCCTGTTTTTTGTCGAGCCCGCTTGCAGTGAGCTCGACATAGTCGTCACAATGGCAGTCCAGTGTGTGTGCTTGCGTGTGTCCGGATTTACTTTGTCTGGACCACGACTCTGTCACTTATCGTAGGATTTTCAAATGATTTGGCACAAATGTTCACCATAATGAGACGGAGTGTCAAACATGGGTCTAAAACATCTTGTCCATACCATTACACTTATTTGTAGAGGGATTTTAAAATTACTTGGCACAAATGTTCACCATGATGAGATGGCTAGTTGCGCAAAGGACCCATGTCCATAGTTCAAAGGTCACACTTGGAGGTCAAATGTAAAAAAAATGAGTCAAAATATTTTTTTCCTGAATATTAATCCGTCATCTATTGGGGGGGATTTTCAATTTTCTTGGGTCAAATGTTCACTATGTTGACCACATGTGTTGTGCAAGACCCTACCAGTACATGGCTTAAAATCACTTGTAAAAAAAAAAAATGGGTATAATAGATATCCACTGTATAGCATTATATAACCGTATTCTCTTAATCTCTTGACAATCGGCGGGCTCGATATGTTGCCCTTGGTCATCTAGTATGAAAATATAGCCGACATCGGAGTCAAATCAAACATTTTCATATATGTAAATATTGTAATACTCTGGAAACTAGTATGTATTCAGCTTTCAGTGTTACCTAGCTCAGTTGTGTACATGAATCCTTTATAAATAACTTTTTAGACCGACATCATTTTATGTCTTGTAATATAACTGCCCGAGGCCATTTAACAATTTTTGGAGACCCGTCTCAGAATGCAGCCTTGCCAGTTGTCAATTTTAGGCGCGTGAACCTTATAAGCAAGTTGGCAGCAGAGACAAGTTAAAACTTCATACAACTGTTGTCAGATCTCTTCATTTGAAAGTTTTTAAAATACCTGACGGCAACATTTTTATGAACAAGAGGGTTAAATTGTTGAAATTTTAAGGGTTCAAATTCCAGGGTTTCCATGGCGATTTGGCTGGTTATTGATCTTTAACAAGAGAATATGCTCGTAAACATTGAGACCATGTCAGGTGAAGTTTCAGTAAAATCTGTTGGAGAGCACACATCGCTAGGGATGCTGCCCCTCCCGTCTATGGGTGATCCCGTATGTTCCACCATGAAAGGAAATAATAAGAAACATACAGACAGTAATGTAAAATGAATTTAATGTTGATAAACAATTTGTTAAAATATTGAAATAAATTCTAATTCATACCTCCTAAAAATACAAGATACGAAGAACTTATTATGATGTAATATCTTCAAGTACATAGCAAATGATATATGTAATATGAACATATATGACCCTCTGGCAAAAAAGTAAAGGTGCGGTAGGGAACGTTATGTACAAATGAAATCACCTTCATCAACGTCACCATATATAAATTTTCCATACAACTGCAACTGAAAATCGTATCTTCCAGTGAGTGCCGTCATTAACGCAACACACAATCTGACAAGGATTACAATTCCAGTTGAACAACATGAACTCAAAGATATGAACTAAAATAAGAATCTACTAAATAATGGAGATATTGAAGTCTGCTAACATTGACACATAAACAACAAGCAAATTGTAATGAAATTTTAAGACAATAGATGGATTTAAAAATCACTCTTTCGTTAAATAAGACCATGCATGTTCATTGGTGGAAAATCTGCCCTTTACAACAAACAGACTCCAGAGCATGTTAACATCAAATTTAGTCCACAAACAGTGGAGATTCAATCTTACTGGTCCAAGAGTTACCGGTAGCAAGCTCAGCCTATTGTCCAAAAATAACAAAGAATGTAAATATTGCACCAGGAATGTATATGTAATGTCTTGTTCCTACATTTAATATACACTGTTGTATTAAATGCTTTCTTGTGGCTTCAACACTCTACAAACTAAATATCTACACAATAGCATTAAATCTCAAACAAACTTAACAATACATGCAAACATCTAAAGCAGCAAAAATAATAGGTCTGTACTTGTGCTACTGGTAATAATATAAACATTCACAAACACAATTTTCATGACAAAGAACTGGTAAAATTAAACATAACATTTCATTTGGATTTAAGATATTTCTGTAATTGATAATGTACAGACTAGCGAGTGTGTATAAGGGTATCATATGTTCACATATAAAATAGATATTTCAAGATGATTACTTTATATTACAACAAGAGATCGATCTCAAGCTGAAAAATCTGGCACAAAAAATGTTCAACACAAAATTGGTAAAAAAAACTTACCAAGACACAATTAATTGTGACTTCGAAAATTATTAATCATAAAACAATAAATGTTGAACAAAAGTAAACGTATACGAATTGCAGACAAAACACAGTTTGTATCCATGGAATGAAATTCATTTTATTTAAAATAGAACTCGTTTTGAGCAAACACTTGAGCTGTGACATTCAATTTTTCACCGGCAGTGTAAAACCAGATAAGATTGTATATAAACAGTGTCTACAAGAAAACCTTAAAACCAAAACATTGCATTATACATAGAATGACACTGGGCCTTTTTCTTAATGCATTCTTACTGGCCAGCAAGCCAACTACAATTTGATTATTTCGAGAAAAGTGATATTGGAAAGTAAAGCCACTCAGAAAGGCAGTCTTAGGAAGGACCTACCGCTGTCATACCCTACACATACCGCTCACATTATCATTAAGGAGCTACAGAAATACATGACAGTAGAAATAGTTGTACGTATACTTGCTATAATTATCATTGTCATAGCAACATAGCTCAAAAATTATATTCACAAGAATAGGAGACAGAAATCACTAATGAAGTAACAAAATCATAAACAAGTAAAGAACATCATGAAGTTATGAGGTTACATATAAACAATTATATGTAATATGAAGAAATGGTAACCACAGGGTCTTGAATAAGTTTTGCATATTACATAGAATATTGGTAAAAAATTGGAACCCAAACGCCATGGCTCAACGATAAAACTTCTTTTGTTTTAGTCTTGCAGTTTGAAATAAAAAGAGGATTTTAAACATAAATACCAATAAGCTTTTACAACGTCAGCCATATCAGGGAATCAGCCGTATCGAGGGCTTGAAAAATTATAGGGAATTATATGCTCAAAGTTATAACTTCAATATCTCGCGTCATAAAATATATTTTGTAATATTATAAAAAACATGTCAAGCTGAATTTGAGAACAATATTCCTAAAAGATATTAACACTGACCTCTGTACAAGTATTAGTAGAGACTAGTTTCTTAGACAAAACATGTACAGTCAAAGGCAAGGACAAAGAAATATTGCAAGAAACTAAGCACAGCTTAACAATTATTTGTTTTATTGTTAATATCATCACCACATCAATCAATCTTTGAAATATTATTGACTAAAATGTCTATTCATAAACCATATCAAGTAATTACAAAAACAAATTGTCTGCACGAATATGACACTTCTTCCACTGCAGTTATCATAACAATAATTCCGCACCAAATCCTCGACATTCTAATTAAATAACACTAGAAAGTAAACAAAATGTCAACTATGAGCTTGAATGCAGAAATAAAACAAGATTTGATCGCAAAAAATTGCTGATTTTCATTATTTATATGTCATAAATTGTCTTATTTTATATCCTCACAAAAACATAAATTGTCTTATTTTACAACTTGCAAAAACATAAATTGTCTGTTTTATTTCTTGAATCAATCAGAACATAAATCTCCAGCCAGTAAGAATGTCGTCTCGGAGAGGTTTACAACACACTGCTAATCAATAATTAGGCAACACATGTCATCTCGGAGAGGTTTATAACACACTGCTTATCAATAATTAGGTAACACAGACAGTAAATATGTTATCAGTTAATTCAAGCCCTTGTCTGGTCAGTCAATCATCAAGAAGAGACAGAAACATGCCCACAGATTGGACAGTTCATTTACTAAGTGTGGTATATCATACTAGGTGAAGAGCCTTTTTGATTTTCTTACTATGTCACATGTTATCTAAGATCACTACAAGATATGGCTATGACATTGATACTAACTGAAACTCATTAACAACTAGATGATAGGGGCTTTAAAGTCAAAACAGGGGCAACAACTCTTCCAAAAATGGGTGGATTGTAACCGACATCAAACTTGACTTGTATTTTATAAGCACATGCTTATGTGCCCATATGACCTGAATCCATCCATCCTTTCAAGAGTTATTGATTGGAAACCAATATTTCGCACAGACGGACGGGCAGGGATAACCCTTTCTGCCCCTAGGTCATTCTTTGAATGGCGGGGGGCATTTCAATCTGTAACATAGGACAAGTTGTACTGACTTCATAAAATAGCAAATTAAGCTAAACACACATCCACAGTACTGTTACTAGGAATGTAGAAAGGACAACTACTAACTAGCAAATCTATGAAATATTTTTACATGGCTATCTTAAAAGAAAATTACACCCAATTACAGTAATTGTACAATACATAAAGCATAATTACATTCATATTACAGATATCGACGGCTTGGCGCTAAACTAAAGTTATCAAGTTCTGACGAAGGAGTTAGAACAGTTTTGCGCCAATCCCTCGACAAATATGCAATCATTTCAAACCATCCTTTATTTTCATATAAACATGCAGCAGTATAATGATACTATTCACAATCACGTAGAAAAAATAATACCATTTGGACCCAAAGTAATTTATGGGAGTAAAAAAAGATGATGATTGTAAATTAAATGCCTTATTTAATGACTTGTTCCCTTCAATAATGATAGAAATATACAAATTTGGAAACAATACGGACAAGAATACACACAACGAACCACTAGCAACTACGGTAGATCAGAATTTGAGAAACTGTACAGAGAAAACGACAACAGCAACAACAAGCCAGCAACCAGTGTCTGTCTGTCTATATAACAATAACCTTAATCTGAATACATTGTAGCAACAATAAATGAGCGCTGCTATGGGATTTACAACCTCTTCTGCAAGTGACGTCATTTCAAGAAAACGCAACATGTGATGTCACTATTTGCAACCAGGAAACAATATTTAACCCATATGGTCACTTCGTTTTCATATTGCCATATATCACACGTCAAGTCACACTATGTACTGACAGTAAGCAATATGAAAACGAAGTGACCATACAGGGCAAATATTGCTTACTGTCAGTACATAGTGACTAGACATGTGACATTTTCTGGAAATGACGTCACTTAAAGAAGAGGTTGGAAATTGTACATTGGCGATCAAATGTTAATTAATTTCATATAAAAAATACAGGAAACAGAATGTGGAATTAACAAGAAACTTTAAGTTATCAGTTTCTTTTACAAACATACCAAACAATCTCATATCAGAGTCTGAACATGTTTAATCCATCAATGCCAACAATTAAAGGTGCAACCTTGAATTATGATGAATATTGATAGCAATAAGAGTGATTCTGCCTTGGGAAAGCAATCGTTTCTGCAAAATTGTCTGAATCAAGCACGTTTTGCCGAACTGATTCAGTGAATAGTACAAATGAAATCAATTTTCTATAGCGTCGGGACTCAATATGCAGCAAGAAAAGTGATTTAAGTGTATCTAATGGTTGTTGTACTTTGTGCTAACAATGAATTTCTGATTCTTAATGGAAAATCCACATTTTCGAGGCAATAAATACATAACATAAAAGCCAATTATGCTGCACACAAAACTTATTCTAATGTTTACTACAATACATTCAGAAGATAATTACATCACATAAAAACCTCCTTACAGACAAGATGGACTAGGACTTTATAATGCAAACTTTTGTTTTTTAATGCGCAAATTCTGTTGGTAACTGCAAGTTGACTATAAAAACATGCTAAGATATTATTGATGGTTGGACAGTTTTAATTATAACTATATTAGCAAGGTAACTGCAAGAAAGATGAGCAAATTGTTTCATAGAAATAATTAATAGTAATTTCAACCTAACACAATCTGCTGCCATATGTGGTAAAAACTGGAATGGTAAAATTTTAAAATCAGCAGAACTTTTCACGGAAGGTCCAGGGGGCATGAGTACATGTTGTAATGCACATTTGTATCGATCTAAAAAACCTAGGGAATGCAAAAATCTGCTGCATTCCGGAAGAATTCTAATGCCCGTGTTTTAAAATTGTTGTTAAAATCTGATTAAAGATTGTCCAAGAAATAAATATAATCATGTGAATCACAGATATGCAATATTGTTTACCATACATTATGTATACATATTGAGTACACATATTTTGAAGAAAATTTGTAATCTCTTTCAGGAAAAACTAAAACTAATTTTTTCAACGAATTTTCATTATATTTGCATAAACAGAACATTTGGCGCAACACTAATAAAACTCTTGTTTTGATAAAGAAGTTGCATAGAGCTGTATCTACCTAACAGCATTACCATATCAGCAAAAATTAACAAGGTAAAAAGCAAACTGCACAAATTTCAAAATGTTAAACACATTTTTTTTCCTTCTCAATGCCTCTCAGTTGGACCCAAAAAAAATTTCAGGGTCAAAGCCCAGCGTAGCGTGACTAGCATTTTCTGACAAAAAATGCATAAATTGACTCATATATTCAGCACCATCAGTTTTGGCAATCAAAATTTCATACTTCAATATTAACACATTTTGAACTCTAATTAATTTCTAATCCAATAAATAAAATCTTCCATATTTTTCATAGACACAATATTGAAGCACTGATAGACTGTAAAGTATTCTCATGTTGATAGTATATCCGGAATCTTCATTTATTGCGCAATATTTTGACAGCTCGTTTATTTGCAGTGTCCACTCTGCCTGTAAGTGATTCTCCCTGTAATAGAGAACAAAATATGAAATAAACTGCAGTTGATTAACGTTGTTTCCCAGTACCCACTGTTCCCTAGTTCACCACAACTCCATAAAACTTACAATAAAGATACAATCAAACTTTCAGAGAGACCCAAAAAAAGTACTGCGGGGTCAGGTTTCATAAAATACCTTTAATTTGTACTAGCTAATCAGCATAATAATAATAGTAGCGCCATTATTCAATGAGGCTACACGTTTGGACATACCCATCTAATTACACATGAAAACTCTAAAACACCTGCTAAAATTCAGTATTTACATAGTATATGTAGTAATCATCAAACATCGAAATATCCTTACTTGAAGTATGAAACAAATTTAACAACGAAATAGTCTGAAAGACTGTTAGCAGATTTGGTCATGTAGCATGCTGTGTATCCATGTCTCATCAACATACAGTTTTAATATCAAGTAATCCAATTCAATTTACAAGTTTTGAATGTATTCATTAGCTTTCATAGTCCATAATTCAGTATATCGTAACATTATAATATGACATGTTTTTGTTTTTTATAGCAATTCTAAGACATAAAACACATTCTTTGTTCAGAACACTATTTACGCTACATCAGAAGAAAAAGGGGACATCATTAACCAGTTCTACCGTAAGTCTAGAAATGTATGTGAATAACATGTTCGTATTTTTCATAATGCCAACATGTTTGTGGCAATATTTACACTACTTCTTAACAATGATGGTTTTTCCATGTCTATTTGATTTCACAGAAAGATACAGCTTGCCAAAAATGAACCTGATCCCGACCTTTACGCATGAATATATTACACAGCTTTTACGCAGATTATATCAATGCCCATGAGTGAATTGTGCATTATCATTGTCTATAAATCGTCCGAGAAAATATTAACCTATGTTGTTATAATGTAAAACGTGCATATATTTGTATTACTTCATGCGTAGAAAGCCGAAAATAAAAATAGACAAGTTACCTGCAAAATTATGCTAATACATGTAGAGGTCAAGAGAATTATGTTAATTTTTATAAGCTATACCCATTGCTAAACCCACCAGCTTATATAGCAAGAAATGTTCTCTAGTTTTACTGTGTATCAAATAGAATACTTGTTACAAGCAGTGCAAATCCGTCTTGGGATGTAGCACTTGTTTCACTACATTATAAGGCCCCAAATTTGTAATAATGTCCCCTTTTTCAACTGACAAAATTCACCTCTACCAGTGAAAAATAAAACATACAATAATAACATACAAATAACGTGCCCTGTAAATTGAAGTGTGTAAGTAAAATCAAACCAAATATCAACAACCAGAAACCAGAATCTATATTTTATATCTACTCTAAACCAGTACAAAAGTAAAACTGAAATAATGTCTAAAATCAAACTGTCTAAAAACTACAACATAGAATCAAGGCCATGGTACTTACGAACATATTTTTTTCAATTTTAATCAGGAAACCTTATATCATGTTGTTTTTCATGAATGCATTTACAGTTAACACTGCAGTATGGAACGCCAAATCTACATAAACTCAAATATTTGAAGAGCTCTTCAAATAATTAGAGACCTCTTCAAATAGAACATCAATTAGGAGATACATTTGTATCTCCAATTGAATTGGATAGGTCTCTTATTGATATGGATAGACCTCTACTTGAATTGAAGAGCTCTTCAATTGAGTTGATCTGGCGATATCTTCATATGAATTGTAGAGCTCTCCAAATGATTTGGAGAGAGATCTAAATCGATTGATGCTATCATTAATTCAATTGGAGCGCTCTTCAAATGAATTGGAGAGCTCTTCAATTATTTGGAGACAATTCAAATATCGAGTTTATGTGAATTTGGCATTCCATACTGCAGGACATAAGCCACAGCTAATCAACCAAACAAGTAGGTGTTGTGCATACAGATAAACATGTTTGTAAATCAGTCTGCATAACTGAATAATGCATACAATGTTTGTTAGTTTAGATTAGAATTTTCGCTTAATCAATCAAACTTCAAAATCCCTGAAAATCAAACCTCAATGAATAATAATGACTCTACAGATATCGTAGGTTTAGAACCAGAAGATGTTTCAGACAAAACATGTGTTTTTTAACAAAATAAAATTTGTGTTGTGCAACTATGCAGTCATGAGCTTAAATCATGCTGCAACAAAATGTACAAATTTATGAATATGGTCAATATTTTGATATTAATTTTGATATTAATTTATGTGACAAGAATTTCCAATATGCATTTAAACGAGTTTTGGATCAATAGCATAATGCCGTAATTCCAAATGTGTGGCTTACTTCTAATTATATTTTCAAAATAACAAAATCTATACATCAGCAAGTATACAATGACCTGAACAATGATGCAACATAAATGATATATAGGTTATTGGTATATATAGTAACAACAGCATGAACATATATATCTGTATAAAATAATAGATAAAATCATAATGTAATCAGTCAAATCTTCCTGTACAACCATGCCAGCCCTGCGTTCAGTTACGGCTATCAGTGGCAAACGTTTTGAATTTTATCCCTTGCCCACCATAGCACATTGGCTGCACACGGGAACCAAATTGCAAAACGTTACGAAACGATAGGACTGATAGCCGTAACTGGACGCAGGGCAGATGTATACCAACAACGGGCAATTCTACAAATTAACAGAAGCCATAATTTATCCCAATCAATTCAGCCAGATACTGTTATAATGAAATATATATTTTGCAGGATATTATCAAAAATAGAATGATGTCATCTTAATTGAAATTTACGATGACAAAGTTTTCTGGTAATTATCCAATACCAAGGAGCAAGCCTGTTTAAGGCCTTAACTATTGCTGTGAAATTAAAATCATGATTATGTGAACCATGAAATCCTGACCTTAACTTTATCCCACAGGTACCTGAAGCAAATTTTTTCTTCTGTACGGACCATTACTATAATAAGAATATACTTATTATAGTAATAGTCCATATATAGAAAATTAAAATATTTTGTTTCAAGTACCTGTGCTTTATCCTAAAACATGAAATCATGAAACTTGATTTATGAAATAGAACAACATAATAAAATTGTCACTTAATTAACTGATATGTTTTTTTTTGATTGGTAACATATTAATACTGATTACTGTCATTCAAGTATTGTCAACGTTGTTCAGCACACACTTAAATTCAACAAGAAGGTTTGACTGTGCACAAGCAAAAATGTTCCCGTAAGAAAAATAAAATAATTTCAAGAAATAATCTTTGAAGTTCTCCAGACAGACAAGCTTCTATCTACCTTGATACAATAGAGAGATCACTGAAAATGTCTTTATCATTTCTGCACATATTTATATACATAGCCTAGGTAGTTTTACGCAAATGCATTAATATGTAGAAAGCCAGTGTTTGCATTAAGTGTAAACTAATTTAGTAGCAATGTTGCAATCTGTTTTAATGTCAGCAAAGGTCGGTTAATCTTCCAAGCAAATGTTACATTTTTATAACAAGCAAAACAGACATGGAAAAAAGCTAATACAATGTTTATACATACTACTGGTAACTATTAGCAGAGAAGAGCATTCTAATTTGCTGAATATTGACTGTTCAAATATTAAGACACTGCATATGATTATATTTTCAATGTAAAGTTTAAATATACTTTATCCATTCTAGGTAACTGTTAAACATGGTCATGGAAACCGGTTTCAATCATATTCTTTAGAAATTTACATCTAATATTACACATTACTCAAACAAGAGCAAATCTATATGCCTCCCCCAAGTCACAGGGGGCATGAAAAATTCTTCCAAGATTTCAAAATTCATAGAAAATAATTTAGGATCTCAAACTTCACCCTATACCCGTCAGTCTGACTCCTAGGCAAATCTTTGACTCTTTAACCGGAGATAAGAATGTCAGAGAATTGAAGACACACTAGGATTATGAGGATTATATGTGCAAAAATGATGATTCAAAATGAATAAGTGTACATAAATAAAGAATAATACATGACAATAAGATCTTAACCCTTTGTAATGACAGCAAGAATAAGATACACAACACATCTAGGCTTTGAGAAGCTTGGCCGCTCTTGTGTTCGCTTCCCTGATTCTATCCTCGTTCGACTCCGACTAAAAGTGAAATGTTTTTATTATTATAACATATCAAAACAACAATTGTTAGTCAATACCTTAAATACTTGTACCTTAAATACGTGTAAAGAACAATTCAACATGTAAATTTTGTAGGTATCCCATGTAATAACAATTGATAGTATATATTGGAGTTCAATACCTTAAATATTGGTAACAAAAATGTAAAATTTAGTAAATGTCTTCTATATTAAATGAAAAATTATTTGCTGAAGTAATCCATATGTTTTGATAAGTGTATGGAAATACGACAAACACCGATGTATTAATATGAAATTTTATAACAAAACCAATGAACAAAAAACAATATGTCTCCCTCGGAGAGGGGAGAAACAAATAAGTTTGTCTTGCGATTACTATACAAGGAAAATCCAAAGGACATCAGAAACGGTAAATTATATATTGGAAGAAACCATAGCATGTTTCTGTTATTAATACACTTCAAAATTAATCATGACTTAGGTAATATGTTCTCTTCAATTCAAGATTGAACATACCTTGGATTCTTATTCACAAAGCATATAATGCTTCATTAGTTATATTAATACAACTCAGAGCTAAATATCTGTACAAGCAAAAACACCTACACATTTCTAAAAATACTAATGAACTTCAGAACAAGAAATATTCTTCATAAAACTGTATCAATATTAGTGTCTGACAGTGTCTTTAAACTTCAACATAAATCTGAAACTTCAACATCAAATGAAACATGAAAGAACAAGACAGATCAGCATGTATCCCTTTCAGACACCAGACATTCATAGTATGTATTGTACTCAATATGATCGGGAATCTACAATTTTGTACATTCAAAAAAACAAAAATTGAATAGCGCAATATGTGAATAAATCAAGGTGTTAACTATTGTCTTGTAAACAGTTTGTTTGTTTGTTTCAACGGGTTTAACGCCGTTTCTCAACGATATTTCAGTTATATACAGCGGCCGGTTCTCCTAACCAGTTTTTCCTGGACTGAATTCTTACCAGTACTAACTTACCCTTCCACAAGGAGCCGGCAACTTCTCCACATGTGGAGGAAAATCGACATTTTTGTCAAATTTTCATGGAAGGGTATGACCTGCCGCGACCGGGAATCCAACAAGTCCAGCGCACTAACCACTGGACCACGGCCGCGGCTTGTAAACAGTGAAAGTAAGGAAATAAATCACTTATTATTTTATGTACTTTGTGTGCACATATAAGACAACTGCCATATTTCAGACAGTCGTCCAAATTTTGACAGAAAAAGGGATGGTCGGAGAATGTTGTGAAAGTTCACTTTCACCAGATGAATGCAGCTTGCATATATCAAGCTTGCAGCCTTTAAAATCAATCAGGGTAATAAATTAAATGCAAATAATTGAATAAAAACATTCTCTGAGAGAACAATCAATGTCTATAAATCTTCATTCAGACTTAAATATAATTCATGAATATTCATTTTCTTGAATGTCGATAAAAACACTGGGGTGGGTGTTTTAAACATAGGTGGGCAGGGTTAAGAATCTATTTTTTATTCTTGCCAAATAATTAATCAACATACAGTGAACTTAGTTAATCATTTAAAGTATTACAAAAATCTACCATAGTGGACATTGTGTGACTGTGAGCAAATCTACACATATGTCAAGTACATGTGCTTAAGTTTCAATTTCACCCAGTTGCTGCTATAGCGACAGTAACGCTCGGTGAGAAACAGACATTTACAGAAATTGAAATCAAAAACATTTCCTTTGCTAGCTATTTTTCACAACATAAGTTTGGAATGAAACTATTGTATCTGACTTGTAGTAAAGAAGAAGTTACATTAGTTTTGCATCAAATCTTGATATCTTAACTATCTCCCTAAACTTAAACAAAATATTGTTCATATTGAAAGTGAAAATACTGAGCAATATGCTCAGATCAAATGAAATTATCTTAATTAGTATTGGTAAGCAACAATAAAGTATGTTATGTTTATCAATCCTTTTACCATCATTACCCAAACAGCATATTTTCTTTGTCAGTTGCGCAATATTTACCTTTTGGTTAATACGATCTAACTGTCTGTTTTGTGAGCCGATTTCGTTACCCATATCAACAGCCATGTTTCGTAAATTACCCAGCATGCCACTGACTTCACCAAGATTCTGTTCCATTTCGTCCTCACGAGCATCATTCGTAATCCTATCAAAATCAAATTACAATTTGGATTAAGTTCAATTTTTTTTACATTAAAAAACACAATTCTGTGTGAGAGAAAGCAATAAGGTATTAAAATAATTTCTAGACTGACAGTCAATACTTTACAAGGTGTCCCTTTTATTGGTTCGTATAGGCATTTCAAAGCAAGACTGACCCCAAATTATGATTAAATAATATTAATTTCAATTAAGCTCAAAACATGTTGGGTTACTTGATAGCATAAAACAGTATGAAAATAACACCATAAAATAATAAACAATAAAGCTATAATTAATGACCAGACATTATAAAATTGTCAAATCAAATGACTACAAACATTCAATTCTACATGTTTCTGAATAAATGCATGAATCATCTAGACAGTTGCAAAAGAACTTTTGCACTATCAGACTTTGCTTAATCAATTCAAATTTGTGATCTATTAAATACAATGGGGACTTGTTTCAAAGTTTAGAAAAGCCAATAACTATAATATATAATGCAAGTATTACGATAAAATCTTACATTAGAAGATTTAAAATATACAAACTTTATCACTCAAAAACTCCCTCATTAGAAAGTAAAATTTGCAATTTTTGCCCAAACTGGTGACAAGTCATAGATTAATCTTAATATGTGGTTCACAGACAGGGAGTTAATACACCATGTATCAATCCATACAATTAGATTCAAAGTGTTTATAGATCTTTCTGTCTTATGTCTAACTTTTATATCGCAATTGAATATACCAAGCAAATATAGACGAAAACACAATTTCCTACTATAGACCTCACAAGACAATATGAATGTACATGTATGTGCTTTTAATATGTCATTTGTTGTATTTTGTCCAAAGAAGTCATTTCAACTTTACCCGGTAAAACATTGTCATTTGATCAAATTTTCATTTTAAGTTCAGAGAAACTTTAATTCAAAACTCTGTGGAGTTTATTAAAAGAAATAAAAAAGAATTCCTTAAAGTATGATGAAGAGTAATTTAATATGTATCTTGGTAAGGAGGAGAGACTTCCACTCTCAACCTGGAGATATGGGAGCTGATGAGCCCCTTACCACAAATCCGTAATTGTTATAAGCTATGCAGGTTGAGATGTATGTAAATATGATATCAGCATCAAATCATGTAAGTAAAAGAAACAATACTAAGGATAATGAGCTGAAATATAAATACCAGGAGCCAAATTCACAAAAGATCTCACTTAAGATCCGTCTCAAACACAGATTTTCATTAACATACATTTTCAAAATTCGAGTAAAAGAATGCATAGGTCATCAAAAGAAATAGCAGCACAACAGTACCAGCATCTACAACAAGCATTTTGTCACACAATTTTCATTCTACAAATATGGTAATTATATGACTTGAGACGATCTCACTCATTGCATCTGAAAGAGACATGTAACACTAGAATTCACACCACTGTAAAACACCAGCACATTTCATGCACAAATAAATTACAACAGGTTTTGCTAGTAAATTATACAAATACAGTAAATCACACAAGCAATATTACAAAAACAGAGAACAAACACTTTCATCCCTGTCTAGATTTATAATTCCTTTGGAACACTAGAATTCCAGGAAGAAACTGCGAAAGACTTAAAATCTTTCAACCTCTTCTTCTAACCTTCCATAAAATAGAAATATTCAAAACGATTTAATCCAATTTAAGATGTACCTGAATTTTCTTACTTGAAAACTGGTCCTGAATTTGGTTGAATGCTTTTATTATATAAAAAGGACAAAACGTAAATGCTGTTCTTGGCCGCACTGCACTTCTAATATTTCACTGCCATTAATCCTCATGTAAAAGTTCTATTAAAACAAAGACCTAAATACCATAGATGCGCTACTAGTATGGGCCATAGAACGAAGTCTCGTTCGTTCACTCGACGATCCGAGAAATGAAACAGGTGCGCGAGATTTGGAAAACTGCTAGACGTCGCTATTTTGTATTGCACAATTTGGACAGTGTTGAAACCATTATTCGCTTAAAAAAGCTTTCAATGATAAATAATTAATATAAGTAAAGATCCTTTACTCCAAACAAAGACCATTTAGGTCTTTGCTCGAACGAAACGCTGAATCACGCCTCTGACTTTCAGTCGCAAATTTATTCATGTTTTCGTAAAAATCGGACCATTTCTTTATTCTTATCAAACGATCAATTTTTGTATTATGTTTAAGCATATAAAATATATTAGGTTACAATATATTCAAGTTTTTGCATTAACAGCATTCAAGAAATCATAGGTAGCGAATTTACGCTAAAGCGTAATTTCTTCACAGACTCGCGTTAAGTTTCCTATCAATTCTCGGATTTTCACAAAAAGTACCATATATCTAACTTACCCAACTGTAAAAAGCAATCTTTTAAGACGTCAATTCCAAAAAATGTGGTTAAAATTAAAAGTTTTTCCAGAAACGGCGATCAAACAATCCAATTTAAAAGAAATTTTCCCAACATTATTGCTTCATTACTATTTCTAAACAGGTCGGTTATTTTCCGCTTCATTTTTGGATATTTTCATCAAATTCTAATTGTACTAATACATTTCCATGTCAATGTCAATTAAATATTTTAAAAAGCTGCTTTGAAAAACAATCTGGGTTCACGTAATCTTAAAATTGTGTAAAGATCAAATAAACAAATGATGTAGATCACGCGAGCATGTCATGTTTGTGTACACAAGTCGTCTATTTTCCCCTGCACAAGGGTGTGAAACAAATAATAGTTGGTCAAATCAATGTATTTATAGACTGTGTAACAAGGGTGGTGACATCAATTTAATTCTGAACACGAATTAACATTAAAAAATGTCGGAGGAGGCTGGCTAAATCTTTGAAATATGAATATTTTGGATGACAGACAGTTGAAACCCGATTGTGTTTATTACAAATTGAGATCACAGACTGATATGACCTAATCATTTCAATTATCAAAGGCACTAATTCTATTAAACAGGAAATAGCGGTATGAATTAACACATAACAAAGATCTCCTGGGGTTTTATTACTCTAGTGTTTTTACAGCTGACACCTAGGGCAATTTTCAATTACAGTACTGACCATTAGAACTAATCTGCCGAGGGCGCGGTTTATGAATTGCAAAACAATAGGCATCGACCAATCAAATTTATTAAAACACAAGAAAATTAATTTATTACTGTCAATTATCAATTCATATGAGAACACAGAAATTGTTTAAACATTGAAATTAAATGGCTAGCCAGCCGCGAGAGACGTCTAAAATATCCCGTTTTCAGAAGACATTCCTTTAAAAGTAACTATAAACAATATATATATTTAATGAGAGTATGAATAACAAAACAGACAGTGAGTTTCATACTTTATTTTGACAAAAATATATTGTTTTAGACTACGTCTGCCGCTAACATCGTATCGATGCGCCATTATCTGGAAAACGTTAACCTGCTCTCGCGAGATTTTATTTTCCGCGGGAGTTTACGATATCTGGCCGAGTTGCGCATCTGTGGTATTTAGGTCTTTGATTAAAATTACCAAAGAAGTCAAAATGTTTTTGGTTGTATAGAAAAAAGTTGAAAAAGAACATAATTTGAATATTATCTTACACAGTTTCAGTTCTGAATATGCAAGTATTTTTTTAGAAAAGGTGGCTTCTTCCTAACAGGTTATTCTAAATGACAATACAATTTCTTTTTCTCTTTGCATGAATTATAAACTGTAGCAAACACAGGTGGTGGTAACAATGTCCATAAGTATGCAAATCACCCCTTCTATAGTGTACAATGTTCATTAAGTAGTTTATCTGCCCTGGTATGGTGTACAATGTTCACAAGTAGGTTTTCACCCCTTCTTGATAAACGATGTTCATAAGGTAGTTTATCCCCCCTTCCATGGTATACAATGTTCATAAGGTAGGTTATTGCCCCTTCCATGGTATACAATGTTCATAAGGTAGGTTATTGCCCCTTCTATGGTATACAATGTTCATAAGGTAGGTTATTGCCCCTTCTATGGTGTACAAAGTTCATAAGTAATTTATTGCCCCTTCTTGGTATACACTGTTCATAAGGTAGGTTATTGCCCCTTCCATGGTATACAATGTTCATAAGGTAGTTTATCCCCCCTTCCATGGTATACAATGTTCATAAGGTAGGTTATTGCCCCTTCCATGGTATACAATGTTCATAAGGTAGGTTATTGCCCCTTCTATGGTATACAATGTTCATAAGGTAGGTTATTGCCCCTTCTATGGTATACAATGTTCATAAGGTAGGTTATTGCCCCTTCCATGGTATACAATGTTCATAAGGTAGGTTATTGCCCCTTCTATGGTATACAATGTTCATAAGGTAGGTTATTGCCCCTTCTATGGTGTACAAAGTTCATAAGGTAGGTTATTGCCCCTTCTATGGTATACAATGTTCATAAGGTAGGTTATTGCCCTTTCTATGGTATAGAATGTTCATAAAGTAGGTTATTGCCCCTTCTATGGTATACAATGTTCATAATGTAGGTTATCCCCCCTTCTATGGTTTACAATGTTCATAAGGTAGGTTATCCCCCCTTCTATGGTATACAAAGTTCATAAGGTAGGTTATCCCCCCTTCTATGGTATACAATGTTCATAAGGTAGGTTATCCCCCCTTCTATGGTATACAATGTTCATAAGGTAGGTTATCCCCCCCTTCTATGGTATACAATGTTCATAAGGTAGGTTATTGCCCCTTCTATGGTATACAAAGTTCATAAGGTAGGTTATTGCCCCTTCTATGGTATACAAAGTTCATAAGTAATTTATCGCCCCTTCTTGGTATACACTGTTCTTAAGGTAGGTTTCATAATAAGGTTATCACCTCATCTACATATATGTTTATAATTGTATATATAGTACATAGAATATCTAAGGGGCCAAAACCTACTTATGAACATTGTTACAATCTCCTGTGGTACCAAACAATACAGGAAGAAGGAAAATGTTACATCACTTAATACTAAAACAACAAAGAAAGAAAAAGTGATAGCTTTCTTGAAATCTGAAAGTCACATTCTATGTGTCACAGTCCATGTAGAACTTAAAACTACACATATCCAATGGGAACTATAATGAAATCATATCAGAAAATCTTGTGCAATTAAATAAAAGGAATAAAACTAAGTGAAGTACAAAAATAATCACATTTGTAGAGCAATGTTTCCTTGAACACAAAAACATCGTGGAATTTCAATGTCAATTTATTTCTGACAAAAATTCTCCCTTAATCAAATTCAAAAGATTTGAAAGATATTTAGTATGACAAAAACTGACACGACAAAAACTGACAAATAGCATGTTGCATTGATTCATGGAGTAGAAAGCAAAGAAAATCTCTGCAAATCTCTTTAAAACAACAGTATAGCTGTACTCCCCGATTACTAAGAAAATTTGCAGAAAATTTTGCAGTGTCATTAAAAACCAGATGAGAATTGAAATGGTCGACCATAGGAGTTTAACCCACAAACCAACAGGATATGGAAGGTGTAAAGCTCTTAGCACCATACGGAAAAAAAGTCTCAAAAAGTACAGTAAAACCCCATTAATGCGACCACCACTGGGACCCTTGAATACTGGTGAAATATTGAGTCTTAATATTGAGGTTGGATAAGAGCAAAACAGTGAAAATGGACTTGAACATTGTGTTCTTAATTTTGAGGTGGTCTTATAATTGAGGTGGTCTTTAAGTGAGGTTTTACTGTATATTGTTTAAAATATTCATTCATCATGAAAAAAATCAGATAATACTTGATATATGAAGGGCTAGACACAAAATAACTTTATCAGTTCTGCTTCCTTACAAAAACTAAGGAACAATAATTTTGTGACAAACTCTGAATAGTTCAAGAAGTTCAGAAACATTGCACACAGACATGACATCAGAAACTGATCCTTAATTAATAAGTTAATAATCTAATTATCATACGTAAATTACTAGATTGACTATTTTTATACTCACATGTAGCATATAATCTTTCATTGGAAGAAATATATTATAATAGCCATACGAGGTAAACAAGAGCAGCTACGACATTTGGTTTCAGAAGAGGATAAGCATTAAAAAATTTAATACCTCACGTTTAGCCACAGCTGTATTCACATGTTACCCCACCACCCTACGTGACACCAGTGATGAGGGTATGGTGGTAAGTTATTGAGCAATATTCAAAGATGCCATTTAAACAGTTTAAGGCCATCCTGTAAAATTGTTTGTGGTACTTTTGGTACCTAGGCCTAAAAAAAATCTGTGTTTCGGTAACCCGACCCTACCTGTCGAAAAACCTCTTTTTTTTCCGATTTTTAATTGTTTTTGAAAAAATTTTGTTATGGCCCTACTAGGTAGTACCTAGGTACTCCTTCAGGTAGGTAGGTGATTTTTATCATTGCATTCTTTTAAAATCTTAACTCATGAAAAAAATGCTGCAAAGAAGAGCCCCAAAAATTGACTGTCAGCCAAATTTGGTGGGATGGTCAAGTTGCCACAATCAAGTTTTTAAGGATGGCCTAATGGAAAAGTATTGGTTGAGTAAATTATTCTGGCTAATTATTTTAACAAACAAATGCCAAACATTTTTCCCAATCATGGTATTCAAAAATAATTTGATAAATTAATCATATGCTTGATACCCTAATATTAATTAATCAAAATTGTCTAAAAGACATTTCAGTCAAAACATGATAATTACAAGGCAAGAATTAGCATCTTTTAATACGCAGAATATTACAAACTAGGGGTTAAGTATGGGGATTTCAAAATGCCAGATAACGAACCTAGTTATGTAGCCCCCAGAAGTGCCTACTCCATTTCCTTGGTCAACGATCACTCGCGGACCATTCGTATTAACCGTCCCATCCTCGGACGATTTCCATGTTTTATTATAATCACTGCTCCTCTCAAAGTTCTTAGCTCTGAAACAGTCATGCTTAAACATAAACAAAGCAAAAGAACAAAGACTTAAATGAGAAATCATAATTAACTAAACTAAACTACGAAGCTTACGATCAAAAATAATTTGTTTCCCATTATGCTGAAGGCAATACTTTATGAACAACATTTTCATTCTAAATTTTTATGTTACAATAATATGTTTGACAAAAATGATTCAAAAAATTGGTATAAAATCTATTTTCTATTTAAAAAATCTTTGATTCTCATTTTATGGTCATAGTACAGGAAACAATTATTTTTCATTGTCGGCCTCAAACTTAAAACTGTGAATGCAAACAGTGTGACGCATTCTGTCCTACATGATCACATGAAGTGAACATACTTTGTGATGAATCCCCCAGACATGCCCATCCCCTCCCCTCCTACAACAACACGGGGACCCTCGGTATTCACGGTTCCGTCATCATTAGCTTTCCATGTTCCTTTAGTATCAAACTTTTTGGTCCTGTAACAGAAGTCTTATTAAGTCACACAGTGAGAAAATGCAATTTCATAACAATATCATCACAATATCATAGGATATCAAAGATTATCATATACATAAATTCCATGTCTTGACTATCAGTGATTTTTCTGATTAATTTTACTGCCGAATATAGGCTGTTATCCCTTATAAAAAAAAGTGTCCATCTTTCTTAAAAAAATCATCTTTGTTAATTTTTTCCCCTCAACTGAATTTCTTTTTACTAAGTCAGGTTTTTGTGTATTTAACCCTTTATAAAAGAATCTTTGCTCTTATATCACCTCATATATATAACAAACACCAAATATCACAGCTGAAAAGTTCTTTTTATAAGCAAAACGACCATTACCTTATTTCCCCAAATTTGGGATTTATCGCGCCTATTTTCCCAATTGAAAAGGCACAGGCAGTAAAATTATTTTTAAAAAAATCACTGTGTATGGAATTCCAAATGCACAAAAACTTCAAGCAGTGTCATAGAGAACATTTTTCCTACATCAGCACTATAATTTTCAGTGGTTATTTAAATACATTTAAATATTTTAGAAAGATTAAAACGAAAAAAAGAACAATAATGACCAAGACAAATTATTTCAAATGCTCTACTCAGAATCTTATCAGCACAGAAAAATCCTAATACAACAATGTCAGTAGTATACTATATGTATAGGTCAATGTCAGTAGTTCTATATGTATAGGTCAATGTCAGTAGTTCTATACTAGTATGTATATGTCAATGTCAGTAGTTCTATATGTATACGTCAATGTCAGTAGTGCTATATGTATAGGTCAATGTCAGTAGTTCTAAATGTATATATCAATGTCAGTAGTTCTATATGTATAGGTCAATGTCAGTAGTTCTATATGTATAGGTCAATGTCAGTAGTTCTATATGTATAGGTCAATGTCAGTAGTTCTATATGTATAGGTCAATGTCAGTAGTTCTATATGTATAGGTCAATTTCATTAGGGTATCGAAGGTTTGTCATCGCTATGAAATATATTTCTGCATACCTTATATGTTGTAAAATGTCGTGTTTTACTATTATTCCATTCTTTAAAGTTATACATACCTGTCACTTACCTTATCTCTCATACAAGAATTATTTAACTTTTACCTCGATTTGGTGATAACAAGAATATTGATAGAATGCTGCCCCATGGTGTACATGTGGAATGGGCAATAAGTACAGTGGTACCTCGTTCATCCTAATCAATCGGGTCCGAGATTTTATTTCGAATATTATACATGGTTTCGAATAGCCCATTTCAATTTGACATGCATAAGAAGATACATCCGGAGCTGATAATTATTTCTGATGAAACCGGGTGTTCAAATAAAAGGTTATTAAATAAACGAAGCCCGACTGTATGTGAAAATTCATCGAACATGAACATGTTGACAATACGTGCATCTCCTCTTGGTAGTGAATCTTCCCATTAAGTTTCATTGAATTGCAGTCGAGGGTTGCTGAGAAATAGCGCAGACACGAATGCAGAGCGGACACACGCACAAACAGACGGACAAACAAAGAGGCAGGCCATTTCATTATAAGACCGCATCCAACCACTTGTTGACCACAAGCTTAAACTATTTCATGATACCTCCACTCCTTCTTTCACTCAAGTAACTATGGTTACTGAAACCATTCTGATACACCCTACAATATGTAAACCCTCAGTATTCTGTTGGAAGAACAAACTTCCCCTCCAGTTCAGACCATTCAAGAATGAAAAGTTTGTATTGGAACCCTGGAAGTCCAAGAAAACAGCAGCAGTTTTTATGTAGAAGAATATTTTTTTGTAATTCAAGAGCAATTTCTGAGGGTTGATTACATAAAACCAAATTTAATATCATACTACCGGTACATAAATAACTCAAAACTGATTTCAAATGGAACTGGCTGCTATATAATTGGACAATATCCTGACAAAACATACTTTTTCCACGGTAATACACAAAGTCCGCAACATTTCTCCATGCCTTCTAAATTCTTTTCTGCATCTTTCATATCTTGATTAATCTGATCCATCCCTTCTTCAATACGATCAAGTTGCTCTGGAAATAAAAGTAACATTTATAAAATGGTTTGAAAAAAGGGTAAATCTAAATGTAATCCCTCTGTGGGGCCACAAGCAAAATAAGTAATAAATCAATACCACATTACAACAACATTCATGAACAGATTTAGATTTGCCACAGATAGTTATAATAGGATCTCATTTGTTACAATATTAAACTAATTTTTTTTCATCTACTTAATTCTTTAAAAGAAATTGACTGCTTAAAATGATGGAATATTTTGATTTGTACATGGAATAAAACATACAAAATACAAACTGCACATAGCAAATAGTAACATTTTGCAACATTTTGAATAAGGGAACATGTTGAAATTTTAACACTCAGAGGATCAACATTAATAAGCATTGTAAATAAAGTTATTTAATCAGAAAATACTTTCATTTCTATCGCTACTTTTAACAATATAAAATGACATACCTTAACAAATTAAAACTTAAGAATCTACATAATAAATATATCTTCTGTATATTAATACAATGTATAACGAGAAAATTGGCTGATTGTTCTTAAATCATTCTCACAAAACATGAGAACTTTAATGAAGAATAAACACAAAGAGACAGAACTGTAGAAAAAAATCAACAGCCATTGGAATGTCTCTTCAAAAAATCAACAGCCATTGGAATGTCTCTTCAAAAAATCAACAGCCATTGGAATGTCTCTTCAAAAATTCAACAGCCATTGGAATGTCTCTTCAAAAAATCAACAGCCATTGGAATGTCTCTTCAAAAATTCAACAGCCATTGGAATGTCTCTTCAAAAATTCAACAGCCATTGGAATGTCTCTTCAAAAATACTATATAAGACCATTTCAGTCTTTTTTATATTTTAATTTTCTTTTTGTCCTAAATGAAATGATTGTAAACTGACTAGATGTGTCCACAGGACATGGATGTCCCCACCAGGGGCTTTTCAAGCATTATAGATCAGACACCAATTTTTTTAAGCTGAAAAAAGGGCCATAGCCCAATCCAAAAATTGGTAAAATGTTACCAAAATCGACTTGGCATATATTTTATTTTCTTATGCTTATGTGCCCAATATGAATTGAATCCATCAATCCTTTCGAGAGTTATTGATCGGAAACTAATTTGTCGCACGGACAGACACTTGGACAGACATGAGTAAAGCTTAATGCCACTTCGCCATGAAGAATGGCGGAGACATAATAAAATAGTGCAAACAAACTTTCTTTGATGCTTCAATCTCAGTCAACAGGCAGGATTACTCTGAACATTATATTACAGACAGCCTTTTGTCAAGCATTTAATATTTGAGATTAGACATTAAACTTATTACCATTTGGAAATAATTTTATACAGACATTCATTAAGTACCGCAGTAGAAATAAAGTTACAGTGGATGTATTCAATAAATACATTTCCGCATCACAGAATAATTGAAGGCCTAGCGTATAATCTAGCAGGATACTTAATTTTCCTCACATCTTCCTCTGCAGACTGCAATCATGATTCTCATACAACTGAGAACTTGAATCATGTTACACAAGCAAAATGACAATTAAGTGTTGTATAAAAGCTCAAAAGCAAATATCAATAAATGCCCGACTACAATTATTGTAAGCTGAAATAACAAAATGCTTAAAAAGTGACCATAGACAGAGATTCTTAAAATGCATATCAGAAGTTGTGCTTTACTTTATGAGTACAAAAACCCGGGAAAGTTCCAGTTATCGTAATATTATTACAGCATAATGGCACGATCTTAAGTACAGTATATCCTTGCCTAAATATAACAGCCAACTTGATATGTAGACATTACAATCAAAGAGGAGGCAAAATGGGTTAAGATAGTATAGCGGAATTGCCGAAGAGAGGCAACACGGCCCGACAGTTCAGTGTTACTCGTACCTCAGAATAAACAGACTCACGTTCTTCATAATCGCTGCTTGAAAAGCACTTAGACAACAGTGATAGACTCAAATTACTAACATTTACCGATACATAAGTACAATTTGTCATGCATTTGTAGCCTAAACTTTATCGTATTTCAAGAATATGTTCTCGTAACCCACGCTAATCCCTCTTAATCAAGAACGACAAAATGTCTTCGTGGGAGTGATAGACAAGATAATAATTCCAATAATTTGCATTTCAAGCAGATTTAAAATGTCTTAATGTAGTATTATGTAAATCAATAAAGACTGATCTTCTCAATTAAATTTCAAATATTATAAGCATTTTCAAAACATTTCTACAATATTTTTCATTTTTTTATTATTTCGGGAGTAAAATAAAATTAAAATAAACAAGAATATTGTCTCACTTTAACAATTATTATACATTTGTCTCACTTTTACAATTATTATATATTTGTCTCACTTTTACAATTATTATAATTTGTCTCACTTTTACAATTATCATATATTTGTCTCACTTTTACAATTATTATATATTTGTCTCACTTTTACAATTATTATAATTTGTCTCACTTTTACAATTATTATAATTTGTCTCACTTTTACAATTATTATATATTTGTCTCACTTTTACAATTATCATATATTTGTCTCACTTTTACAATTATTATATATTTGTCTCACTTTTACAATTATTATATATTTGTCTCACTTTTACAATTGTTATATATTTGTCTCACTTTTACAATTGTTATATATTTGTCTCACTTTTACAATTATTATATATTTGTCTCACTTTTACAATTATTATATATTTGTCTCACTTTTACAATTATTATATATTTGTCTCACTTTTACAATTATTATATATTTGTCTCACTTTTACAATTGTTATATATTTGTCTCAATTTTACAATTATTATAATTATATAATTATATTTTTTCTCATTTTCGTAGTTATTACATATGAGTTTTTTTTTACATTTAAAATTATTTTTTTTGATTATCTTCTCACTTTTGCATTCACTAAACTTGAAATTTGTCTTTATTTTCCAGTTATTATATTTAAATATTTCTCACTTTCGTACTCATTTAATATACATTATAACATGGTTTCTTCCTCATTTTTAAAGTTATTAAAAACGAATATTTCATCACCATCACAGACAAACATGGTTATTTTGTCACTTTTGTGGTAATTACATATTAATATTTTCTCTCTTCTGTATTAATAATAGCTGAATATATTCGCACTGTTGCAGGAATTAGGCTGTTAATTTTTTTGTCACTTTTGTAGTAAGAAAGTCACTTTTTAAAATATATAAGGAAAACAAGTAATTTTAAGCATTTTATCTATACTTATTTATACTTGGTTAAACCAATCAGTTTCAATACAATTATAATACAGATTGTACGTATTATAGCATGTACAAATCTGAATGATATGTTGTTCTTTGTATATAATTCATAAAATATTTCAACTATCCCTAATTGATTATCAAAGTTTAAACAAAGGATTTTTCTCGGTCATTCCAGTCAGTGAAGCTCATACTGTATTTCACTATATCAACAAAACTCACATGGACAATGCCTATATACTTTAAAACATTCTATGAACTTAACTGAGTCACTTGTCTGCAATCCTAACAGTAATTCCATGATATCTCAGTGTGATTGTAAGACAACAGTTCTAATTTGAATTATTGGCATTTCTTGGAGACTTGCAGATTCATTCGATCAATTAAACAAGTGATTTAACTATAATACAGCTGTTTTAAATCTTAATCAATGTACGCAGGCAACAAAGATTCGACAATGAGAATCACACACATCAAATTATTTTGTTTGAAACACAGAATTTTAGTTTTTACCGTACAGTCTGTTGACCTGTATTTCATTATCGTATGGTTTTGTGCCGAATACGTATCGAGTCCATTCATCCTTTCAAGAGTTATTGATCGGAAACAAATTATTCACAGGTACGGACAGAAAGGGGTAACACTGAATGCCCCATATGAAGCCAAAGCATAACAAGAAATATTTTGAATAAATAGAGGGTCGGCGCTATTAGAAGGTTAAGATTTTTTGTGCAACATAAAAAAATGCCGAGATATTACGATTACTGGTCACTCCGGATCCAAAAAGGTTAACCAATCTTTGTAAAGGTAACAAATGTTGTTGGGTTGAAGAGAAATTGCCTTGGTGGTTAACATAAGATTTGATTGGTTAATACTAAACTGATATGCAAATAGCAAAACCATGTTAGTACGGCTGCGCCGAAAAAGTTGATTTATTATAGTATTTAAACACATTTTTTCTATCAGTAACAAAGCTTTCATCAGGCATTTAGTATGTTTTAAAAGCCAGACTTTAAGATTGTGCATATAAATAAATCATGGAAGTTTTAATTGTTATTTCAAGTGATCTGTCAAACCATACACAGAGTTAGTATTGAAGACAAGGGAGATAAACCTCAACAGTTTAGTCTTACCGCCTTGTCCATCCAACAATACAATAGTCTTTATACCGACATCCTGGCTCTGAAATCAAGGGAGACAACACAACATCAACACATGCCACAACACCAAATAGAGGTCACTATAAGTACTACAACTCAACAACAATATATACACATGGTACATGGAAGCTTCAATATCATACAGAACTGAGAATTTTCAGTCCTCTAAAAAAACATCAAATGAACTGCCATAGAACTGCAGCCTGCTTCATCAGGCAGTCAATGATTCCCTCGCTCCACCTGCAGCCTGGTACTGTAACATACAGTGACAACAAATTTGTATCAAAAACTGACATTATGCCCGAAGAAGTGAAAATTCTCATCCCGATCTACATTAAACATGAGGTTAACAATTTCTAGAGGGCATAATTCTCTATGCTGTGGCTTCCTGCTGCGAGGAAAGCTAGGGATGAAATGTATCAATTAGACTAACAATGTTTGTGCAATACACGAATGTACTTAATTAATTGCTTTTCAAGGCAATGCCTACTGGCATGTATTGTGTCCTTTGAAATTGTCATATCTTGCAAACCAATGGAGATGAGTTGAATTGATGCGCAATACTTTCTGCATAAATCCTAAAGGCTACTCATTATAACTTGATATTTATCATTATTTCATAGGGTTTTGTGCAGAAGTCATATTTCATTCTAACATAAATGCATGTTTTAATGCATAACACATTTTGAATTAAAATAATGTTTTTGCTCAAATTGCGTCAAGGAATAATAATTTATTTATTGATATTTCAGACAAACATCTCATGCTTGAGGTATTTATGAGAGTCCAATGGCTAAAGTATTTGCCCATTTTGTATTATAGAACTGTTGAAGGGAAATTTATCAAAATTATTAGTGTTTAAGTTAAACACTGAATAAATTTTAATAACAAGAAAGCCAAGCAGTCACAAAATATTATCAGTCATATAAAATCAGAGAAATTATAACCATACACATTGTGACCAAGTTTGGTGAAGATTGAACGATTTTGTTCCTAGATAGACAGCAACATTTTGAAAATTGGGGTAATCTGACTGGTGATCCAACTTGGTCGAGGCTGATAAGGCCCATAAATATTGAGACCAAGTTTGGTCAAGATGCGCTGAGATAAATAGTACAGCTTGAGAGCAGACACCTAAGGTAGACGCCTAAATTGCACCTGCCAGCCACATGTGATCTCATAATATGACCTGTCAAGAGGCTGAGGTGTCTAAAAATGTAGGTTTTTACCAATCAGTAGAGACAAACATGATGCCTTGATTAACATTAATGATAATTTAACAGCCCTTTTGTGTAATCATAGGGAACTATAAAAATATACTTAATTGCAAAACAACATGACATTATTCGACATTCATTATGAAAACACTAGGAAAAGTAAGAAAAACAGACATGTCATCAATTCACTTAAAAAATAAATTTTCAATGTAGAATTACATCTATAAGAAAACAATTCCAAGGAAAATGAAATAATAATGCACCAATCAAATCACATTCGAGTCTGAGTTAATAAAACAAAGTTTGGAGACTAGTCTCAATTCTCAAGCATCTGATTGGTTGTTTCTGAGTTCTGATTTAAAAAAAGACCAATGGTAAGGCTGCATTCTGAGACTGGTCTCAATAATCAAGCATCTGATTGGTTGTTTCTGAGTTCTGATTTAAAAAATAGACCAATGGTAAGGCTGCATTCTGAGACTGGTCTCAATAATCAAGCATCTGATTGGTTGTTTCTGAGTTCTGATTTAAAAAAAGACCAATGGTAAGGCTGCATTCTGAGACTGGTCTCAAAAATCAAGTTTTATAATCTCAGATGCAGGACACCAAGACTTTATAACGTTCGATGCTGAAATTCAAGCAAAGAAATAAGTTTACAATATACTAGTTTGACAACATTAACCTACACAGGTGCATACAGACAACATCTAGATGGTGTTTGGTTCTATACATCCACATCAGTCATCTAGCTAACAACAACACTACAGCAACGTAAATAAAACATTAAAATAAGAATATATACTCAAAACGAACATGCAGAAATAATTACATATGATAATGAAAATAGTGAATGTAATCAAAACAATGGGCTCTCCTTGTTCAATTGAACTTTTCTTGATTTACTTTTCATTATACAGTTTTGAAATACCCTATTTGTCCTTTTTAACGCACCCACCCAATTACATGTGCTTCCACGTACTACTTATGATTGAACATGTACCTTAGCTGAATTGTAAAATCTGATCATTTATCTTCATTTAAGCCATTAAAACCATCTACAGCAAGTAAACCATTTTGAAGACGCCAGATCTGAATATACCAACCATGGCCAACATAACACTAAAATCTAATAAGATGGGCTGCACTGATAATTGACAATGAATTGTGAAGCACACGCACCGTATTTATCACAATTAAGGCTTCTGGAGATTACAAAACCATGTGCACAGTCATAATTCACGGTATCTTCCTTCACACGAAAATTATGTTTCAATTTTTACAATTTGTGGGCAATTGAAAAAATAATAATTCACGTTTTGGTACCATAAATAAATGCATCAAGACAACATTTTGGGACAGTTATATTAGGACAAATAGGGTACACACATAAGGTTTAGAAATTTGGGTATAAGACAATTAGCAAGTTCCCAGAGCAACTCATCACTTGGGTCACCAAACGAGCCAAAATTGCACCAGTAAACTATTTGTGGAAAAATTGTCACTAAGAACATAATACAATTCAACATCAGATGAATATGACAATTATATTTTGAACAGCAAAAACTGCGGAATAGTATGGCTTTTATCTATTTCACTGCTATTCCTACCAAACACGGAGCCCATTGTGAAGATTATATTTAGTATGCTGCGCTGTTATACAGCAGGCGTTAAAATTGTGATTATTTGTTGCGTAACCTTACCTCCTTGCTCGTCTAACAAGACAAGGGTTGTGATTCCACCCTCTTTCGCCTACAGATGGCAAACAACGCAAAACAAGGACAGCATGAGAATAGGCTAATGTAATGATGTCTGAACATTCCGTACGTTACATACAGTACAGCTCTAAGTCACATAAGAATACAGGAAGTACCGGCTTCTCAACACTCAACACAATGTACACAGCAACATGCAAGCTCATCGGTTTAACATACATTCAACATTATACTAACCACATTACTGAGCTAATTAATACTCATCATATCTATATATATACTGATAAAAGATATATATTCGGAGCTTGGCACTAAACTATTGTCACTCAAGACTAAAAAATAGTAACGAGGAAGACGGAATTTTGGGTCAAAGTCTCAATAATATATGACATAATATATATAGGAGTTACGATATTGTTGCATTGAACCCTCAAATTTAATTTATTCTGTGGCAGTCCTATTTAGTTAAAGATCTAATTTGGCTCAATATTTTTCTCGATATTTTCATCAGTATTGAAACAAAAATTACATAAGTATCAGAAAACTCAAAGGGAAGTAACTATGTTTAGGTTTAATATTAAAGAGAAGTTTACTCATTTATGAACTTGTTCGTTATTTTTTAAGCCAGATACAAATTACAAACAATAGAAAACTGCCAATTAAAATGTTTCAAACAACAATTACATTGGATGATATATATTGCAGCTAACACCATTAATTTTAATAGAAATGGAAAAAGTATGATACGAAGAAATCAGGAACAAAGTTTCTCATTTAAAATTAAGACATCAAGGGCTTAGATTATTGATGGAATATTACATGATACAATAAGCTAATTATCTCAAAGCTACCAACAAAAAACGCTGCAGCTTATAATAGCAGATATATGACGTACAATGCGAAACTTTAGCGAACAGCTTTACACAGAAACAATGAAAACATCGACAATCAACAAGCTTGCATGTTGCTGCTAATTCTAAACATAAATATCTAAATAACTCCAGTAACACAGGACGGATTTATGTGTAGTAAGGTTTATCTAGAGGGTCTTTAAACTCAAATCCTACCAAGTCGACTCATTTTGTCTACGAGTAGAAACACAGAAATCAAAATGTTCCGTTGAAATCAATAATTAAATCAATGAAGTAAAGCTATTTAATCATCTGCTTGACAAAAACTATTGCGCAATTTAATACTTCTAGAGTTCTATGTTTTTAAATGCACATAAAATATTTTGGATAATTTATTGGTGTGTAACCCAAAATTAATGTTATAAGTAAAATTTAATGGTGTGATGCCTCAGTATTCTAACAAATGAGTCGACTTGTATATGTATGTGACATAGTCTACTGCTTGTACAAAACAACGACAAAAACGCCGTTGCTTACCTCCCTGATCATCTAAGTCGACAAGAGTTTTTATAGCTAACTCTTTACTCTGTGCATCGCGGCACAAACAAGATGAGATATAATATTAATTGCATATAAATAACTGTATTACATAACATAATAAATATTTCATAATACAGTCAAACCTGAATATAAGTAGACCACATCCATTAAGTGACTATTTGAGAAGAAATCCTGGCACAGTAAAACCTTGCTTTAGGACCATCTAAATATTAAAACCACCTCAATATTTAAAGACCACCTCAAAATTAAGAACACAATTTTCAAGTCCATTTTCATTGTTTTGCTCTTTAATTAATCTAAATATTAAGACCACCTCAATATGAAGACCACGGGTCCAAATTGTGGTCTTGTTATTGAGGTTTTACTGTAACTTGGACTTTGAAAACAATTTGGGGTTAAAATACAAAAAAGCACTTTTTTGTTCGAAAGACCAATTTAAGTGCCATACCTTAACATTTTTACCTCCCCTTGTCCAGACTTTTAACACAAGTTTGACTGTAGTACATAAACACATACAATAGTTTCATTAACAAGCCTGCATTTAGGCGAGGTCTACATCATTTACACAATTTTAATATAAACTATTCAGCTATTTAATCAGAATCTTACAAATTGTCCAGAAAAGCTTCAATATGTTATTTACATGTATGCAGCAATAATTGAAATCAACAAATGTAAGAAGCAGCTGGAATTTTTTTTTCATTATATCAACATAACAGCAGTTCGGTGCAAAACTATCGTAACTGACTTAATTACCTGAGTTACAACAGTTTTGCCCAAAGCCATGGTTAAATTCTTGTTATATTCTCTGCCATTTAGTTCAAGTTATTTTAGCACACAGATCTTGGCTGCTATGTCAAAATGCTTCAATAAGGTCTATTTTCTGGTTGAATATTTTTTTTAAAAATCTATCATTAATGAACCTCTTTAAATCTTTAACAAATGACACGAACACCTCATAGACAGCCTAAGCTTTATTAACAGTCTGATATTGATGAGTTGATCAACTTCAATTTAGCACCACCAGCAATAAGGAATTGATTTTTCATTCTGGAAGTCAAGATTAATCTCCTTGTGGCTAATTTAGCTTTGATGCAAACCATTCTGTTCTTTGACATCCATTTAGGCCAACATTGAAATATCAGTTTTTCTTATCATCTAAAAAGTCATAAATCTGTCAAAGTCCAGTCATGCACTTGGTTCTCAAGAAACCAGTATTTTTACGATTGGCCATAGAAGTATGAAGATTTAAACAGACAACTGAGTGATCGATTTATAACACCTAGCAGGTAATATAAATATATGTAAAAGTCCATGATGGGTATAATACAAGAAACGAGTGTTTCTTACAATTGGCCTTATACTATCCAGATTGCTTATAAGAGATAAATTGGATCATAAAATGTTTTAATTAGAGCCAGGTATTGAGTTAAACTTGTAAGTCTTCTTTGCAAAATGATGGAATAATGATTTTGAAAATAAGTATGTTAAGGCATATTATTACAACGAAAATAGAATAATTTAACACATAGACTAGCGTTCACAATTAAGAAATTGATTGGTGAATATGAGCCTTCAATATTTTCAACTATTTCTGTCCATATAAAATTCCCAAACATTAATGCTTTTGTGTAGTCCTAATGTAACTCACTATCTACTGAATTCCATATTGGAGTAAAACAATATCCTTCCAGCATTAAATTATACATGCCATGTAACAATATCTTATGCTGAATGTATTTTCCTTGAAAAATGAGAAATTCATCTTGCATCAGATTTGCATAAATTCCCAGGTGTAAGTATACATACCTCCTCACACAGGTTCATCATCCGCCGTGTACTCTCCAGGGACTGAAATAGAAGAAATGTTAAATGTTGAATACTTCATTTCAGTTTTGACATATTTTGGTAAGGTCACATGTACACACATCAAACCAATGTACATAGTAAACAAGAGATGTTTGTAAAACAGTATGCCCCCCAGTGACCTTGAACTTGGACCCTGTGATCCCAAAATCAATAGGGTTCCCCTGCAATCCAACATGAATGTGTGGACCAAGTTTGAGGATGATAGGTCAAGGGGCTCTTGAGTTATTGATCGGAAACAAAAAGGTTACGGACCGACCAACGGAACGACCGACATCTGCAAACCAATATGCCCTCTCTTCTTCGAAGGGGGGCATAAAAATCTCTTTCCATAATTGTGTCTTTTGCCAAAGATTCCAATCACTTACAATGTTGATAATAAATCAGTATCAATTAAACGGATTATATACTAATTTGTTAATGCTGGATTTTGATGAAAACATTATTTCTGTTTGAAACACACAGAAGTCTGGAAGTGAGTGCTTCCCTAAAAAAACAGGACTGCATGGTGTCTTACAGCAACTGTGGTCTTGACCTACACGAGACTTCAAACCATCGATGCAACAACGTTCAGGCTGAGCAGCTGACATTTTATCCTAAACAGTACTCTACCATTTTAAATTGAACTGTTTGACCTGTCAATAAATCTGTACTAACTCAGACAACCACAGCTTGCATTGTTACATTAAAACTACACCAATGTGATAATCACATCAAAAATCCTAAAAACGGGACTTCTGAAAACTAGATGTTGTGTTTTGCCTAATAATAACCATAATTCTAATGGAACATCCAAAACCTTGAACAGATATATGGCTGAAAGCTGTGATCACACATTGCCATTATGACAACAACCATTTGTGCTGAGATAATCTATCATGATGGTAAAGATATGATGCAGAGAAAATGCTGGGAAAGACGGAGAGTGCATGAGATGGATGATCATGTCACGAACAGCATCTCAACACCATGCAAGCTGTAATCACAGTATTGAATCACAACAACATGTAAGGAAGTGTCATTGTTCATTGATTCAAGCCATAGCACAATTCAACTGGAATGTTTTCAGCCACTGAAGTAAAGCACATATTATTGTAATTTACTTTCAAAGGGGAAACTGTCAACTCCAGTGTTGCAATGTCCCATACCTAAGACAGGATGATGTATAATGTACACTGTGTAATATACTTTTGTACTTCCTTAACAAAAAGAAAACAATTAAATAAGACATTAAGATTATAAACTTATTTATTTTACATGGATTGTGAAACAAATCCTTACACCTTATAACAATCACTCTCAATTGCTGTTATTTGCTATCATGGAACAGTAAAAAGCAGTCTCAACAAATGGCTACCTCTGAGAAAGAGATCTGAGGGATCACCTAGCAAACACTGGACAATTAAGGTAAGACCACTCTAAAACTCATCATCAAGAATCTTATAACTGTTTCCATGAGTTTCTGGATCACATGACACAACTAAATTCAAACTACATGTATTACAAAGTTTTAGTGTGCTGTTTTAAAAAAATTCAAATTTTAAGATAATACCGACTTGCTTCAGAGAGGTCATAATTTAAATTCCACTCATGTTCCTCATGCATAAAATTATTTTTATGAGCCTATTTTATCATTTGTTTGTGTTTTTCTTAAACAGAAAGTGCTAGTGATATCATAAGGAAAAGTAATCGAAAAAAAATAATTATGCTTTGTAAAAAATATAGGTGGTACTTCATATGCATAAATCCTCCTGTAAATGACTTAATTTTTAAAGTCACAATAAAAAAAAATACCAATTTTTTCAAGGTAGCATAATCTTACATAATAACATGAGTACTGTGACAAAATGGACATCACAATTATCCTCAACACCTCTGTAACAAAACATAACAAAATGAAAAACTTTTACCGTCCAGTTTTGCTTTGATTACATCTTGGAATATGCATGTATTAAATTTTACCATGCACAATTATCAAACTTTGAAGAAATAATATGGTACTTTAGAAACCAATTGATATAATCTATATTTTACAATTTTATATCAGTTTTCTTGCCAAAACAGTCTGTAAAACAAGAAATGTCATGAAAAAAAGCAAAGAATTTTTTTGGGGCCTAGTGGGGATTTGTACCCAGGACCAGTCGCATGTAAGGCAAGAGGCTTAACACATAGGCTAAGGATTGATATTGACAAAGGTTTTAGGCTAAGGATTGATATTGACAAAGGCTTTCCCGAATTAATCAAAATTTAAATTCTCATTAGTGTAGCCTTATCTTAAGCAAACATTTCTGCTAAGTACTATCAAAATCGCTCAGTTCATGTCAAAGACAGTAAAAAGACAAGATAAGAAATGGCAATTGACCTCAATGCGCGATTTTGACCTTTGAGATTATAGTGGGTCTTGCATGCAACATACTGTCACACTGAGGCAAACATTCCTGCCTATCATTACTTCAAAAGTTGCTCCATCCATGTCAAAATGACAGTCTGGAAGAATGAGACTGAAACACAGACAGACAGACACACATACACCAAACAGCAATTGTGACCACTATGTTGAGCTGACCCAAATAAGCAGATTACATGCATTTACATTTGGACATGTCATATATATGTTATAATACCACAGAGTTCTCCACAGACATGTGTGACGCAGCCTTGTATGTCTAGCAAAAAATCATTTGATCTGCTAATAATTGTAACTTTACAATGAAAAATTCAAAAAAAAATTCAGATAGAAGCTGGTTCATTTGGCCAACTCTGATGTCATTTGCTGCTCGTTACAGTTTGCTGCATAAGCACAAAGCTTGTGCATACTATTTTGCCATTCATTAAGCACAGAATTTATTTCCAATGATATTCTACAAGAAATCTATCCTCAAATAGGCTAGTATTAAATGTCACATTAGATAAGTCAGTGTTTGTAATGAGTTTTCTAAAGCTACACCAGAGAAGACAAACTTAGACAAGATTGCTTCGTATTCTCGTTCAATAATTTGTACAGTTTCTAAAACAGGAATATTCTTTGTGCTTTATGGCAATCTAAGTATCCCTGTCTGAGGAAGAAATTACCATCCGCATGTAAAAAATCTTATACAAGCAATAGGGATGTTTATTTAGGAATATCCCCCTACACAAAAAAAGGTAATTAATAGCTTCTTTATTAATGCTCATACTTGTGTTTGTTACTTAAATAAAAGCTGGCAAGTAGCTAAATCTGGTGAAGACTTTACATGAAATACACATCCATGGCCCTTTGGAAATTATATATTCATCTACTTTGCAACACTCTAAAAAAGACGAAAATGTTTGGGATTGTAAAAGGGGTGATGCAGAAACAGTTTGATGCCTGTAGCCCCAATGCCCAGGTAAATCATTTTAAGTCTCACCGTGACCTTGACATGCATGTACAGTCTCACTGTGACCTTGACATGCATGTACAGTCTCACCGTGACCTTGACATGCATGTACTGGCCTCAACAATGATAGAGGTCATATTATGACCACATACATCATGTTTAACTGCCATAGCCTAAAAATCTACTAATTTAAAAGATGCAGCTATCAGACTGAAAGTTCAGTCAGTGACCATGACCTTCCATCTACTGACCTGACCAAATGCTAGCAGTTATCTAACTACAATCATTCTATTAAGTTGGTATTGTTAATAATATGTCTCTAGATTTACAACGCGGTCGGATTCTAACACGATCACATGTTTTGGACCCCCCCCAGATCGCGTTATAATGGAGTTAATGCAGTGTACTGGCAGAATAAGTAAAACAATAATACATCCCTCTTGGAAGGGGGAGAGGGGCATAATGAGTTCAGAGGCTTCAAACGTACACATGCAATGGCTTTACAACTGATCAAACAATTCAAACTACGCAAATTGCAAAAACCTGTAGTTCCATATCAAATTATGATTATTTTTCTGCCCCATAAAAACTTATCTATCCAACCTGCAATGAAAAGCCTAATTTTGTCAAGTTGCCCGGGTCAAAACAAGACAAACTCAACAATACAAGGACAGCACACCTAAATCCCTACCCACAGCAGGCCTAGCAAATTACTGTTAAGTTTAGAGGTGAAAGAACACTTAAATTATTATTTTACGTTTATTAATATCATGCAAATAAATCAATTATGGAACAATAAATAAACATATTTACTTCTTTCGTCGCATCTCCGACCAATCCCTTGACTTGGTCCAACTCCGACACGGTAATTCCGTTAGGCACAATTTCCCCCATGTTTACTATTATCACAATGTACTATACAAAATTATCATCCTCAGCAGAAACACATGATGTAACCACAACAAAAGTCACTTCATTTTGAGCCCTTTGATAATTTTATTTTAACATTAATATAACTGTTATTCTAATAGCACTCTTTTATTGTTACATACACATGACGTGACTTCAACACTTTTATAATTTATCCTTGACCCTGCAAGAGAGATTATGAGCTTCACTTCACAAGTTCAGCAGGCATATGTTTCAATCAGAATACTTGTATAATTTCAATAAAGATTCCTACAATTTTGTTCATATCTTCGCTTTTTTATTATAATCATTCATCATAACCAAGCAACATTTTTGTGTTAAGTTCGGACTTCAAATTAAATACCAAGATCACTAATCATTTAAATCAGTTAAAGTATATCAATTATTATTTTCAGTTATTTAACATTTTTGTAGCATCAAATACTGACAAAATTCTAAACTCTCAAACACAGGTGGCAATGAATAAATTAATATTTTTGCATAAATATTATGTAAAATATTCACACAGCCCTACTTTTAATCTCAATTCCAACAACAGTTTTAACACTTGACAAAAATATATAAAAAAAACACGTGAAAAAGCGCACAAATTCTCAATTTTCACAATCACAAATTTGTAAAAACACTTTAAATTCCATGATTTTAATCCACACTATAACACTTGTAAATGAACAGGCAAGAGATGAAAGAATCCGTATTTGCTTTCAATCAGGCAACACAACACTATATTATTTCCATATGCTATGTTACAAAGCGCCATTTAAGTCAGCACAGCATTCACCGTAAAATATATAGCATTCACTCAATAAATCAATACTGTCATTTCATAAATAAAGCTAATAATGTTATTTTCTACAAAAGAAAACTAGTGGAAGAAACGAAGAACCCATGGGCTAAAAGATAAATCGCTGGGTTGCTATATTATCCATCCCAAATATTTCCATGCATAAGTGCAAGGAATTTCATAGATTTCCTATGTATCAACAAATCTATCTATTATACTCGAATCATAGATCTGGAACTATCAGCCAACGGCTCCAACATACGAAACCAAATAAATCAGTTACAATTGGATGTCTAAAATAACATCATATGAAACGAATCAGTCACAATGAATCTTAGGTCGAAAAACGACATGTTGAGATATCACAAGAAAAACCACAAGAAACAGTCCAGTATGCAATGTTGTAAATCCAAAACAGAACAAAATCAATGCCACGAACTGTATCTAACATTGCATTGAGGTGATACTTCACGGTAATTAAACAGTTTTAAACAAAGCGACTTCATCAGCATTAGAAGCTTACAACTCTAGATCGACTGCTTAGTTTGAATTCTAGTATTTACAAACATTGACACCTTTGCAACACTTTCACCATAAAACGCTATAAAAGCATATACAATTACATAGCACAAAACTAATATCAATAGCACAAACAACCTCCTCAATTTTTCTAACAAACAAAATTAATTTGCTTCGAGAACAAATCAATCGACTACCAAAGTGAGAAGCAAGATATTGTTGGATATAAAATATAATGAAAAGCAGTACTCAGATGACAATAGCATATATATGTGGAGCCAATACAGTCTCTGAGAAGTTGTAACATTTTAGATATTCATATCAGCTGTCGATCAAGTGTTCATAGCCACCTTGCTTTCGAAGAGTAATCTTTTATTTCAAAGTCCATAACTTCAACTAAAATCAACTGCATCTTATACTAGCCAACCATAATACACATTCAAATATAAGATCTAAAATAAAGTACCACTTCTAATTAGCATCATTTTAGTCTAATTAACCATTAAAATTTGTTAAATAAATAACTTCTAACATTATAAAATTCCCAGAGCAATTTGAATACGCTATAAGTCCAAAGTGTATTTCATATTTTTCTAACCCCACTTTTTTTTTTTTTTAATTGCTGAATGTACTGCAGACAATTTTTTCAAAAACTTAAATCTTAATGTTCAATTATTTTTATAGCTATATAGCTGTTGTTAAGGGAGGCCGTAATATTACTCCTTAAAAAATAAAAAAAACACAAAACACCACAACAAACAAGTGGTTACAATGACTTAATACAAAAGTTCCAGTGACAAACATTTGTATTTCAGATTATCAAAGCTGTCAAGGATTATCATCTCTACATTGTACTAAGACCCTCCCACCAACCAAAGCTAAAATGTGTAGATAAATGCTTAGATTAATGACCACGGACTAATCTTGTTCATAAAAGGTCATGTCCGATAGTCAACAAGACATCACGACAAGATTTACTTATCTAAACCCACTACCACCCACTACTTTAAGTAACGATGTATTGGTATTTAATAGACACTGAGAGGGGGAGTAACTCTTGAAATTAACAAAACTCACTATAAGCTTACAACATTTATCTCCCTTCCAGGATCAACGTGCTAGGCTTTAATCTGTATGCCAGCAAGAGGGAATAGGTCAGGCACAATTGTAAAAGAAATATTAAAATAGCACAAACAAGTCATGATGTCTTCTTATGAGAAAATAAATAAGATGGCAAATTATTTATGAAGGAGAGAGAATTTACATACACTGGCTATTTGTAAATAATAATATATATAGGAATAGACTTTATCATTCCCCTGAATCCCTGGCTAGTGTACAGGCCTAAAGATAGGCAGTCATGTATAGGTAACTAGGCTATAGCTCAATCAGTGATTGGTAAACATGAATTATTTTTCCTAAATCTTGGATAGACTTCAAAATATTCCAACTAGACAAATATGGCTCATTTTATATTAATGATTAACAGTGACAACTGATATTTAAGTAGCAAGAACATGTCTAAAACTCTAATACAGCTGTATAATTATATCAGTGACAGAATACACAGATGATCTAAACAGCAACATGTATCATACATGTGAACCTTTCCTGAAGGCAAATACGGAGATTACAACTCGAAAAGCAGGAGATTAAGACCCAAATCTCAAGATTTTTTGGTGTGGCTAAAATTTTATCAATGTCATGTCTTCATCCATATCATAAGCTGTTACATGTAATAGCAATATTCTGCGAATTTACTCGTAATCTGGGGGTCATCCCTTTAATAGAGTCGCCAATTAACAATTTGATTGCCAATTGTTGTATCTGAATACAATAGAAACGTGTGAAACTTGAATAAACAACAAGACAAGCTTGGGTCGCATCGTATTTTGATCAGTGTCACCAAGCGCTTGATTCCATGGTTTAGAACATCTATATAACCCCCAAAAATGTGGTATATATGATTTTACACTTTCGATTATCGGTTTGACAGGTAATTTTAGTGAACCAGTCGGGAATGAACAAAAAAATACCGCATAACATAAGTTTACGATGTTTACTTAGATAATCAGGAGATCGTGGCTCTCGGCCGGGAGAGTTGGCTGTCAAATCCGGGAGTCTCCCGCGGAAATCGGGGGAGTTCAAATGAATGATGTATACCACTGATTGAGGCATAAAACAGGCTTCAATCACTAAGACAGAAGAAGTAACATACTACATATTTCATGTAACAAATAAATACACTGCCCTTTAAGTAAAAGTTGCCATTCCAACAAAAAGCAGATGTTCTTATTCAAAGCAAATTTTCCAGCAAGCATGAATATTGTAACGGCATACAATTTTTAAATGGCTCGCAGGGAATACTGGGTAATTGCCTAACTGCATTGTCTCTATAAATAAAGTCTGTATTATTATTATTCATATTATTATTATTTTACATGTTGGGTACTATTATCAATGAAGGTAAAATTCGCATGAGAACGTAAAACTTGCCAAGGGACAGTTCTATTTAAATTGTTTCTAAAAGGCAGAGGTAGTTGAGCAGACACCGGGGTTCCATTTGACCCTGGAGTTGACCCTTTGACCCCTGGAATTTAGAAAAAACAACATTTTGACGAAGGGTCCATTTTCTCTAAATTACAGGTAATTCAGCTATAAAATGGTAAAATCAGGTAAAATGATCAAAAATGACCATTGAGATTCAGCACCTAGTGGAACCCCTGTAATAAAGTGTTAGCTATTCAACCACATGTTTGTGAACTGGAACCCGCAAACGTCACAGCCACACCTCGTAAGACACCAGGAAGAGATTCAAATAAGTATAAAGTTTTCATCACAATTCAGCTTATATAAATTGGCATTACCAGTTGGGCCACACCAAATTGATAGGTAGTTCGTCGGATTTACCGCTCCTTTAAAACGCAATTATTTGTGGTGCGCGAAATTCGGCGCTAATAAAATATTAATTTTGCATTTAAAGGTACTCTCGTTCATTTAATTACTTTACGGTACAAATGCTACTGTTACAAGCTCAAGCGTTCGGGAGATCCCACGATTTCAGTCTGTCCATATTTTAAGCTATCAAGAGTAGTCGTTCTTGAATGTCATTCGTAACATATCTTTTCATAGGCTTAAAACGTCAATAACCAATCGCTTTGCATTTTACACATGGCCTGTTTATCAGGGTGTCATGAAAATATTACGGACAGTTAGCGCCTCTAAACTGGCCAACAACTAACATCGTTGATAATTGCCACTAGCTGTTAAAAGTTGGTCACAAGTGTTGAAAAATTGGTCTCATGTTTTCTCCTGAGATCAACGTGTTTTAAATAATGGAAAATCGATTATTCACAGTATGAAATGGTGAAAAACAGATTTAAGTATACAATATACATTTTTAATCCGACATTAAAATCACATTAATTTTGTACATCCTTTAAGACGACAATAATATTAAATATATGCCTAGCAACCGTAGTTAACACTACCACAATGCATATAAACATGGGAAAAATCCAAAAACTGCTGATCAATTTGGTGTGACCTTAATATGCATTTTACTTATTCGAGGCCTAAAATTCATTTCTCTTTCCACAATTCGCATTTTCTGTAATTGAATTGTTATCTCCAGTCTACTGCAAAAATATTTGTATTGACCATTTTCACTATGATTCATCATTCAGGCTGTCCGAAATTGCTTCACAAATCGCCATACATAATGGTCAGAGAAACGTTGTTATTGGCAGACCAGAAGAAATTTAGTCTGGCATTTACTGGTTCTGAATGCAGAATAGCTTCTTAACTTGCCAGACATTTGGTCAGGGGCGTAGCAAAAAGCTCCACAACCTATTTGACCTTTGTCTAACATGTCTGACAGTTCTGCAACTTTGTGAAGCCTGGAGATTATATTGAAAAACACAATACTACTTACCTCATCTGTTTGCTTGTTAGCCGATAACTGTAAATTAGTCAATTCACTCTTCATATCATCCTCAGATCCTGATGGTGGTATTGTTGTCGCCATTTTGAGTGTGTAGTAGTTCGGTGATGTACCAAGAAATGACTTAAAAGTGATGAAGTCTAGCAACTGTAAGGTCTGTAAATTAGCTCAAATGTATCAGTAACAGCGGATGTCTCAATCATTCATGGAATCTGAAATAAATTAAAGTTAAAATAAATTATACAGTAATTGTGATTCCTATTTTCTTTTCTGACACGGTGTCATTTTCCGTAATTCTAATTTGCAACAACAAAAAATTATTATCATTATTTCATTCTCCACTCACTAAGCTAAATACAAATGAAACTTGACAGTATTATCAAAATAAAGGACCAAAACTCCCAATCACAACACAGAAATGCAGTGATTTTTGGTTATAAATTGTGGACATCGGTTCTAAAATTAGCAAAGGGAGATAATCAATACAACACAACAATATTATGATGCACAGTAGTTGCTTCCCTTGATTAAAACTATATTAAAATCTATTTTTATACAAATTTTCTCATCCATCTTAATTCTCACTTTGAATAAAAATCAAGCTGTTTACACAATTTTGGTTCCATTTTATCAACTAGCTGTGCAAAATGCATGTGCATTGCTGGAATAATGTACAATTAACCTTCACAGTTTGTCATCTGGTCAATTCCACACGACCCAATCATCCTAATGGTATAAATTAGTCAATAAATTAAGAGACAAAAACCATTACTTGGCAGAATTACCACAAGGACAGATGGTCAATGCTAGCCCGTATGTATTATCCTATACATTGTTTACCATAATGTCCATAATAAGCACCCATGGCTCCAATTTCTCAAGTACTTTTATATTCATCATTAGTAAAGACAAAACAAACTGAACAGTATCGATTCACTTTTAAAAGATATTGGAAGGCAGCCATTTTTTCAGTTTTTGAAGGAGTAAGGCAGCAATGGCAAGTCCTTTTGATAGGGGAAATTTGCATCATGAATCACCAAATTCATTTGGTATTTATACTGATTTTACTGAAGGGAACTTTCTTTCTATGTAGGGGAATATATACATTTTTCTTTGGGGAATCAGGGGCCCAAAATTGCCATAAAAAAGGGCTGGATAGTGAATTTTCAGATTAAACCACATTGTTTATCAGTTTTTTTTAGGTGTGTTTCTCCCATTATCCAGAAAAGCACGAAGATGAACACAGTTCTCTGTATAATACATTAGGACTGGTTGATATGTCGAATTTAATTCTAACCTACAACTACATGCTTTTGATAATCTGTGTACCTAAACTAAACATTCAAGTTTCATTACCATTTTGAATGTCCAGCGAATTCAGACAGGTGATTTCAAACAAATAACCAACAAAAAATGTTTGCCTTTAAATCAAACCCTGTATTTACTTTTGATGTTTAAACACAATTCCACTCTGTATAACTAAAGTAAATAATGCACTGAAGATATTTACTACCATTTCACATACTACATTTATTTCACAAACAGTTTCACTATACACAGGTCATAATGCCAGAAAATAATGAATTCAGCAGAAGACACAAGTTCATTTGGACTAATACGGTACTTTATGTACTTAAGCACCTAAAGTACAAATGCACATCAGAAACCCATCAGCCATCAGACATCAATTATAGATCACAATAATATATCGCACCTAGCAGTGATATAAAAATAAACAAGGGATTTCCCTAACGAAGAAATTTAAGTCCCTGACTCCCTTTTCTTTCGAGGGACTCCTATTTTCAACTTACTGTGCATCCCTGGGACCCCTAAAATGAACTTATGTCAAGTATAAACTGCATATCTGGGACCCTACAAATTTACCAAGGATCCCCCCAATTTATCAAACATGAGGGTCCATGGACCCCTAGCTGAAAAATCCTAGGGAAAACCCTGAATCAACCAAGCTGAGTCCAGTTTATCATGAATGTAATTCAGTAAAACAGACCCCCTATACATGATTGGTGACAATTACATTGTAAACTGTGCAGGACAAAGCCTCTATATATATGCAGAAAGAAGCGGTTCATCGCAGAATTCAAAGCACTCCGAGAACACGTAACTTGGTTAAGATTGGAGATTTGTCAAAATAGCATGGCGAAAATTGTTCTTGATGTAACAATCCCATCATCTTAATCCGCTTTGACTCTGGTGGTACCAAACATAATTATATGACAACCGGACAAAAGCTTCGATCTGAATTGTGTTCTCCTAGTCTGAGTGCATTACGTATTATTGATTCTGCAGGGGAACATCTTCGAAATGTCATTACGCGCATTTTACATTAAATAAATGATTCTTTTCATTGCATAACAGACAAAACAATCTAGTTGTATAAAAATTCAAATCTGAAAAATGAAACAATGTAACGCTTTCCAGCGAGCCCTTACCCAGCATTCACGTGTCATAGACCCTATATGATAATTATATCAGCATGATATCAAAACCTTTAATATTTTAATGCGAAGACCATTGGGAGACAAATGTTTCCAAAATTCATGCAAAAATATCCCAAATTTTGAGAAACCAAGGCTCCATCAAAATGCATAAAACATTGATTATTGAATAAACTCCCACCCACTGCATTCATAACTCCTATCTCTCTCTCTGATGTACACGGAAATATCAATCAAAGTCAACTTGTCTTAAAGATGAACGAAGAGAAATGGATTAAATCGAAACACAACAAGAGTCTGACTGCAACAAACTCTAATATTGATTGCTCCAGAATCTACTTGGCCCAACTAACATTTTATAGCGATAAGGCGATACACCGATACACGGGATATAATGTTTTCGATCACATAAATAGGCCATTAAGGGTATTCTCATGTCTATATATAATCCTTCGCATCTCGTGCAAAAATAGATCTCGTTCTTTATAAGCAACAACATAAAGTACACCCAGTATTGATTACAGAATACGATCATATATATATCAGATTCTAGATTCCAAATCAGAGTAATTGAAATCTCCATACTATATTAGTATATACCTCATGAAAATTTACCCAAAACTTACTTAGGCCAGACAAATGTTAATAAGCTCTTATGTTAGTCCTAAGCTGTGTCATTTCAGTATGACCATTATAATCAGTTAAATTGCAAGATAATAATCCATGTTTTATTCCTTAAAGTTAAATGGGGCAGGGCAGGGGCAGGGGCGTGACTGGAAGGAGAATCTCATTTGTAATTCTTTGATGAAAACTTTGACCAGGCCCTTTTTCTTTTTTTTAGAAATTAGAAACATTATATATAGGCAAATAGATAAATTTCAATAAAATGTACAAAAGTTTAGGTGCCTGATTATTTTCCAGTATTTCTCAAAATCATTATTCAAGGCAAAGGGTGAAACCAGAATTTTGTCTACAAATTGTTAAAATTACCCCTACTGGGTCTGGTTCCGGAAATATGGAGACTGCTGGCATTGTTAGCTTTCCTAAATGGAAATGAAAACATTAACACAACTTTCCAAGTAATAATTGCATAAGCTCCCAAGTGCTTTGAGTGATAATGAAAGGGATTTAAAGGTCAGCACAGAGATATGTCACAATTCCAGGTAAGCTAAGTCCAATTATGTGACTGCATGGTTTATATTTTCATGATACATTTTAGTGCTGATCATATCAGGCACTCAATCTTAATTTGGAGCTGACCTCAAACTTTTGTTCTGAGGACTGTTTTTTTGGGTAAAATTACATAAAAGGAGGGGGAATAAGCTGCTAGGCGAAATGGGCGAAGATTAGTCGCCGTCCATACGTTCATTTCGCCAATTTTTGAAAATTGGACAAAAAAGTCACCGTCATATTCTTGGGCATGTCACTTAACAATACGAGCCTTCGTGTAATCAAGTGAGACATCTGCAGCGCATTCTTGTGTAAACATACCTACTATAGGATTTCCCCCCACACTTTTAAACAATGTTGATCGATAAACATCCCCAAATTTGACTGTGAAACGTTAAGCTCCACCTACCGCTTTTATGTAAGGCGAGATCTGATTGGATAAGCGACTACTCTGCTGACCAATAAGTACTTAGCTTTGTAATGGATTTCGACATGAGTGTGTCTACACAACGCGTTTCTCATAAGGTAATTGAAGGTAAACAGGTCATGATATGTAAGATGATAATGGAGTAAAGATTTATAGTTGACTTTGAGCGTTTTTCTAGCCTTTCGTTTGTACATGACTAAAAAAGGCTTATCGTATGCCCACTACAATTTTGTCAGTGTGTGACTAGAAACATGCTTACTTATTATTGTGGAGATTTGTAAAACATAAACTGACAGGAAGCTATGCACTGTTTGTTAATTTGTATGTTTCACAACTATCAAACATATAGTTATTAATAGATCCAGTGTCATAAAGAAAAAACTAAATCAATGATGCGAACGCGCTGCTTCAACTTCTCCTTAATTTTGCCCCACTTCTCCCTATCTCAGCTGAAGGGAGAAGTAACTTCTCCCAAACATTTGAGCCTAGCTTGAGGACTCCTTACTTATTTTCTTGAATGCTTAGATTCTTAGGACTCAAATTATGACATCCTAGTGAGAAAGAACCCTGCAAACACACCTCCAGTATTTCAATGTACCAACCACATAAAATTCAATGCCATAGTCAATCTTCTTTTCAGTTAAAAGTATTTAATATTATACAGAAAATATGCAATAACAATGACCGTCATAAACCAGAAAACTTACCAGGTATCTATAAATATTCCCAAGACTAATTCTGTCTGAAAATCTTAATGTTATGTAATAGATTTCAATATTGGTTGGAGTATCCTGCCAACTTAACGTCCAATTGTCTAATAAGTATGATTAAGTATGCTATATAAATATAAGCTCAAATGTTTACCCATAAATTCCTGACTGATAAAAGAGTTCTGAGATCGCAACAGGTTTGATGTAATAAGCATTGGTTATTGGTATGCATAAATGGGCATGAACACAATTCCAGACTATTTCCACATAAAGACGAAGATGAACTTATGAATTCTGGTTTCATATACCTCATTGTGATTGTCTACATTCTATAGAGCAGGTTTATGAGTTTTCACAAGCCCTGGGGTTTGAGTAAGTGGTTCGTGTTCGAATCTGCTTTTAGTGTACACGTTGAAAAACTAGCTTGTATGAACTATGATAAAGATGGCAATGTATGATGTTAGGTAGAATATATACAATCTTGCTCTTATAAAACAATACTACTTATGCTATTTCTAAGACTATAAAACTTGCAAGACATAGTAGTCTGTTACATAATTATGCTGAGAGATAAAGATGGTTGTCTGATTGACTAAATGATGCAAGCAAATATATCCCCATTTCCCAGCCAAGGCGTGGTGTAGAAAGTTCTGTCACATTATTAGTAGTCGGTCTACAGATAGTTTGGACCTTATTTACAATATTTACCTCCCTTGTTCTTAATCATCAGCCATTTTGATAGGCAAAACTGATAATCACTTATATAAGAGTAATTCCCAAATATGTGGTAATTGAGAAAATACCAAGAGAAATTACATGTGACAACCACTTTTTCTTCAACCTTGCCCAACATGAGCATATTGAATAAGTTATTTTTTAAATCTGATTATTTTATCATTGTCGATATTATATTCCATATGGAAATTTGCCCATCAATATGTCTGATTATTTAGAACAAGGGAGGTAAATATTGTAAATGTGGGAACTATCTATTAATGTATCTGCCCAATAATTTCAACTTAAAGAGAGAGAATAAGTTGCTATACAGGGAACGCCACATACATAAGACAGTGCCTACTCACATAGACCTCCGGGAAAACTATAAGGCACTTGAGACTCAAGGGTACATACGTAGGGAACAGTGCACAATAAATGGCCTGGCCAACCATAAGGAATAACTAGGAGAATCAAAGAGGACAAACAGTGGGGAAGATTAATGAATTGAAAAATAATCACAGGACAAGTCAAGACAGCTGGCAACAATAGGCCAAAACTTGGCAGAAAATAACATGAACACTATATCAAAGCGCTGAAAGCGCAGAAAGACTGGGGCAGTCGCAGTTTCTTGCGACTCGAAAAGACTTCTCAGGCAGAGATTGTAGAAGCATTGCACTGTCTCGCTCGGGGATGGAAAGAGGGACTAGTTCACTTACAAGCAATTTTAATTTCAAAGCGTGCATGTATGACTATACGCTCCACACAGCACTTTGATTCCTCTACCGTTACATTCACCCGCTGCTGTATTACCCAGTATATTTTGATATTTGACCTTACGAAATCACCGTTCGTTCCTGATACTAAATGCTATTGGCCGACACGATCACGTGACTACTGAGTTAATAATAGATGGGTATTTTCCAGTGTTAAACCAATAAAATGTGTACGCAGTGTAGCCTTTTGCGTCGAAGGAAATTTTGACTAGCTAATCAGTTTTAGTTCATGTCATTAAAAGCGTAGCACTTACAGAAGGCAGTGTTTCGTTCATTCATTGAGTTTTTTTTACGTTTTAAAAAAAGCATGGCGAATCTGATTAACAAGATGCCAAGTAACGATATGACGCATTTCAAAATATACGCAGATTCCGCCTGTACAGTTGTTTAAGTGACCTTAAATCACAACACCTTTACAGGCATCGGAATAATGTTGGCATGCCGACGAAACGATAGTCACTCACGTTCGATTTATTTAGTTTTTCTAGCAATTTCCATAGTCTCGGCGGCATTTCTATGACAATGAAAACTTATTAAATGCACACTCGCATAAAGTTTATTTACACATGTTTACTGTCTTACAACGACTCGCTGAATGGCTCTGAACACATGTCGACTTGCCTGTCTAAATATAGACTAGGATGTGTATTCCCACTGCATGTGGGGATTGTAAAACCGATCAGATGTGTCTAACTCTGATACTAGGATGAGTATTCGCACTGGCTGTGGGAATTGTGAAACTATCAAATGTGTCTAACTCTGATACGGCTGTTTCCAAAATTACGGTTACTACAGACATTGGGGCTAATGTCCTAGTCTAATAAAAAGAAAGAATTGCACAGGAGAAAGGGAAATATAACATGCATTTAATAATTATAACCATTCAGCGAATTACTGCCTTGGAACTGTCAGTAGAATACTGGGGGTTTAAATCGATTGCCAAATATGGGGATAAGGCTGACCATGCAGTCTATTATAGAATGTGCACCAGACTGAAATGTTAACAACACATGGACATGATGCGTTGTCATGTAGCAATATTCCCCTGCAATTCTGCAGAAGATCTGACACAGAGACGCAAAACATTCCATTCCCACATGCTGTTAACATCACAATTTTGCATCTAACTTTAAACAAGTGCTGCATTATTTAAGTATTTCAGTGCATGTGTTACAGTACATATATATGTACATCGCTGGCACATACTCAGTTCATTTAGAAACGCAAAGTGTCCAATTTCTCAAATTTCATGAACTTACTTAGGGATGCATTTTAGATAAGAACACAGCATGATATTATTTCATTTTAATTCAGGGTTGGCAAAAAACCCAGCCAGTGGGTAATAGTCTGGGAAAACCCCGGCTTTACTGGGTTTTAACGGGCAAAACTTGGTAATACTGGGTGAATGGCTATATACATTGAATTTTGCACCATTTGTAATGCAGTTTGTATTATATATGCAATCATTTCACAGTTATACTTGACAAATATTAAACTTGAATAATTATCACCTATACAAAACAACACAATGGTTAACACAAGTCAGATTATGGATAATGCACATGTAGCTGCAGGCTATTTTGATACAGGCTTTCACTTCTACTTCTTTTAATCCATGTGTTTACATAATGATCTGTGTGATCTGGCCAAAAAAGTGCAACATCAGCATCTATTGAATGTTTTCAACCATAGTCAGATGACAGTCAACCATGGTCGGTCTATATTTCAAGACTGAACATGGTTAAACATGGTTGACCATGATTGTTTTACCATGGTTAACCATAGCCAAACCAGGCTCAAGCATTGCCAACCATGGTTGGCAATGCTTGAGCCTGGTTTGTTCATGGTTAACCATGGTCAGCAATGGTAATTTTCGCAGGGTGAGTGTGTACAAAGTTTAAGCATGGAAAAGCCATGGAATTAAGAATAGACAATATGACAATTTTATAGTATGAAGACTTTTCTTATGCTTAAGGATTTTGATAGAACTACTGGATAAATATAACTGGAGAGATTATCATTTTAGAATTATATGTATATGCTTTGTAAGTATAAAAGCTTCATTGTACATGTATTGTTACATTTATGTAGTTAAATAATCTTCCTTTACAAAACAATTTTTTAAGTAAAATAAAAAGACTATTTTGTGTTTATTACCAAGTATTACCCACTTCAGATGGTATTGACCGGGACGGTTTTCCCACTCGGAAAAAACCTGCCCTGGGTAATTGCTTGCCAACCCTACATTTTATGCAATGATGTATGCTAAATTTTCTTTCAATCAACAGGTATTTTCATTTCAATGAGTTTTAAGACATATCACAAGCAAAAAATGTGAGTTGTTAAATGTACCGAGTATAATTTTGAGGAAACCTGGAGGAAACTAGCTGAGACTAATAAATTGTGTTGTAAAACAGAAAGAATCACACACAGATGAATCTAACTCAAGTAAAAGAGACAAAAGCAATTCATAATTTACGTCTCATTCACACAAGTCATATCAAGCCCATACACACAGACTAGTACTTTCTTCTAAGCAATCATCTATCTCATCCAGGAAAGCCTGTCTAGACACCCAACAATGTGACAAAAATTCTCACTAAACAGCAGCCTTTCATTGGTAATTTCATTGATTTCAAAGAGGAACACTGCATCACTAGCGCTGTCAGAATTTCTCATCTAGTTTCTAACTCATAGAATTTGGTAGGATTTTAGCGTAGTATATTAAGACTGGCGGCCAGCTGTCATCAAAGCAATGAACAGTACATTTTGCATTGATACGTTATGGCAATATGAAGTAAACATGACAAAAAGGCGGAGACAAAGTAACATTGGTGAGTGAAGTTAATGCAATCAAATCAATGCTTAATGAAAATTTACCTATCAGACACTTCATAGACCTAACAGTGACCATGACATTTTACAGAACCTAGGCAAAAAATGTCAATCAGTTTGCATCATTCTTATATCTTCATTAATAATGTTTTTATTAAGCATATTTGAAGAGTTCAAGCAAATTGTACATTAGCCATTGCAAACATTTACCAAAATTAAGATGTCAGAAAAAAATAAACATTTTTAGATACGTCATCAATAGGTAGCAGTGTATGCGGTATATGCCTGGAAGTGGAGTGCACTAGCCAATTTTGGATCTAGTTTGGCAGTCATGGCGAATACCCATCGGTCAGTCGGACCTGACCGATAAGAACCGACCAGGTCCGATACAGAATGCCTGTGCGTCGGTCCGTATGTCCGATATGAGTCGTACGGGTTTTACAACATCCATTGCTGTTTACACAATGCGGTCTTCTTACGTGCACCAATTGTCTGTACATTCACTTGTCTTTCGGACATTTAAACTTTGATTGTGTCGTTTCATGAGTGAATGTGAAAGTAAATAATAACTGTTATTTAACGAAATACGCCAATTATTTGCACATTTGTGTTTGATTTGTTTACTTTCACTTTGAAATGAGCGGTAATTTTCGGCCACATAATTTTTAACAACATGTTTTCGGACCGACAAGTTTGCATTCGGTCCGACAAGTTTTCCAAGGTTTTCAGACCAAATGACTGACAAGTCTTGGAAGTCATTCGCCATGACTGAGTTTGGCTTCAGGGCTTTTTTCTTATGTTTTTGGGAAAAGGGTCGCTGCTCGAAATGGGAATATTTCTCACAGAAAACCATAAAACTTGGATGCAAGGTATTGGCACATACTTCGAATTCCGATTTTATTTATCTGGTTCCATAGATATTGCAGACACAGTATGACATGTAAGTTCAAATTGGGAATATTTCTCACAGTAAATCATTAAAATTGGATGCAATTGCAAGGTATTACAACGTAATTTGAATTTCAATTTCATTTCTCTGGTTCTACCGATATTGCAGACACAGTATGATATGAAATGGGAAATTTCACACATTCACAAGTTAGTTGAGAACAATGATCTTGACTCTTAAGATTATTGCACTTTTTATTTTTTGTAGGTCGTTTATTTTTAAGTTTAGTACTGATTTAATGGCTAAAAGACCAAAAAATTGTTTTCATCAATGAACCTGAGAAAATAAAAAGAGTCACTGCATGTTTCATGAGTCAAGCAACAAAACAACTTTTTAAGGATGGCCTAAGCATCTGGTACCCAGCTTTTATAACACAACTTGTATGTATATAGCATACTGAATCAAGAAATATGGTACCCAGCTTTTATAACACAACTTGTATGTATATAGCATACTGTAACTGAATCAAGAAATATTCATAACAGTCCTTTTCATTTTCCATGTAAACTAAACCAATCTATTCACAATTCAGCTACATCTAAAAACAATTAACAAATGACATCAACATAAACAATATATATTCCCCACTCCTACAGTGAGAACATTCCTCCATTACTGTGAATCAATACTTCAATTCAATGCGATGCAGACACTATTCATGTATGGTGCTCCAATAAATTAGAAAATCTGAAATACTATATCAGTATAATGATACACAGACCATCTGTTGCATTTTGTCAATAATTTCTCTATAAATGCACCTAGTATACTGATAACATTACATGATTAGACATAAACTACCCTCAGGGGACAAAGCACAGCTGAATGAAATCAGATCTGAATTAGTCATTAGACTCAGAGAATACTTAAAGCACACAATTAGAACCAAAATAGTGCTATAATCCTCCCTTGAAAAGATATGTAAAGAAAAGGGCCACTATAAGCCCCCCCAGTGTATCGCTCATCTAAGTACCTGAGACAGTTAGTAACTATAAGTAGCCTATAGATATTTCATTCAAAGAGACAAATGTTTTGACCAGGTTTCATGTATATCATGTAGAAAAAGTTGCCCCAACATAGTTAACATGGTTTGTCATGATTTGACCTAACATGCTGATATGACTATGAGAATTATAGCCAAGTTTTTGAACTCAAATAAAGCATTGTCAAGCTGGATGTAAATTATCAAAGCATTCTGGGCATGGTTCATGGAGAACAGGTAAACATGGTCTCCAGACTCCCGCAAAAATGACCACAGTTTACCACGGTTGCCCTGACTGACAAACCATGACCAACCATTTCTAACCATGGTAACAAACCATTGTTAACAAACCATGGTTAGAATAGAAATGGTTGAGCTATGATTGTTTGGGTCGACCATGGTAAGCCCTACAATCTGAAGGCTGAGAGTGATTAATGAGACCGTGAGAAAATGAGAATTCTAGAGTGTTAACATATTTTCTGACCAAACATCTTGACCAATATTTTAAAGACAATCATTCTGGCCATGTTTCATATAGATCAGGAAGAAAAATATGACCTGTAGAGTGAGTTTCTCAGTTTGACCTAATGACCTAGATTTCATGAAAACAAACATCCTGGCCAAGTTTCATGTAAATCAAATAGAAAATGTGACTTCTAGACAGTTAACAAGGGTTTTGTATGATTTTACCCAGTGACTGAGATTTTTTCCCAAGATTTCATTGAGACATACATTTGTACCAAATTTAACTCCTTTCAAGAGTGTTAACATGCCACTTGTTGATGCAGAAAAGGACAGACAACGGACCGACACAGAGCGATTAAAATAACTCACGATCAGCATTTAGTCAGTGCCTGAGGTCAGCTAAAATCCAATACGGCAAAAGCCTAAACCAATAATAAAAGAATCATGTGTATTAAGGAAGTTCAAATGCATCAAAAACAATTTTACATATAAATAAGATCTACATGTATATATCAAATTGAGTTACTCAGATTAAATCTCTCTTTTCAATTAAATATTCCACAGCAATATTAAGTTGTTTTACAGGAAATCTAACAATGAAAACAATCAAACAGAGGATTTCAACATTTCGTAACAAATGAAATTTTCGGTTTTCCAAGGAATTCTGGAAATGGTAAGACAAAATAATGTATAAAATAACACAAAACAGCTCCATTGTCAGTGGAAATTTCTGAATATGTTTGATGCAAATGAGCTTAGCCAATCTTTCCAAAATATTGATGACAATGAATGTTCAATGGAAGTGAATTCAGCTGCACAGATGTTCATTGATAATAATGTTCCACTATATTTGAATACCAAAAGGAACATTCCAGCTTAAAGCACCATATAGGAACACAATTTTCATTTCTGTCTTACTTAGATGTTATTTACAAGCAAATGTACCAATTATACTGCATGTCTGAAGTTAACAAAACATTAGTAAACTTCATCTACAGGACAACAGTAACAAATAAAGAAAATCAAGCAAGATGGAGCCAGAACAGAATTGAGGACTTATACCATTCCCGAATGTCCAAGCCTTCATCAACAGTTCAGCCGTTCCATCGGCATTATTAATAACAAATTAAAGTTGTGTCCTTTCAATGCCTTCAGAGTCGATCAAATGGCAGCATTTAAAAGTTTAATTTTACAAAAATTCTTCGGACCAAGTCCCAAAAAAACACACCCAAAGAGAGGAGACTCCCAGATAGGCCCTCCCTCCTTGCTGCTTTGTGCGTTGAAGGGGACTACTACTTTTGAAGACTGGGAGTTCCAGGAATCCTGATTAAACATGTAGCATGAACTCAGTGTTTAAATCTATTGTGCACCATTTTGAATGATAAATAGGATGTATCAATAATTCATCAAAATGATGTATGATGTAACTGCCTATGATTTACAAAATTTCAATAGCATATAGAAATTCAAAATCCACATACAGTTTTGTCTCTTAGCAGGCCAGAATTCAAACTACCCAATACTTCTTGCGGGTGATTATGCAGTTATCCTTGCCAATTATGTACCCGTATATTCCACCAGTCATTATATAAATTATTAATTGAATTTCACAACTGCATGACCACCAGCTAATCAATTATCAATTAAGGTGGATGTAATTTCCTACACTGGCATTTGGCGTCTCCAAATCCCACCTGTCATGAACTCATCTTCCCTTTTTATCACAGGGGCAAACATTGATTCAATGATTGATAAGTGCATCACCGTTTAGACTGCATAAAGTGATGATGTCACTGTGCTCCAGATAAGTATTGACTGAATTGGGTGAAAACTCATCAAAATTAAAATTGTTGGGTGAAATCATATAAGGCCAAAACAAATAATATCTGTGTTTAGGGTAACGGTCTCAAAAACGCTAGGTATGGACAAATTTTTTTTTTTTTTTTTTTAATTAAAAATCGAAAAAAAATCGAAAAAAAATTCTCGAGAGTCATAAAAAACTCTAGGGTCGGGATTTTTCGACAGGTAGGGTCGGGTTACCCTAAACGCAGATTTTTTTTTTTAGGCCTAATCAATTAATAAATTGGGTGATTTTCACTTGAGTTCTCAATAATTGAGTGAAACATGGAAAATTGTTGAACTTAAGTAATTCTAATACCTAGTCTTGATTTTTATTTACAACAACTCTTGATTTGTTTCGACATTTTGGTAAAGTGCATGATTTTGATCATGTAGACACTTTCATTATTAAAGTATGTATATATGCAAACTCCTGTGTGATAAAGAGCTGATAAAATAACTGGTACTCATCTCAACATTCACTTTGGTAAGAGCTTGTGATACATGAACTACAATAATTGGGAACCAGTTTGTCTTGCTGTTTTCTGTATACCAATGTTGTAAAGCGGAAAGCAGAAATAGCTTTTTGAATACGCACGTAGAAGCTATGTTTTGAGTAAAACTAAAAGGAAATTATTTGCGTAGTGGGTACGCTTAAAAACAAAATATTTTGCGTTTTACACATTTTTATATGAATGAAATACGCTGCTAATCTGGAGCATGGATGTCATAGTTGTAGATCAATGACATATTACCATCAATTTGCATTCACATTAATAATGGAGACCAAGCGTAAATCTAAAATGTCGCAAAATAGTAAATATTACCATGTCAAAAAAAGAAAGTAAGATTCTAAGGGATCAAAAACGATCAATACCATGTTTGAGGCAGCGTCCAGTGCCCTTCTGTCAGAACTCTCTATGTGAGTCCAATGCAAAAAATATTCAACTTATTTATGAACATCGCACTGATCAAATCCCTCAATGGAGAACATTATGGAAAGTTTGTTTATATTCCGAATCATGCTGGTTTAATTTACATTTTGAAGATAAACTTTCCTGATAGATTGCTGTCAATGATAACTGGCTGTTGGATAGACCTATAAACACGAACCTACATAACTTATTTCACATTTGACATTTTCCAGTTATGAAGTTAAATGTAAAGTGAAAGTAATAGAACAATAAAGTAAATCAAGGGGAAAAAGTGCGCCCGATGTGGGGCTCGAACCCATGATCCCCTAAACACGAGTACTATGCTCTACCGACTGAGCTAACCGGGCGGCTGTCTAACCCCACATCACTACATTCCTCCCCCTTCCGGCATTTGAGGCTCAACCACTGTGGGCCGTCAAACACCGCTGCCACCATTAAAGTAAATCAAAGGGAAAAAGTGCACCCGATGTGGGACACGAACCCACGACCCCCTAAACACTAGTACGGCGCTCTACAGACTGAGCTTACCGGGCGGCTGTCTAACCCAACATCACATAATGAATGGGCATGTACACAGTCACAGTACACATATATACTCATTTATTTTAGACTTGCTCAGTAGCTGTAGGAATGACTGTATTCATGGTAAAATGGTACATATTTTTGCCCACTGCTCATCTCAAAGCTCTTTGAATTATTCTAGCCATTATTGTCCCTGGTGTCATAGAATGTTTGTTTTATATAAAACTTAGATAAGAAAGCCTGTTCTTTTAGTATGAAATTTCCCAAAATTGGATTTGAAGCAATTAAATTTCTTCCCAAATTGGCAAATTTTACAACGCAAATTTTCCCAATTTATCCAGGGTCTTTTTCCCAAAATGGACAGAAAAAGGCCTGAAACATCGTCGTCATCTCAGAGTCAGACCACTCGGCTTGACAATAAATTGAATAATATAAAACAGCCGTTAAAATATGAACAATTACTTCATTACATCACGATTAATTAACTTATTAAGCGTATTAATATAACTTCCGTATCTGCAGCCTGCCCAGCATAGGATGACCACGGGCACGGGATTCCCAGGATACTCATAAAACGTAGAAGTAGAATCCAGTTCTAGAGGTACAGACCCTTACCCGGAGCTGCTGCCTTTAATTCACTTTCAGCTGTCGTTCAGATCATAGATGTATACTTTTACAAATCGATAACATTACAGGTACATGTCAATTCAAATGCAAATTTAATGTATAAAAGTGCGAATATCAGACAGTAACGGAGTAAGTTCAGTAACTGCTGTCTGAAACTGTCCACCCCACTACCGATTCATCGGAATATTAACAGAAAATTGTTGGAGATGTGGATCCCTCAGTTCAATCAATTATTTATTGAAGATATTACCACAATACAACGAATTGGGACCACAGGAAGCAATCTTACGTACGTAAACAGTAACTACACTTACGATTTGCGAATTTTGACAGCAACAGGAACTGCCTCCAGAATCCTTTGATGACGTCATGAATAAATATTACTCATTTTTCTGTCAACAATCTTAGTATTGTAAGTATAAGAAAAAAATACAAACAAATAATGAAAACATGTCATAAAATTGACAAATTTGCAAGAGATAAACGCTAATTTAATAAATATTCGGCAAAATATGTGTATGGTACTCACAATTTATCCTCAATCGAATGCCATTTACAGTTGATCTACTATACCAGTCCATAGAAAATTCATCGTGTTTCAAACGAGACACTCCATTTTTTATATGCGGTACCAAACTGTACGGTTGTCTCCCTTGACTATATTTGGACATAGGTAATGTATCATAGCCTCGCGGTTTATCTAACAATTAAAACGTGTTTGGAGTTCTGTAACAGTCTTCAACTGGAGCAGAAGAGAAATAGAAGAATATTGTTGGTGTACAACGTTGCTTCCAGAACGACCTATGATCCACAATATGGGACATCACTTTGTGCAACTCATGTCGGTTCAATAGCTATCCATAGCTAATTTTTTGTACTGTTAAACTCTGCGACAATAAATAAAGTTTGTATTTTATTGCATTATATTGTATCGTTTTGTATTGCACTCGTATCCATTGGCATTATATTTTTCCTTAATTGTTCATTGTTTAGGTTCAATAGAACCTGTGATCGGCTACAAAAAAGCAGTTCTAGGCCAGTTGTGTCTCTTATGTACTGGTGGTCAGTCACAACAAATCCTTGAAAAAAATGGTTCATTTTAAATTAATGAAAGACATGTGCAAATATACTCTGAAGCTCAGGATCCTTAATAAATAGAATCCAAATTGACACACAAATGCGTTCATGCTAAAGTGAAATTGCTCGTCTTGTCATATCACGGACATATAAACCATGGTTTATACATCCGTGGTCTTATTAATGCTTCATGCAGAATATTACACAATCATTACTATGCCCCTATTAGTCAGTGACTCAGTCTTTGAATTTATTCCATTGTTAAATCCTATTGGTTCCTTATGTTCCATTTCTTTCAGGTTCTCAACTATGGACCCCTAGATGTATTAATTTGACCATTCAATAGTTAATTACGACAATAAAACTGACAACTGACTGTTGAATCACAACGGATTGTGTGGCTTCGTTTAGTTTAAAGTAAGAAGCTTCGAAAAGGAATAATTAAACATTTCGTGAATTAACTGCTCCACTCGTCTCATGGTGATTGTAATAAAACGGATACAATTCATCCCTGAACGTCACCAAATTCTGTACGTACATACAGTAAAACCTCATTAATGAGACCATCTCTGGGACCCTTGAACACTGGTCTTATTATCGAAGTGGTCTTAATATTGAGGTTGAATAAGGAACAAAACGGTGAAACTGGACTTGCAAATTGTGTTCTTTATTTTGAGGTGGGCTTATTATTGAGGTGGTCTTTAGGTGAGGTTTTACTGTATGTGTATATTTAAAACATGAATGTTACAATTTATTTGAAAATGGGATGAATTCATGTTTTAATATTTGTTTAAAAGTATACGTGTATATGGTACACAGCTTGAGCACAGTTTTTGTATTCAATACAGTTTTGTATGGTCAAAGACGTCGACATTGCTTATGCAGCTTTGCTAATATATGAATGAACGAAGTAATGATGTACAGTATGGTAACCATTGCCAGAAATCCCAAGCAAATCGCTGGCTTATTGATGAAATTGTCTCCCTTGAAAATACGCTATTGGCGGTATCGATTTGTCAGTTCGCTCAATTTGTGGCTATAGAAATATAGAGTAAACAGTTTTTTTAAATTAGCATAATGTTTTTGTTATTTAATTCACATAATTCATTCACATATGAGCACAAACTTCAATGTTTCCTTTTTAAAATGATATAAATTATTTTATGACAAAAACATGTACAATAAAATAGTATACATCGTAATACAATAATGGAAATTACACTACAATTGAATGATAACTTATTATAGTATACTATTTTATTGTACATGTTTTTGTGTGTCTGTATATTGCCGGGTAATTTCGAACCAACGGTTGAAAATTGTTTTGCTCTATGATTTGGACGACACATGAACATATATGTTTGTATGTTATGTAAATAACTCTCACAGTAGTGCTAAATAAAGAATATGTATATCATTATACTGATGTACCACGGAGACGAAACAGTCATTCAAAAGTGGTTGAAATGAACCGTTGATGTTAATGTTTTTTTCTTCATATTCTGACTTCTATGAGAACCATTGAAACCACGAACGTCTTAAAAGTTAAAACATATGAAAAACAAGCAAAACTGCAATGACTGTTACATTTACCAATAGCTAATATCTACCGGTATACGTGTATTAAAGAAAGATTAAGAGGTTACAGGGAACGCCACATACACAATACCTCCTCACATAGAGCCCACAGAAACACCAGCCTACGTAATACTACATTAGGGGTTGATGAGGCTAAAGGGCAAATATTTATGGAAATGGGAAGTAAGGAATTGTATAGTTGGCTATCAAAAAGAGCCATGGAGAATTTAAGGAGACAGCAAGGGGGGAAAGGGGTTGAATGGGTGGAATACTCCATAGGTCAAGCTTGCTAAAGGAGAGTAAGGTCAAGCTAAGAAAGCCAGTGGCAACGGGTCGACATGGGGAGAAAGATCACGAATATTTTATCAAGTCAATGAACTGCATACGAGGAAAGCGGAACTTAATATGCTTCTAAAACCTAAATAGAAATAGTAACCACATAGCGATTTACAGCCTTGGAACTGCCAGTAAAATACTGGGGGTTAAATCGATTTAAAAACTAGCTCATTTCATACCTGGGACCAATACATGTATATACAGGGATAGGCAACGGAATTTTCGTTCAATATTGTTCCCAGTTCATACGTAAACCGCTATATATATGGGCTGTATATTATTTCCAACATAAATTCCTATTTAGTATTTTATTTTAGAGTTTGTTTCATATTCCTATTTCTTGACCTGTGTTAAAGTTAATGCTTTTATTTCAGTCAATCAAGTTAATGAGTGATCTGGATGTTTGTATATTAGATTCTACAAAACGTTAGAGAAACACGAAGTTTACACAGAGCAATATTCCTAAACCTAACTGTATTTAATTATATTATATTATATATCTTATTAAAAGTTCCAGGCCTTATATACTGTTTTTCAGATGTGACATGTTTAGTAGAAGAGGAAGCCAGTGTCAACACTATATAATTAAACAATATGAGATAATTATGTTAAGATCTCATTGAGTAATTATTTAACAATTGAAAACAATACAACAAAGAAAGTTTGTCACATGTCAAAAATGATATGTCTTGATCTCAAACGGATAGAATATAAATGACAAGATAAGTAATAAATTAAAATTCAAGGTGGGTAAATCTGTTCAGCAATTCAAGCTAAAGGCCAAATTTTAAATAACATGATTAACAATTGGTTGTGAAAGAATTTCTGAATAAAAATGACAAAATTTTGCATCATAATATATAGATCGAGTGGGTTTTGTAAATGGATTTATATAAATGTACAAAACAACACGTCATTTCGTCCGCATATTTATTTTTTTGTGGCTTTATTGTAACAAATGAAACCAAGTATGTGGTATAACTACATTTGTAACTTTTTCTTCAAATCGGATCAGATTCGTGCCACGCGAGAACTACGTAAATTAATTTCCCGCCAGTCGCCATTTTGTTGGTAAACATCACGAGGTGCAAAGACCGCCCTCCACCGGTAACACCACTCCGTGTATCATGGACGCTTTGTCGCTCAGTAGATACACAATGGAATCCACAAGTTCGTGTACCTCTGTTGGTGAGAAGAATGATAAATGACAATATGGACATTTGGTAACATTTACAGTGAATGATATGTATAACTGTAGTCACAGATATTTGAAACAAACTCTTTTAATGTTCTGCATTATCTATATTTACTGTAATAAGAGTCATTCGTTCAAGTGTTCGTCATGTGAAGCTTATATACGATATATATATACTGACCAGAGCGTCGAATTTAGCCATATATTCACAGAAAAGCTGTAGTTCTGACGCTTGCTATGACAAGGAATGTCCAGCTTGTGCGGACTACTTCAGCTTGTCAGTCCTGGTGGACTGAATTATTTACTATGATACAAAAGTATGAGGGTCTGACAAAGTTGTCAACTAACTTGATGACTACCTACCAACAAATCTACCCATCGGAATCCTCGCCAACATCGGATTAACCCTTTCTGGATCTGACCAGTACTGTCGACCCATCCGAGTCAATACAACTGTTGGATTGACAGAGTTTACTCTAATCTGCAACCACAAAATGTTCTATAAGTATGTAATACAATTACAAAGATGGTTTTATGAGACTTAGTGCATGCATTACCAATGCATCCAGACGTGTGCTAGGAAAGGTTCCCAGCCTGTGCTTTTGGATCACTTAATAATTTACCAATATCCGTACAAATTGGTGAACTTCATTCCCAATTAATCACGTGGCGTATGTTAGCTTTGCTAAGAAGAGTGATTATGAATATGTATTGACTGCGTTTAAACAAACAATGCTAAATTAATTCAAGGACAGTAACCAACGTGTTCAGAATTAATAAAATCCAAAATTCACGTAGCTTTCATTTCTGATCACTCTACAGAATGTATTGTTTTGAAAGTACAATACAGCCACTTCAAAGCAGCCCTCTTCTGATCAGAAACCTCTGTAAGACAAGATTCTCAACTTTTCACTCTACATGTAGTAATAAAATCACCATCAATTTTCAACTCTGCATCAACAACTTATCCTTTTCCATTATGTATTTTTTGTATTTGTTATACTGTGTGCATACATGTGTATATATGGAAATAAAATATGTTTAAACTAACAACATTTCAACAACTACCGAAACATGCGCCTCCCAAATGGTGATGCTTTGAAGAGGTTGCACCATGTCTGATAATCTGTTAATACGTCTTCTTTTTCAACCGGGCTACAAAATGTTACCTGATGTTGACCTAACTCCAACGCCATGACGTTGGTCAATTTGTCAAGAGCAGCTTTTGAGGAGCAGTAGACAGAAAACGGCGATACTCCTTGAAGAGAAGCGGCGCTTGACACGTGAACAATAGCACCGCCGGATTTCCTAGCAACCATGGACTTAGCAATGACCTAAGAATGTAACACTTTTTTAACACAATGTTTTCAGTGTAATATGAGTTTGCCGTATGAATACCAGTGTTTTCATGACAACACTATACCCCACGCCATTAAAAACGCAACTAAAAATTGTCCGCGTCAACACGGTAACATCATAAAGAAATAATTATATCTTAATTCTCAAACATAATTTCCTAAACTTAATCAATAATAAATATGGATATGGGCAATAGTTGGACTTCTTTTTGATAAACAACTAACACGTTTAACACTTGGAACAAAATGAAGTCTAAAGGAAATGGTTGCGTTTTTAATGGCGTTAAGTATATGTTGAGACAAGAGTATTCGTATGTAATGAAAAAAGTATGCATATAAGAACGCAATAACTACACCATTTCTTTAATTTATTACTTTATTAATCTCATAAATATGCCATTCTGTGTAAAAGAATACTATGCATAAAATATTTACTCAAATTTGGGTTAAAACATGATTATAATAAAACAACACATAACAACATTCAGATGGTATGCATACACTGCAGGCAATAACACAGAGGTGCTGGTATAAACGAGGTAAATATATAAAACTGAGATGCAGAAGTTTTAAGAATATTATAAAACCAAGTAAAACCTCAATAATAAGACCGCCCTTGGGACCCTTGAAAACGGGTCTTGATATTGTGGTTGAATAAAGAGCAAAACAGTGAAAACGGACTTGAATTGTGTTCTTAATTTTGAGGTTGTCTTATTATTGTGCTGGTCTTTAAGTGAGGTTTTACTGTATAAGAGGGAATACAACACCAATGGGCGTTAACAATGGAGTTACAGACACAAATGTACTACTGCTACCTCAATCAGATTGAGTTTGTTTTAATTAGGAGCTGCTTCTCTGAAGAATTTAAAATAAAAACAATCTGACACACATATACATACAAATATATGTGTACATTTGTATTTACGATTAATGCATCGGTTTATTTTCATGGTAATTATGTTATGTTGCATGGCTTCAATATTTGTCGCAAAGTATTGTGGCTAGAAGAGTCCATTGACAAACAAGAAATGTCTTGAAAAAAGATGGTCGGCGCAATTTGTAGGATAAGATTTGTTGTGCAACATAAATAATTGCCGAGATGTTACGATTGCTGGTCACTCCAGAATTCAGTGGATTTCGGTATGGTAACGTACCCTTTATCGAAGGGTTTCCAATCCGCGAAGAGTGCATGTATCTCTTTAGACAAATATGTTTGATAACACGAACATAAATAAGTCGTGGAATTCCACTACAATTGACAGCATAACTTGATATGTTATATTGTTCTCATTATTTAAGTGTTAACATTTTGTTAATGACGATGCCAATGATATAGACCGGCCACCTGAGTTTGCTGGAACATTAGCGCATTAAAACAACACGGCATACTTATACGAACACCTGCACTTTATAATTCAAATCAATTAAAACGGATTTTTATTCCAACAGCAGATCGAATGAAACATCATTTATCCTTGGCAAGCATAGTTTAAGCGCCCAAGTAGTGATATAAATGCATCAAGGAACATTTTCTATGTAGATCAACACTTGCAATCGTCTGTACCACATCTCTAGTTTTATCCCAGTCCGATAAGTCGCATAGTACGGTTGTCACAGATGGGACCTTGATAAGTTGTAAAGATACTGGTACATGTGCGTGCATGTGCATAATTTGTACAATCATATACATATCACGTAACATCGTCGTGTGTTCTAGTATATATACAAAAAAGACGTGCTCGCTATGTTTGAAAATACAGTCATTGTATATCGAAGTATGAAAACGTTTAATAATGTTTTTACATATCGCAAGAGTATCCTAAGCTGCATTTGCTTTATCTACAGGACGAAGTTATTGCCAAATGCGGTATCATAGCCTAAGACGTTGAATAGCTCGACTAGAACCTCCAACAGCCCTAGCAACTTTACCCATCGCCATTGCAGTATCAGGCATTCGAATAACACGTTCATGTACATTTTATGGAATTCTAGGCATGTTAAATACTGGGAAATCTGATAAAGTCAATATGCGTCAAAATCTTTTCCTTATGGACAATAAAGTCTTTCAAACCAGGCTGATAGTTTCATTTGACATAACACGAAACTTGTAAGCCCGTGCGTACATGCCGGAACGGATTTCCACAATGACGATTTCGGTCTTATGCCCGTGCTCTAGTTACAATTATTTTCTCCAATAGCAAATCGATCGTACAATGTATGTGAGTCAATTCGTATGAATGGTAAACATATATGTATGAACATAGGAAGTTACTTTTTATTCAGTATTTTTTAATAACTAGGCCTTCCGTGTCATCATTTATAAAAGTCGTTTATAGACGCTCATAAGAAAAATAAGATATGACTTCATATTCTTTTGTTTTGTTTTCAAAAACTTCTACTCTAATAACTTATAACGAAAGAATTAACTCTGGGTGCACTTTTAATTTTCACTGATTTTGTCTGCCAGAACGTGCTATTTTCAGTACTCACGTGTCATTGTGTTTCTGGGAGTACCTGTATAGTAATACAATCAATCAAATATCTTCACAGAATAAGTAAATAAGTTATTAATGACGAACATACACAAATCAAAACAAATAAAGTTTTGTGTACCTCTTCTTTCAAACTGTCCAAATCTTCTTGAGTTCTGCTTAGCGCAACAGTATCAGCACCAAGTTCAACTAAACGCTTAACAACCTCCCTTCCAATTCCTGCAAAAAATAATATAAAGAAGATTTGCGCTTGTCGGGACACGAAACATACGAGACAAAGATGACTAAGGCTCTTGTCTTTGTGGTATCTAATAGTGCTTACGGGTTATATATACTAGACTCAAAGAGTACATAACATGCTTGTTTAAATTTTAGCATATATTTTCCCTTATAGAGGATTTACGGAAAATAGTTTAACAGATAGAGCCATGGAGTGACTATTCTAGCTATTAAAGTGCAGGAACACCTCGGTTACGACCGACCTTCTGTAAAAGAGAAAGAATAAGTTGCTACAGGGAACGCCACATATATAAGACAGTGCCTCTCCACACAGACCTCCGGGAAAACAACAATCCATAAATCATAAAGCATTTTAGGAGGTTCAAAGGTACATATAATTAAGGGAACAAGGGCACAATGAATGGCCTGGCCAACCAGTCGGCTGGATAGCTTCCTCACACTTTCTAATCGCGGATCCCTTGGGATTCAAACCAGCAGCAGTGAAGGACAAGTGATTTGGGCGAGCATAACTTCTCAACCACAGAGGAGCCCTACTATTTGCGTATGGTGAATAAAACATAGATAACAGTAGCCTGTGAAATGAATGTCTGATTTATAGCTATAGAAATTTTATATTGGATTTTTATCTGGGGAGTAATGATATAATGTACCATTATTACCCAAGTTGCAATAGCATTTGAACAAACACAATGAAACACTAGTTAAACGGTTGCTATGATAGGCGTCAAACATCGGTACTTTCTTGGAATATATAAAATTATATATGATAATTATAATTTCGTGACTAAAGCTTTGAATTGGGACGCGGTCATACACTATGTGCATCTCTCCGTTTATCATCCCTATAGTATATGTATATTCATGAATATACTATAGAAGGGGTTAAGGGAGAGAACTCGTGACAAATCTGCTGTGTGCAAAATCTAGTCCATTATTTTAAATCAAAATAATCGAACAATGTATTTATTGATTTACCTTTTCCGGCCCCTGTTACAAGTGCCCTTTTCCCTTTAAAGGTTATTTCCATAATTGTATATTAAGTCAATATAGCCAACGATATTTAATTGTGCACGTTCAAGCTCCAACACATATGTTGCTTACTAGGATTTAAATTTCGATGACCCTTTTATCATAGATAACGCAGTTCATGTGTGATATCATATAATTGAGCAAAAATAGATTACGTGCCTGCTTAGGCATTAACGTGAAAAGATTGAGTGTGCATTTTGTTTTGAAGTCATTGCACTATATCTAACCAATATATGGGGATCAAGAAATTATATGATAGTGTGTTGAAATTGATGGACGTACTGGGGAGAGAGAGAGGGGGGGGGAGAGGAATGAGAGAGTGGGAGGGAGGGAGAAAAGGGGAGGGTGGGAGGGGGATAGAAAAGGGGAGGGAGGGAGAAAAGGGGAGGGTGGGAGGGAGAAAAGGGGAGGGTGGGAGGGAGTGATCGAGAGGGATGGTGGGTGGGAGGGATCGAGAGGGAGTATGGGGGGGGAGAGAGAGAGAGAGGATGGGAGGGATATAGGGAGGGAGGTTGGTAGAGGGTGGTGGGAGGGAGGGAGAGACAGAGGGTGGGAGGGATATAGGGAGGGAGGTAGATAGAGGGTGGTGGGAGGGAGGGAGGTAGGGAGGGAGGGAAAAGGGAGGGAAAAGGGAGGGAGGGAGGGAGGGAGAGGGAAGGAGGGATGGACGGATGGACGTATACACAGACAGACGGAAACGGAGAGACAGATAGGGTATTGGTAAGCATAACGGACCGGTAATCCGTAGACCCGGGTTCTATTCCCGGTATCGCCTTTGACCGATTTTTCGTGTTCCACAAACATGACTTTATCTCACATAATATTCAATCACTCACAACTACGGTCTACAAATCAAACAAAGTTACAAGAAAAGGCACGGGTGAGCCACCAATCTTTATAGGCGCCTTACTGCTACACTGGGACGGCAGATACCAAAATTACTACCGATATACCTGGGAGTAAATTTGCAGGATGTGGAGCTGATTATTGGGATAGACAACCAAAAGGCAATAACAAACGCTATTGACATGGCAGTGCCTCCCCACACTGACCTCCGGGAAAACAACAATCAATAAAACATAAGGCATTTTAGCAGGTTAAATGGTACATACGTTAGGTAACAGAGGCGCCAGGAATGGCATGGCAGACCATAATGAATAACCAGGAGAATCAAAGAGGACAAACAGTGAAGGAGGGAATTATTGGATGGAAAAGATCACTGGACAAGTCAAGAGAGCTTGCAACAATAGGCCGAAACTGGGCAGAAAATAACCTGAACACTATATAAAGTGAAAGAATTGTATAGGGGAAAGGGAAATATAAAATACATTCAAAACACAAAAAGAAACAATAACCATACAGCGAATTACAGCCTTGGAACTGTCAGTAATAATACTAAATGTGTATCCACCGAGTAATGCGTCTTGACAGAGGGAAGCGTTCCATACAGGTGAGTAGTGGTGTTCATTTTCTGATCAGTATTTCGTAATTTCGATGATTCTGTAGGATATTTTATCGTCTGAACGACGGTGAATGTCTAAATTTACTATAAAAACAATACAAAGCGATATCGTTGCGGAATAAAGCTTATATTGTCCGTTTAAATTTGACATATAGAAAAAAAATGTAAAAAAGTCGCCTTTAACTGCTCGATTTTAATCGTTTTGCGATAGAATCGATAAGTTTTACTCCATATATCAACACATATATCATTTATGAACAATTCTAGCAAGTTGCAAGTCTGTCGGTGCTCTTAAACCGACGTTTGATCCTTCCAAAGGGACCCTGGTATGCACAAATATGATGACGTTTACCACAGAGGGTATGTGTGCATAGCACTCGACGCATGGCAACGGATTGCCTATGGATTTAACGAGTGTCATTTGTTGAAATCTGAAATAGATTGTGATCCAGCTACTGAGGAGAATTCAATTTTGTGTGTGATGCAGAACATTAAAAAGACAAAACTCGATTTTTTAAACTATAATGGAACTATTTCTTTGGTCTTGAAAGTTTCATTTTTCTTCTTTTTAATAGTGCCGTATTATTTATTCAATCTATACATATATATTTTTAATTCCACTCAGAAAAAAACATTTTTTGAAAAAAATATCGAGCTTTTCTGAAAGTGCCATTTAATATCCACACTTTTAAATTATTAATGTAAACATTTTCTGTTATAGATAATACATGCATAAAACCACACTTGTCAATAAAATCAAAATTAAGCATATTGTAAATATTTGATTTGATGAAGATGTTCAGAAACAAATGCGGTCCAACTATTCTGAACAATGGTTTAAGAATGCCGTGTTTGATCATTCTGTCGACTTACGGTCAAAATACTTTTTCCTAAATAACGAAATAAGAGAGATTTATTCTGTGTTCTATATTGTTAAGACAATTTTGTGAAGTCCGTTTTGGTCCTTAGAAATGATTGCTTCATTATATTATATTTATTGTTAAAGGGATCTGCTCGGTAGCCCAGTTGGTAGACCTTTTGACTGTCTTCTGGGAGGGCTAAGTTCGATTCCTGGTCTGGACAGGTTCTTCTGTGGCATTTGACTAGGGTCATTTCTCCTCACCCCTCTGATTCATGTGGAGAACTTGTCAGCTGTTGATAGAAGGGCAATTTAATTCTTGCTGATATTTAATGCCAGGAAAACTGGTCAGGTCATATCTAACGGAAAATGTGTTGAAAATGGGCGTTAAACGCATTAAAAAACAAAGCAAACTTGTTATGGGGGACTCGATGGAATATATTTTCACTTGTAACATTCCTTGAAAATGAATTAACCTATGGTATCAATTTTAAACATTTGTCCAATATGGTAGATGTCTTGTGCAGCCCCCATAAAGTCAGACACTTTTTTTTGCTTACACCATTTTAATTTCATTTATTTATTCCATATGTAATGATTCTTCGTTTCTTTCATTCATTAAGGAAACGCTTTCACCATTTCTTGATTCTACTTCCTTCAAAGTTACTCCGTCCCTTCTACATCTGGACTTCTTGTCTAACCTTCTTCTCACAATAGAGCCGACACACGCATGTTGGTTTTATATGTACCAAGATGCTATATTTGTCTTCAACAACGCATGAACAGATATTATGTACAAGTATTTCATCCGTTTGGTATTCCTGAGATAAACAATGTACATGTATTCATGTGAAACACTTTCAATCTGGTGCGATACGTTTAACTAAAACAGAAAAAAACAGGGGAAATTATTTCATATCTAAGGGACAAATGAATTCTAATCAACGAGACGCTCAGACAAACGAATGTGCAGTCATATACATTCTTAATGATAAATTTGTTTTGCTATATTTTACTTGAATGTTTTATATGTTGACACGAATAAAACAATGTCACCATTTCCAGTGTAAAGATAACACACACTAATTGCAATAACTAAAGAGACACATGGAAATTAAATAAATACCAATTCAAATGCACTTTCATAGGCTATTCTTGCCATTTAGAAAGATTGAAACATAAAACAACTTGTTTTATGTATATATTTACCTCTTAAGAATAGGTTTCTAACAACTTTGGACATAACAAATTAATTTCATCATATTATTAGCATTAAATTACTCATTTACAGAATTTCAAGCGAAATTATATATTTACCTCTTAAGAATAGGTTTCTAACAACTTTGGACATAACAAATTAATTTCATCATATTATTAGCATTAAATTACTCAATTACAGAATTTCAAGCGAAATTACGTCGATGTAGCCATTTGTTGCATTCTAATAATACATCAATCAATGATAGCTGTACAGAAGTTACAGTCCTATTACTGTCTGTTTTATATATATCGTATAGCTCACGCCCCGAGTGTTACGGAAGCGACAAACTCAGTTTTAGTAAAACTCATATCCAATTCTTAATAACCATATGCTTTCTTCTGAACATCCCACACACCAGCAAATGTTTCAATCACCGGACGATATCTTGGTATACTTCAAGTTGATGAAAATTTAACTACAGGACACACGATATGCTTAGTTGCAAAAGAAACAATATGAGATCGATTTCATGACCTAAATAAACAGAGTATCAGTGACATCGATAGCAAATTTATTAAATTTATAGAAGAAATACAACAACGCATAGTGATACAAAATAGTCATTGTGTTTACATGTTTTGTGTCCAGTGTCAATTAACCGTTGAAAAAATCAAATTTGGTTGCAAACCAACTGATTCTTTAAAACATCGACATTTCTACATACGAATCTCTCGACAAAGAACCCCGTTCATCGTATCAACACATATAAGTCATAAAATGGATTGGTTGCATAGCCATATCCTCCAGCTATATAGTGTTCCAAACTGCAATCAAAACATCGGCAGTTGCTGTAAGGTGAGTTGTAATTCATAGAAACAAACCACGGCATCTCTGCTTCGCAAAATGTGACGCAGATATGTTCCTCGCTGACATCAGCCGCAAAAGCAGAATTGCAGTAACTGTAGTTTGTCAGCTCAACACTGGCGTAAAACCGAAAGCAGCTCTCACCAAAGCACACCACTGAAACAAAAGAACATCGGTATAAATTGTTTTCAGTGAAACTTCTCAGAACAAGCCTCTGTTGAACAACAACCTCTTTCAAAGAACGTTTTATATTCCTCTCACTAAACATTTACATATAGTTTAACCTCTGTAGAGACACAAACACTCTACGGCAGTCGAAATGTGCATCTCCCTAAGGGTGTTACACTGAAGAGGGTTGATTTGTGTTCCCCGCTATGGGTCTATATATATATGACAATAAGAAACAGCAAGCAACAAAATGTTGTGATAAATTGGTTGTGGTGTGGTTGCAAACTCCTCGAAGTATGATAATGCCCTTTTCTTAGTAGTAACCATTGACACTACAAACGTATCCTTCCTGATCTGGAAGAATTTTATTGTTTTGATGAACTTTATATGCCGCTGGTCAACGGTGAACAAGTTTTTAGTAAAAATATGTGTATGAGGTTTAAATGTTTGAAATGATGACGTGGCCAATGCTACAGTTTTGTCAGTTTGTGACGTAGCGGAATCAGATCAGTGACGTTGAGATATTTTTAATCGAATCGTATGGAATACTTTAGGCGTATTCTGTCTTGATATGACTAGGCTGTTACATGCAAGCATACAGCTTAATGAAATCAAACAATAGGAACATTTCTTATTCCGCCATCATTTAATAAGAGTTGTGTTCTGAACCAGTCAAATTACTGCGCTGAGTTTTTTGTTGCAGTTAATTTTGTTACTATGGTACCAGAGCACATCGAGTTTAAACAAAATGACGAGAACGTAGTTGAAACATACTGATCGATATTGATACCATATTGAAACAACAGAAGTTTGATGTTTGTTTCATCGGGTTTAACGCCATTTCTCAACGATATTTCAGTTAAATACGGCGGCCGGTTCACCTAACCAGTTTTTCCTGGACTGAATTCTTACCAGTACTAACTTATCCTTCCACAAGGAGCCGGCAACTTCTCCACATGTGGAGGAAAATCGACATTTTTGTCAAATTTTCATGGAAGGGTATGACCTGCCGCGACCCGGAATCGAACCCAGATCGCCGGACAGAAGTTTGATGCAAGAACGTTTAAAAGGAGACGGCAGTGGTCGAGGGATACAGCGCCTGACTACTGATCCGAAGGTCGTGAGTTCGAGCACCGTGATGAGAGGGGTTTGATCACAAACTTCACAATCCCTTTATTGGGCACAAAAACTGGTTAACAGCCAGGAAACAGTCATCGAGAATGATTAGTAAAAGTTGTAACAACTTATTACACAAACGATGTAATAAATAATATTAATAAATAATAAATAAGTTTAACCCTTTTTTTAAACGTTAACGTGACATCCCATGTTTGTCTCTCTTCTCATAATACTCTACGGTAGTTTCAAAGCACCCAAATTGCATTTCATGTTACAATGACCTTCGATGGCAAATAAGTCATTCCTTACCAAATAAGTTTCTTATATATTCATTGCATACAATTTGTAATGTCGACCCTTTCGATATGTAAATAACCATCTGGATGTACATAAATATGACACTATTCTAAGTTCTGAATATGTTTTGAAACGCATTTGTATTCGCGACATTCAATGGGATTTCAAATTTACGGTTGTACATTGATCAAATAATCAGTACATGAAAACTAGATTTGTTTTACATCTGGACGCATGGTACCGACATGAAATGATTTGTCCGAAACCCGAACCTCTGCCTAAACGTATGATTGGTTCCGAGCACATCTTAAATCAAATACATGCCATTGATATCATAAAATTAACTTTATGACGTCTATGACCCATGTCACCAGGTAACCCATATAATGTCACGTGACACGTAAAAGATGGCGAAATGAGAAATATTCCTACTTTATTGAACTTGCAAGCTTACAACCATATGTCATATTAGTTTATTAAGAATCGGAGGAGAATCGATGCAGATTATTCAAATACTATTATCAGTACCATTGCGTGAGTATCAAAGCTGAAATGACAATGTTGTCATAAACGTATAAATGCATCATTAAACGAATGTAGAATCACACGGATAAACACAATCTGAGTTTCAAAAAAATGTATCGAAAAAAACCTTGTATGCACTCGGGCAACTTCGACCAGGCTCCATTTGATTGACAAACAATCTCGGAATCTCCGACCAGAATAAAGTTATCGCCACACACCACCGTCAATGAAGAGTTGAACGTAGTGTCTGTGCCGTTAAATGTGCTGTAACTTATTTTTGGATAACCACAATCTGAAAACGTCAACGGTTTGGCTTTAAAGTAGCAATCAAAATTAGATTGAACATCTATTTACTTAAATACAGTCGGACCTCGTTTATTCGACAACCTTCTATCCGAATACTTGAACATTATCATCCGAATAAATGTCAGGTCCCGATGTACATTTTGTATCTTCTTAGTCACGTTGAATTGAAATGGGTTATTCGAAACCATGTATTATTCGAATGAACGAGATCCGAATGTATCTAATTTTGATGGTAGACGAGCACATGCCATGCGTTCAGTTAAGGTTTTTGCGGTTCACGTTTCGTAACGTTTTGCAATTTGGTCCCCCGTGTCAATGTGATACGGTGGGCAAGGGATACAATACAAAACGTTCGCAATTGTTAGCCGTAACTGAACGCAGGGCAGATCATGTCATACAGTTAGTATCGGTGGTAAACATGGTAACAGAGGAAGCTTATATATAGGGTAGATTATGGTTTAGCATTTTTAAGACATGTCAAGAATTATGCAATCATCGCAAATGCTACATCAGTGTTAAGTAATTATTTTTAAGCGGCAGATCGTGTTTTTATGTAATTAATGTAACTATGTAAAATAAATACAAATCAAACTGCTTTATTTCTGCACTAAAATCTAAAGATCAATGACAATGACCCATTTCCGGCTGTCTCCGCTTATTTCATTGTCAAAATCATTGTAGTTATTTAATACGTCTTCTGTCACTGATCTTAAGAAATTCTCCGTCACCCCACGCATAATAATGTATCTAAAGCCTTCATGGTTTTATAACATATTTTAACATACACAATAGTAAGGAATCATTGTGGTTTGTTGTCAAATCTATCAACAAATTTAGTTAATATAGACCTATAGTATATTCAGATAATCATGCAACAACATGACCAAATCTAGATATCGGGTGCTGGGTGGAGTAACTAGTTATACTCGTAAGTGTACAATGGTTCTGATTTTACCTCTCATGGTCACCACGAAGGTACAGTAAACCTCACTTAAAGACCACCTCAAAAATAAGACCACCTCAAAATTAAGAACACAATTTTCAAGTCCATTTTCAATGTTTTGCTCTTTGTACAAAATCGATATTAAGACCACCTCAATATTAAGACCAATTTTCAAGGGTCCCAATGTTGGTCGTGTTATTGATGTTTTACTGTATAAAAGAGGTTGAGACTTAACTTTTGGCATGCACGCAGGACTTGCGCTCCAAGTTGCGTCCGATTGACACTGAATCGTCCTCATTCCGAAAAGATCATATCCTACGTCACACGTGACGTCAACAATCGAACCGTATACGGTGGTGGCGTTCGTATTGTATATACCATGCCAAATACCTGGCTCCCCGCAGTCTACGTGAGTGGCATGAAAAATAAGAAATAATATAATGATAAATGTAAACAGCCCCTCTACTTTGGTTACATCCATGGCTCATTTATTCGATTGCCCTTCATATCATAGAACTGAAAATCGATGTAGGCAACGGCCACAAGATATTTCAATATTGAAGAGCAAGGATAGGCTTATTGTTTTAGAAAAAGACTGAAAATACGTCTTCGTCCACACGAGCTGTTTATTAATAATTAATTACAATTTCAGACATGCGCATGTTTCTATATGATTTCGTTTTGCTGTTTACCACTATGCACAAGGTGTTTGATATTGTTCGATATCAACCTCTACTAACGTCTCGTGTCATTCGTGATGGTATGTGAGAGCAAGAGACGAGAACTATGTCCGGAGATTGTTCGATAGCTGAGAGGTTGTTAACAGTAATATTGCCTCAAATTTAAAACGTTTTTCTGCGCGGCCGTACTAACATGGTTTTGCTTTTTGCATATCAGTGTTGTGTAAACCAATCAAATCTTACGTTAAACACTAAACCAACTTCTCTTCAACCGAACAACGTTTGTAACCTTGACGAGGAACTGTTAACCTTTCGATAAAGGGTACGTTGCCGTACCGAAATCTGCTGAATTTCGGTGAATTTACCGAAATCTATTTTGGATCTGGAGTGACCAGCAATCGTAACATTTCGGCATTTTTTATGTCGCACAAGAAAAATATTAACCTTCAAATTGCGCCGACCATCTTTTTCAAGATATTTCTTGTTACCTTTAAGCACGCACTGTGAAACACTCCAACTGCCATTCGCCTCACATGTGATGATAGGTGAACCATTTACCTCATACCCAGTAACACATACGACGTCAATGGTTGTACCATAGGTGGTAGATTTATAGCTGTGTGTGGCAAACATGACATACGGAACTCCACAATCTAAAACATCGACTCACCCGTACATATCTAATATGTTCAAAATTTACCCGAAACCGAACAGTTTTAATGAGAGAAACATGTATGGATTCATTCATATAATCAAAGCATGGCAGTAAAGGTGACAGTACAAATGTATACGTTAGAAAAATGATATATATACTTTACTATATTTTGATTAGTATAATCAGCTTATATAAAGCGACATAGACGTATTATACCGAACAAAGTCACATCAGTTCATCTGTTAATTTATACCAAACAGCATGTTCAATGAAGCAACATGAGTCAGTTATAATGTATATGCCGTCTAGAAATGGTAAACAAAAAAAAGAACACTTGGTCGAAAGGTTGAAGCTTTTGTGTCAGCATCCGATTTGAATGCGCTGTAATTCATTAACTACATATGGTTGTAAAGTAGTCCCCTCACTTAAGTACCGGTGATATAGAATTAAATGTGATCAAAACAAATAAAGCCCGCTTTGTCAATGGGAATGTTACATTGTGACATCACGTGAGGAGTAATAGATGTCAGAATACACTTATTTTATTAACATTTGATAGTTAATACTTGTAACCGATGCTTGCTCTATGTTTGGACTTTACTCAAATATAACCCCCGTACTATATGTTGTGTTGATGGCAGTTCGGTACATTATTGTCAGTTATACGTAGAGGAAGCTCTGTGATCAACATAGTTGACGTAATTGCATTAAGGCGATAATTTACTGTCTCATAAAAATAAGTCGAACTGTTCACATCAATTGCGTAGAAATATGTTTTCGTTGTAAAGATGACACTTATACTAACACAAAAATGGTATGAACAAATTGCTTGTTCTTGGCTAAAACGATACCAATTAGTGATCACTATCCACAAAACACGCAACAAAAATAGCAGATATTCACCTATGTTGATCTTAGAGCTTTCCTCTGGAACTGCCATCAGCACACCGAAATGCCATAAATGCTACTTTTTGTATTTGCGTTTATTTAGATTTTTAGAGGATAGTGCATGATACAGAAGAAGTCCCAGTTCCAGAAGCACCCCTGGTTCTTTTACGTGATCGATGTAAAGCATCATACACGGGACCTCGGTTTTTAAAGTCTCGCCCGTAGGACTGTTAGTACGGTCAGTGATGGAGCGGGATTCGAACCTGCGATATCTGGATTACTAGTCCATCGCGTTACCACTGGACTACGGATCCGCTATAGCCATAAATGCAGGTGGTTTGTGTGGGGTGTATACGGGTGTCCGACCTCTGGCCGTCGGCGTAACATCTTACATACGTCGATCGATATTGACAATATAACCAACAATTAACAAAGTTACTCCTCATATCAAAACAGGTAGTGACTAAAATATAAAATATACGCCTGACATACATACCAACGATATTGCACACAGGACTTTCCGACCACTGGCCGTCGGCATAACATCTGAGTGACGACGGGTTCCCTAATTCGTACCCTTGTATACAACCAATATTCAGATCTGGACCAAATTTAGTACTTGTTAATTGGATGTAGCCAAACTTAAACTTCGGTGGCTTTCCACAATCTTTGACGAACAAATATGAAAAACATAGACAACATTTTTTATTTCGGTGATTCACTGATGACCAAGCACCATGTTCGAAATGTCGTTGCATTAAACTCACTTTTCACCATTTTGGTATTAAAACATTGAGTTACGTACTGTAATTTACTGTATCCAAAAAAATATTTTAAAACAATACCAAACATACGCAAGTATTTCGAATAACAAGCTATGATAGAAAGAAAATGCTATATATACTCGTTCATGTATATGCTGAACACGGCAATACATTAATTTTTAGAGAACCTTCCTTAACATTTCCCAAGTTCATAAAGCTCGACTTTGATTAGCTTATGTAAACCGTAGTTGAGTTCTGGGTAAACCATCTATACATATAACTAAACCGTGCCGAGAAGACCTCAGAATGTCTTGTTTTAAACGACTATCCAAACACAATGAGCTCCACATTTACTATAAAAAACAGACCTATTTCTCTACACACTGAAGTGTTTCCAGTAGGTAGACACATCTGATAGTATGGACAGTCACGCAGACGACAACTTCCGGCTAAGTCCTGAAACAAAAAACTATATATGTATAGCTATTTTCTTAAAATAAGTCAGAAATACTCTATGTTGCAATTCAATTCAGACCAATGGATGGGGTTTTAAATTAATTTTGATTCAACAAATGCGTGTTTTAATCAAGATGTCATATCAAACAGACGTACACATTGAAGACGCTGTACCATTCTGAACGAATAGTTCATCTTAAAAATGCTAATTTTAACGAATAAGACTGAATTGGTATCAACCAACATGAATTCAATGTAGTTTACCATGAATACCAAAACGATAGACTATTAAAATGTATATATTTTGGACTCAATAATCATTATATCGTAGTGAGAACAATAATTATGAATTAGTATAGTAAACGGGGGGTGGGGTATTGATTCCAGGTTTAGCCGTGTTTTTCACGCATTTCACACTCCCTGGCATGAGTATTCGTTAGCAACCCAGGGATCAGCCATTTTTAGCGATTGGTACGCTAACCAATTTGTTGATAAATAAGTTTATATTACACAAACATTGTAAAGAATATGAAACTTTTTTGGTCTCTTCTCTGATTGTTCAAAGTACCCGAATTGCATTTCATTTTACAAAACAACTTTCTGTTTCTTTGATGTTGACGTGTTTACGAACCGAAAGTAGTCAATTTTAGACATCAAAACGATTTTCTGTCACTTTAGGGAAGATTTCTAATATATCGTTTACATGGACAATAGAGTGACATTGGTTGGCAGTATGAACTTATGTACAATTGTTTTTGTTTATTTCAGAAAGCATCATATTCAATAGGCAATGTCTTGCGTTCTTCAATGAAAGCAAAATGTTGTCAGTACCGGAAGACACTCAGGAATTACATTTCAAATTCCTTGCACATATGTGAAGTATGCGATATAAAATCTAATTTTCGATCGCAAGGATGCCATTTCTTATTTAATATGTAAGAAACATTTTACGCACATTCATTACATAAAACTATAGTGCCGCTTTAATACCATTATATATACATTATATAAAAATGGAAGGCAAAATTTTATGTCAACCGCAAAAATGAACTATTATTTTTTCCGCGCAGGCGACATAGTTCATATCATCCGCAACGTCTAGTGTTTCGTATTTAGACTTTATCTTATCATTCACTAGTACATGCGTCTGTTTTTTAAGACGTTTTGGTTACACATTTCGATAAATCAAATATGATTTAGTATTAAGGGCAATAAGCCGAAAAAGAACTGTTTGTCATGATATACATGTAGTAAATATTGACTGCTAGAGAGAGAAATGTGTAACATATTCAATTAAGTTTTAATTTAATATCTAAATTGATAAATAGTCACCTAAAAGTCACCTAATAATATTGCCTTATGATCTGTTGTGGGCCCAAAAACGTAGAAAAAAGACAACATAATGTTTGTTTATGTATACGTACCGGTAACCACAAGCTAATATCAGAATAAACGGATCCTGGAGTGTTCCCAAACTCAAGGTGATTTACTGACGAACTGTCGACATCATTCAATATACATGTCCTGTTGGTTTGGTCGAAAGCGATAGATTTACAACCAGAGAAGGATAAACATAACCTTGCACATGATGCATGTTTGTTCGTGCTGAATAAACCGATTTTGTGGTCCTCGGGTAATCTAGTGTTCACTTCGAACGAAATTTGCTGAATGTATTCCCATCCAATAGTGTAACATATTGTTGCCATGGCAACGATAAACCAAACAAACTTATTCATTTCACGACATTGGTACGTTCATACATCATAATCAATCACCAAAAGTTAAATGATTGGCTTTCCCAGTCCTTGATATGAACTACGCCTTTATCCCGATGCGCATGCGCACAACCACGTGATCAAGGTATTTGTTTTTAGTTATCATGTTACAGGATTGTTTGATAGGGACCATGTTAATTCCTCGAATGTTTAATTAATTGTCATATGATATTATCGTTAAGAATTGTTTGTCTTAAACCAACGAAACTGATAAGGAAACGAAGAACAAATTCGTCAAAGCGTCAAGTTGACACCCAAACCAATAAAGCACGTCTGGCACTTCTTGGCAAGTCCACGCTAGCGTTATGTAATAAAAACACGCGAATCCTCAAACATCCTCATACATCCTCAATGTGAATATGTCTATTAGGCCAGATTACACAAGAAATATCTTGAAAAAAGATGGTCGGGCGCAATCTGAAGCAATGGATTTCGGTAACTTTCCCGTAATTTAGGGAATTTCGGTAATGTAACGTACCCCTTATCGAACGATTAACCAATCCGCGTCAAGGTTACATACGTTGTTCGTTTGAAGAGAAGTTGGCTTAGTGGTTAACGTAAGATGTGACTGGTTTACACAACACTGATATGCAAATAGCAAAGTCATGTTAGTACGGCTGCGCCGAAAAAAACAGAAAAAAACCCTCACTTTTGAATGTAAGAATTGTCACATAAAAATAACCATAGGTTATTTCTCCAAATGTATCTTACTAGCGGTTTATCATTCATAAAACATCAGTGAAAAAAAAGTTTTTAATGCAGGAAGAATCCAAATCCCAAGAAACATGGATGGCTTATGTACTGTACTGGTAGATAGGACGTTTTCGAACCCCACACTTCGTGCCTTCACTTTAGATTTTTACAGTACTTAATATTGAAGACATATGGGAAGCAGGACTTGTTGTCAGGTGAGAGTTCATCAATAAAACAATTCACGAAACATGAATTCAATTAAAATGATCCAAAGATTGAACGAAGATATATCTCATATCTAATTTACAAGAAACGGGACACGTTCATTGACGCAGTTATTAATAATTGATATCGACACGAAACTCTCAAACAAAAAGCTCGATTTCATACCTTGGTCCTGTAATTTGATATATTTATGTCAATATAACTATCAGAGTAAAGACATGTTAATTAGCATACCGCTTTAATCAATGGTTAAGTTAATGCCTCATATCTAGAGCCGACATCAATAAAATTTGATAAGACAGTAGGATGTAGTAAATGTGAGGTCCCAATGTATCTTCTTATGCATGTCGAATTGAAATGGGCTATTGCATAAAAGGAATTTTAAATGTCGTTCAAAGGAGGCAGTCGCTCAAGATATGTGTCGTTCCGAGAGGGAATCATATATCAGTTCAACGTCAAGCAAACAAATTCATAACATGCCTTGGTACCTATCCGTCACCACACCAGCGCATCTAAAGCAGAACCTGATGGATGGATATCCGGATTAGCGTAAATCGAACGTGGAAAGTGTTGGGTAGAAATAGTTTCATTAAAGGATTCATTTAAATCGTGTTATCCCGTGTTTTTGAGTGTGCCTTCGGCCCGTATTCAGAAACCAAAACTCAACTCGTACTCCACTCACAATCATCCAAGTGTCGCTCGAGTGTAGCTGGAGTGATGTTGATTTGTGAATATCAATTTATAGTTAGGGCGAAGTCACACTCAAAACCACGGTTAGAATAATTAAAACCGGATTATCTTGGTGAGTGTGAGTAGCGTTTCTGAATATGGGCCTTCGCCCTAACTAGAACTTGGTATTCACATAGGTTAGGGTAGCTGGAATACACTCCAATGAGTGAGATTTCTTTTAGGGAAAGATTCGGCCACTTGACAGTGACTCCAGCTACACCAAAATGTTGTTTCTGAATACCGATTTAATAGCTCGTGTTAAATTAAGCACCTTTATAGTATTTCTGTGTTTTTTTATCAATTTGCTCGTTTTGATCAATATGTTGGTCTCATATATAAATGTTGTCATTATTTCTTATTTAATAGTGTAATTAATCAACGATGTATATAATCAAGATTATCAAATGCTACATGGAAGTATTGTTTTTTAAGTGGTGTTCAACCTATGTTCGGTGAATACGTACTCAATTCAAACGATTCTCCGCATCATTAACTTTAAGTCGGTATACCTGTTGTGTCCGAAAGTTTTTCAATGTTTCTAACAAGTAAATGCTGCTGAATAAATATCTCTGAATCAAGTATACACCCAATTTGATACGGCTTTCATTATCGATTTATCCATTACATTGTACATCGGTTGGAAAGTTTGTTTAAATCATGTGATATCATTTTAACTCGCTGTAAATAGTTTGTACACCACCCCTATAATGGATATTAAACACGATAATTGAGATTCTGATGCTTATCCATTATGCTATGTAATAAACACGCGGATTTAATAGCTATGCAATTATATGTTCTTTTTCAAAATCAAAAATGGGCCTTTATGATCATGATCATTGAACTAACCTGCAATTTGATATGGACTGATCCAACCAATGACGTTTTGTCAATGTTATTGTGCCTTCAGATCTTGGCCGTACTATAACAACCACTGATAGCTTAAAAAACACAGGCAACAAATAAATGAACGACTTCGGTCATAACAAACACTGAGTGCTTAGAATGTTAATTTAAACATGACGATGAAAAATTGAGCATAAAATACACGTATGCGTCTAATTTCTTGTCAGGTTTTAGTGTACGTAGTGATATTTAAAATTCTACATTTGAAACTATAAAATGATCTTCAATAAATATTTAAAACTAACACATTTTATGAAAATGTAAAACGATTATGGGTTACCAAGTCTATTAAGGGTAAATCTTTCACTTTTCATATATATTACATTTGAAACACAATAAAACAATCTTTATTTTAAAATCAAGCAAGGTTATTATTTTTATTTCATATTTTCATTCAGACAGTGACTCTCATATAGTATACCATGTTGTAAGAAAATCTCTGCGCTAGAAAAAATATAGTAAACTTGTATCGATTTTGCTCTATATTCATATGAAATATTCACTTTTTAAATCTTCATTATCATAAAATCAAGCAAGGTGACCTATCCTTTCTATTTCATATTTTAGTTTAAAGGAAATCTCTGCGTTAGAAAAAAACGGCCTTATTGTAGGATACACCTTTAAAACTATGTTTTTCCATCAAATGTATTTATGTAACCGGTCATATTTTTCCATCTGATTTAGTGGTCTGCAGCATATACTTCAATAGCTGATTATTTCCCTTTTCATATATTCAGTTATTTCCCATGGCGCATATTCTAGTGAAATCCAGTTCTTCCCGCGCTTCAGGGATTATTATCCGTTAATTGATGTCACATGACCTAAACTCGTATGTTTGACCATTCCACTGCTCGGGCGTTACCTGAGAATACCTGTTTGTCTTATTCGAGTTTTCTTACCTTTATCTAGCTGTAATTATTTAATTACTCATTGAGAGTTTTGGGAAGGTCAGTATTTCTTATGTATTGTTGCAATACTGTCTATGGTCGGTTTGCAATTGTGTTGTGCATTGCTAGTTGATATGTTATAATGAACGCACAACATGTGCCGTGCATGGTGTTTGAAATTCTAAATGGTAGCATGTTTATTTCTGTGGTAAAACTCAAAAGTATTCACACCTTATCATTACTCTATTCACCTACTAATATTCAAAGGGGGTCGGCACATAAAAAATTCACTACCATTATATACTATATATACAAGGGGTGCAACTTCCAAAATATCGTTTTCCATACTGACTCGACATAACCGGCTGTAACTTCCGATCAAATCAACCTTTTTAAACCAATTAAACGGCTATCGACTCTATATACATTTATCTATCCAGAGCACATCAATATTATTTCCTATTCCGACTAAATATGTTGCACTAGCCGCCGAAAACACGCAAAAGTGAGCCAAAAAATCAAGTAGGACAAGTCCGTGGCAGCAACAATGCTGCATACGCAGCATAGAAATAACACGGAAATACAATTACAGAGTCGTAATGAAAAAAAAAATCAATCTTATCTAATTTATAAATACAAAATAAATCGATCGCCATGATATTTTAACGAAGACTATTCACATATGATCCGGGATTATGATTTTAATATCGGTCGGTTTGTTTTCGTCTTGGAAGCTGTCATTTTATCCGTGTGACATTGCAGTTGTAAGCTGATCGCTGATTGGTCGGTCGTCTACTGACAAGCTGGTTCCAAGCGGGGAACCAGCATTGTTATACACCACTAACCAATCAGATCGCATGTTACAAATCGAGAGAGGTCATGGGTCAATTGAAATCTACATGCATATTTGACATTTAATAAATAAACTTCGTTTGTGGAAATACGAAACAAATTCAACGATTAAATATCGAGGTGTGTGAAATATTTTAATATTATCTATAAGACTGAACCGAAATGTTGGTCATTTGAGCCTGGTTAATGCAGTTTATTGTTATTTCAATGCTTCGATGTCACTGGTTGTTGCTGCCACGGACTTGTCCTACTTGATTTTTTGGCTCACTTTTGCGTGTTTTCGGCGGCTAGTGCAACATTTTTAGTCGGAATAGGAAATAATATTGATGTGCTCTGGATAGATAAATGTATATAGAGTCGATAGCCGTTTAATTGGTTTAAAAAGGTTGATTTGATCGGAAGTTACAGCGGGTTATGTCGAGTCAGTATGGAAAACGATTTTTTCGAAGTTGCACCCCTTGTATATATAGTATATAATGGTAGTGAATTTTTTATGTGCCGACCCCCTTTGCTAATATTGCAGTAACCATCACGTGAGACTGAAAGCTGTGTGGAGTGACCGACGTGTGCAGTTTGATCCACAATCGGTAGGTTATGTGAACATGTTATATTATGCATTTTTGTACATTCCTGTGTTATAAGGTATTTTCTCAGTAAGATTCCGAACGTTTCGTAAAGTTTTATTTAATTTGCTATGAACATAAAAGTATTATTTAAATTGCTAGGCGTTTATTTATATCTTTACATGTACGGGTTCATTCCTTCATTGAATTTTTTTCCTATTGTAAGTATGTGTAATTATGTTATTTCAGGACTGTATTATTTCATCGTGCAATCCATCTTTATTCTCATATCTACGTCAGATCATCAGGATTATACAATACAATGTATTGACAGTGAATATCTTGTGTTCTTCTGTCGTGCCACGGACGTACTCATCCATTTATATGTTTATAGGACCGGTAGCGCACGTGTAACATTTATAAACGCGAGTGGATAAAATTATAATGGTCTAAGGTTCTTTTCATCAAGTCGGAATATAAAAATCGGAATGGAACGTATTGTAAAGGACATATATGTCCGTGATTTAGATCTTCTTAAACTTTGATACATAGTGTTGTTTATTTGTTATAATAGACTGATTGTTGATAGTTTCAGTAGTAATTAGATAGCAGTAAAAGAAGCATAGTTTCATTTGATTATTATCAAGAAATTAGTTTCACAGTTGCATAAATAGTTTGATAGTATTTGGTAAAGTTAATTAGTTACAGCAGTAAAACAGGAATTAACTTACGGCATTCTCTTCACTGGAAAACATTATTGTTTTATAATTGTGTTGACTTCTTAGTATATTTACTTGAAATTAATTACAGTTGTTGGAGATTGAAACTTTATTTAATGTTTTCGTTTCAGCTATTGTACATTTAGTTATAAATTGATTATTTTCAGATTTAACTTTATTTCTGGTAATTAGTTTGATTGGACTTATTGAATTTTGTTACATCTCTAAAGGGTACTGAATTTAATACGAATTGATACCCATTACTTTATAACATAAATAATATTATATGAATGAAGACAAGATATCATTTATAGAAGAAATGATTTGATGGTTGGGTGACCAACTTAGATAATTTAATTATTGATAAAAACAAAAGCCTAAAGGCTTATTAGCATTAAGCAATTGTTAATTTGAAATATAATTTGTTTTTCAGTGCCAGTACTGGAATATTATTAACAGTATTATATATCATAATTAAGTAATCTTATTTCATATCGTGTACATTATTATTTTTACTTCGTGACTTTGTCATTTGGATTTGGTTAATTTTGGAAAATCAAATACTTGGACTTACTATATTGAAGTCAACATTTTATTTCAGACTTTTGAAGATTTATTTGTTGTCTACGTTGACATTTTTTATTCATCTTTTGATTTGGTTTATTTGTCTTAGTTTTTTGAAATACTTGAATATTATTTGCTTATAGCATTATTGGGAAATTTGTGTGTGATTGTTTGATTGAATTTGAGTGAGGTGTTTAGTGAAGGGAACAGTACATTATATAGTTACGAAAGTTAAATACGGGATTTATATTTTGTATTTCGACTTAGACAATCGTTATTAGTGAATTTGATTTGGTATAATTAGTTCTTAACGACCAATGTGATAAGGACAATGAATGTTGAACATAAATACGAAATGATGGAGATGGAGGATTATTATTCTCTTTATTTCCCTTGTTAATTCAAGGATTAATACCACAGTATTATAAACAAACATGACAATATATATAAACATGCATAGACATTGAAAATATAGATTACAAGAGCTGTGAAGCACATCGACATAAGAAAAGCATAAACATAAGGAAAGCACAAACATAGGAAATGAACAAACATAGAGAAAGCACAAACTCAGAAATAGTACAAACAAATACATATTTGCAATAAACATTATAAGAACGATGAAGGACAAAGACCTATGAAATGCATGAACATATGAAAAGCACGAACACAGAAAAAAGTACACACAAGTGCGTATTGGACATAAACATTACAGCATTGACGAGGCGCTTTGACATAGGAAAAGTTTTTGAATGGAACAACACACGTCTAGTAAATATACACACGTATAGAAAAGAATCACAGAGAAAGCAATACCAAAAACATATTGGCAATAAGTATTACAGAAACGATGAAACACTTAGACAATAGGAAGAGCATAAGCATAGGAAAGTCACAACCATAGAAAATGCACAGACATGTAGAATGCACAAATATAGAAATTAGAAAAAACACAAGAACTGAGAGTTTACGAACAAATACGTTTTGATAATAAACATTACAAAAACGATTAAGCGCTTAATCATAGGAAGATCACATATCTAGAAATGCACAATCATAGAAAAAAGGACATACGAATAGACATTGGAAATAAACATGACAACGACGATTTAGCATATGTACAAACATAGGCAAGGCATAAACATAGCAAAGCATAACGTTTAACACTGAACATGCATATATATGTAGAATACGGCAAAAAATGCACACATATGCGAGGTTAATATAACATTTGCACAAGTACAAATTCGAGATTGATATACAACCTTCAGCTTGACTTCTACATGTACAATACAGAAACAAAACAAGGACAGTAACTTTTAAGTGCGATAATATATAGTCAAGTTTCATTACAACATCATGCATGCTTTCACTTTATGTAGATTTCTACAATTGATGAGCGATATGTATACATTTTGAAACGTAACTTATAGCTATTCGTAAAAAGTGTTTATGTATTCTTTTGGAAGTTATTGATTGGAGATTTCTTCCGATCATTAGTTGCAATTGTGTTTCATAATCACGATTTAAAAGTTCATGTATAACGTTCTGACCAAAATGAGTGTATATTTGGCTAATGAACAGATCACGGTGTGATTTAATTCTGAAACATTCAAAGAGAATATGATTTAAAGAGTTCCCGTATATTATTCCACAAAAATGACACAGATATTTAGTGGAGTTGTCACGTTTACGGTTAATCCAGAATTTGCTAACGCTGTTAGCATTAGATAGGCTTGAGCGATATATCGCACATTCCCATACTAAAGCATGTTCTATATTAGTATGTAACACTCTGAATCTTTTAAAATCGTCATCTTTATGCATACGTTCACTCCCAACATTTTATTTCGACTGTATGTATGCTTCTTTTGCAAACTGATTTCCATACATTTTTATTTGGAAATCTACCTGTCGTGAGTGTAATTAATGAGAAAGTGAGATATTCCATATTTGAGAAGTAAGTCTACAACGTCGGGAATGAATCCTTTTTGCTTATCGTCCGTTCTGCAAATGTATAATGAGAGTCGTGCGTTGAAGACTTGTTTAACCAATAACGTGTTGGGGGTATTACATAAATTGCCTAGAAAACATAGCTTTTAGTATCTACTTGGGAGCGCATAGATTTCCAGCCGATCATGCTGAGGCATATGTCCGTTCGTGTACGGAGTGGAAAATTTTGAACTCTTTTTGCAGCTAGCTTAAGGAATTTTTCAAGACAATTAGAATCCTGATTTCTTAAGTTATTCCATAATTCTGCCCCTTATAAAAGTATTGGTATGCATATTTTTAATGCGCTATTGACCTTGTCTATGTCGTTCAGTTTGTCATTTAGGTGAATACCAACGTGCTTGACTTTTTGGGTATGCGTTATAAGATTATTGCCAAGATACAGGTTGGTCGGTTTCCAGTTTCGCGCTTTTTTTCCGAATTCAATGATGAAGCTTTTACTTGCATTTATTATATATATGTTTTTGCATGTATACTGGTATGTCAGATCTAGCATGTTTTGAAGGTTACATGGACTAGTCGAAGAGAGCGCTATATCATCTGCGAGAGTTGTGTTTCCAGTTTTATTACCAAGGATACACGTACCAAGCCCACTTTGTTCAAAAATGTTTAGTAATTCGTCTATAAATAAGTTATATATCCAAGTGGAGATAACCCCTCGACATGTTCGAATGAATGTCAACTAAAATTGACCACATTTTCCCTTTAATACCTATACGGGCTAATTTGTCGAAAACGGCATTTAACCACACGATATCAAATGCTTGACGTGTTTCGAGCATCGCGACGTAAACCTTACTTCCAAGTTCTAAATTGTGAAATATTGATTCTTGCAAGTTAAACGACGCTGTTATTGCACTAATGTGTTTCTGGTAGGCATTCTGTTGTTTATTTGGATAAGAAATGTTTGATTGTGATATCCAATCAGTTAATCTTTCGTGCAGCTTTTTTTCAAATAATTTGTATATTACAGGTAATAAAGTGATTGGTTTGTAATTACTTGGGTCTGTTCGGGATTTTCCATTTTCCTTGTATATCGGTATAATCATACCTTTTTTTGACATTGTAGGTAAGTAACTCCCTGCGATTATTTTATTGAAAAGCTCTGTTATTGCTAGTGTAAGATAGTAACCGCCAAATTTAAGATGTTCGTTTGTCACAGAATCAAAGGATGCAGCCTTATTGTTCTTAAGCGATTTAATCGATTTTTCTACGTAGTCCGTTTTTGTTTATTTCGTTCTCAACTGAAAGTTTATATACGGAGTCGAAGTGGTCTTCGTCTAGAGTAGAGTACAATTCTTCGAAATATTGTGAAAACCTTTCAGCAATATCTTGGGGATTGCGCGTCGTGCCCTTTTCAGTTTTGAGCTGGGTGCATGTCAGGTGTGATTTACGTTTTCTCGATTTTACAAGACCCCAAAATAACTTGTTGTCGCATTCAGGTGCTTCATTTAATTGTGCAATGAATTTATTTTCAACGCTTGTCAATGGAACATTTTTGAATTTTAACAAACTCTCGTTTTAGTGATTTGTACATGGCATATGTTTCGTGGCACATTCCTCTCGGTCGGCCATCCGCTATCCACCTACGACTCGCTTCTCGCTGTGCTTTATGGGCAGCTTTAACCTTTGGTGACCAATATGGTTTCGCGTGACGATTGAATTTTGCTTTTGGTAAACTCTTATTCGCTGCATTGCAGATAGCGTTTACAATGTCTTCGTACATTTTATTTACATTTTCTTTGTTGATATGTTTTAGAGGAGATCTTAAGTTTGATTGGTATAGATTGATGTTAGCTTCGGTAATTTTGTGCCAAGCAAAGCTACTGGGTGTGTGTTTTATGTGCATCGCGTTTACTGATGTTCTGATGGTTGTTAAAATTGGTAGATGGTCAGAGACAAGGTACATGTCGTTGTATAGAATTCCAGTACGGGTAATGAGATTTGTATCAGTGTTATACATAATGACATGGTCAAGTGATTTTTCCATAGTTGTGAAGGTAAATGATGGTCCTTTACATAAAGGAGAATGGACGAGTGATGACATTTCATTTCGGTTTAAAATTGAGTGAGTGATATGTCTCTGAATGATGGATTGTCATTCATTGAGAACGTAGTAACTTCGCCATTCATATCACCAAGTATAATTACTTGCCCAGATTCGGAGTAGGTGTTACATAAAGCTTGTAATGTATTAAGGCAGTCTGTTTACTTATCATTGGTGTATTTCGAAGATGGCATGTATACACAAATGGCGAAAATTCTTTCATTGTTGTTACAGAATATTTCTAGACCTAGAAAGCGTTCATTCGCGATCTCGTCCATTTTCCTTAATGTAAATTCCAAAGATGATTTATACATTATTGATACGCCTCCTGTTCCACACTTAAGGTTACCAAATAAATCGCGAGTGTCATCACAGTTTGTAATATTGCTGTAATCAGTAGCAATCGTACTCATAAAATATTTTGAATGATCAAACAATTTGTGTTCGGTAATGAAGGCAATGTCTATATTTTCAATTTCAAGTAATTTTGATAGGCTAGCTGCTGATGACATGATTCCTCTGACATTCCACGTAACGAACCGTAGTTCAGAGGTGTTCACTGTACAGGAATCTTACACATTAGTCAATGTTACTGTAATCAGGTTGATCGGTGTAAGAGCCGTAGCCGTGTTGTTCATTGTAATTGTAGCGGGAGGATCTTTGTTGATCGTTCTTGGTATATTTGTTCCACGCGTTTTTCCCAAGCCATTTGCGACACGTTATGAACCTCGGCCAGAACTGTTCATCTTCGAGAATATAACATTTATAGCTTGGAATTACGAGCTTTACTGCAAGGTCACCACGTTTGCTTTGGAAGAGGAATCGTTCTACGGGTTCAATATCACGCTATTCTAAGTACTGTTTTAGTCCATTGAATCTGGCGCTATACCCCCGACATAATACGACTTTGTGCGTCCTCTATATACTCCTTTAAATGTTGTCGTCATGATTATTTTTGATTCAGACGATTTTCAGTCTATGTGACGATATTACTGTTTCTATCTTTTTCACGTCAGTATGGTTGTTTTCTGTCGGTGTGTTTCTTTGCCAGCGCATCTAGATTTGTTGAAGTTCATTGTTTTTTCTTCAGTATGGTTTGATACATCTTGCTGATTGACAGTAGTGCTATTTGATTTTTGAGTAATTGGAGGAGCCGATTTCAGTACTTCAGCGTATGAAGGGATCTTCTCAATTGGATTTGGTTCATCTACGATAGTGTGTTCGATCTGGTTTTCTGGTACAATAGTTTCTAGTTTTTGCTCATCACTATTTATCATTGAATGGAGCATTTTGAGTTCTTCTTTTAATCTAATATTTTCTTCGTCTAACTTGTCTACGTTTACTTTTAGATTATGGACCAGTACTCTATCAGATTTTCTATCTTCTTCTAGCTTTGCACATATGTTCCCCATGTCTATAACTGACGCTACAAGTTTGCTGATTTCCGTAGTAAGTTCTTGAGTCATATGTCTTTTCGCTGACATTTCTTCCTCAATATTTTTCATTTTCGTGTGGATGTAACATTTCTTTTGACTTGCTAAAGATGCTGTCGATTTCACTATTATCACCTTGTAGAAACATGTTAATAATATAACAGACAGATGCAAGTTTTAAGGATGGGGGGTTTCGTCGAGATCCCCTTCTGTTAATCAAAACTGGACATCGCTAGTGGTACTGTAGCGCTACCATTGTCAGAGCAGGATATAGCACTACTTGAGGCGTTTCATCAACTTAAAATGGATCCTGGTATATCAGGAGCTGAGGACTTGGCAACACTTTTGCACAGTTTCAACAAGAAGGCTCATTCTGAGACAGCGGACTCGAGTTTATTGGACTGGAAACCACCCATACCAACATCTGCAACTATGGCTCCTCATGCCGCCAGCCCGACTGTTAGCCAGCCACACACTACCAGTAGTGGCATGTCCCAACCAACATTGAAAGTGGGTAGATTGTATCATTACTCGAAATTGTCTAATTTCTTTGGAGAGGAAGGTAAAGGAGATACCATATATGCCACATTCAGATATGAGGTAGAGTCCCTGCTAGCTGATAAGGTATTCACAGAAGAGCAACTCCTCTTAGGAGTCCGCAGAGCGCTGAAAGGAATGGCAAGTGACATTGTAAGAAGATTAGGAAATTAAAAGGGTAACTGAAAGTACCGGATCCCAAGTTAAAACCCAGTCATCCTGTCCAGAAAGTAGAACGGGAAGATAAGATTGAATTAAACCGCATAGAGGAGATGGTAAAGCAGCTCTCCGAGAAAATAGACCAATTAGAGAAGGCGAAAGAAGGTGAATACGAACATAGAACTTATAATCAGTATGGTAATAGAGGATTTAGGAGAGAGAGATTCAAATAGACGAGGCTACAGCGGACGCGGAAGAGGAGAGTACAGTGAATTCAGTGATTATTTGGCCATAAATAACTTCATAGTATTGACTGATAATAACCCACTGACGTACGTCTTAACAACGGCAAAATTGGATGCCACTGGTCAAAAATGGGCAGCACCGCTAGGACACTACAACTTTAATATATTTTATAGACCCGGAACCATTAACTCGGACGCAGACGCCATGAGTAGATTCCCCTATGAGGCTGAGAAACAAAACCAACAGGATATGTTGAAAATTGAAAACACCGTTGTGAAAGCTATTAGTAGCACTATCAACATTCCATATTATGACACTCTTCCATGTATGAATTTAAACATTGTAGAAGCCACTGAACCCCCAGGACAACCCATTGCACAAGTGAAAATGAGAGAGATAAGACAGAGACAGAGAGAGGATCCGACTATTGAAAAGTGGAGAAAAGCAGTGACAGACCAGGCAGTACCAACTAAGACCTTCACCAAACAGGACCAGATCATGAAGAAGAATTTCAAGAACCTGAAGATGAAAAGAGGAATTTTGTTTCGCGAGATACAGGAAGAAGACATGGTAAAAGAACAGCTTGTCATAACCGATTGTTTTAAGAATGATATACTGCAAGGTCTTCATACAGATGTAGGTCAACCAGACTGATACGGGAACGCTTCTTCTGTCCATGTATGACGCCTGATGTAAACACGTTTGTTTCTAACTGCGATAGATGTCTTAGGAGAAAGATCAACACACATTCTAGAGCTCCACCAGTTAATGTGTCCACAACCTATCCGCTGGAGTTGGTCTGTTTCGATTTCCTTACCCTCGAACCTTCTAAGGGTGGCTATGGCAAAATCACAGACCACTTTACTAAGTTGGCTGCAGCTATACCAACGCATAATCAAACTTCAAAGACAACTGCTGAGGCTTTCTATAATCACTTTATAGTACATTACGGCATACCGACTCGACTCCATTCAGATCAAGGAGCCAACTTCGAATCGAACATCATCAAGGAACTTTTTAAAATTTCAAATATGCAGAAATCGCACACTTCTATTTACCATCCGCAAGGAAACGCTGGATCTGAACGATTGAACAGAACACTTTTGGAAATGCTTGGAACTTTGGAAAATTCTATGAAAGCTGACTGGAAGAAGTACATTAATTCACTATGCGTACAATTGTACTCTTCATGAGTGACTTTATTTTACTAGAACTTAATCCTATGAGTTGATGTTTGGAAGGAAGCCTCGACTACCAATCGATGCCATGTTTGAAGGGGCTGGTGAAGAGAAGACCAAGAAGACGATTCAAGAGTATATTACAGATTTGAGAGAAAGGATTATCAAGACCAGAGCAATTGTGGTACAACATACAGAATCAAAAGAAATACTATGACGGAAGATAAGAGGGGTGAAATTGGAACTTGGAAACCAAATATTGGTAAGGATACTCTCACATGGTGAAGGCAAACATAAGCATGCCGATAAGTTTGAGGAAGACATTTATACTATGGTAGAACAAGCGAGAGCCTACATTCCAGTGTACAAGGTGAGGAGTAAGAATGGGAGAAAAAAGTGCTACACGGAAATCACTTGTTCCCAGTGAAGGGCGGGGAGAAAGCAATTGATGAAGAGCAACCTGCATTAGCAGTAGACAGAGAAACCAAGTGAAAGGGATGCATCCAGAACTGACAACAGTGACGTCACAGATGAGTCTAATGATGATGTTGGAATATATCTTGTACCAACCACAAGTGAAAAAGGGGACGCCTGTGAAGCTTAGGGACATCATACAGATGGCAGCGATAATCAAAGTGAAGAGGAGGAGGTAAGAAGATTCTAATACAGTAGAACCACGAGAAGACTCAGTAGATACTGATGTATCAGTTGATATTCAGGGAGACATAGATACAGAAATTGAAGAGGTTGCTGACACGGAGGTTGTAACTGGAGGAGCGATAGAAGATACCGATGTTACTCAAGAGAAAGAAGAAGCAGACGAAACTCTGGAGACTACTGAAGTAGAAAGTATAAATGTTGATGGAGACACAGTACATAACACCACCGAAGATGAGACTGTCCAGAGGTCAGAGCCAAAGCGTAGAAGACAATTACCGACAGCTCCATCCAGGAGAACGGAGAGGACAAGAAGGATGCCGGATAAATAAAACGTCATTCAGACATACAGCCTAGTGCATAGTATGCCATATGATAGCCGTTTTCAGGCATTGGAGGTCAAGATGGCATCTGGAGTTTTGAGCACTATGGACGTTGACACTGCCAGACGGGTTATAAATGCCATAATGCATTTGTTTTATGTGTGTATTTTAATCATATTTTAATGTTACATTATCTGAACACATTATCTAGTTTGAGGTTTATTATTATTAATACGTAGTCGTATTGTTTTCAGGAGAGGAAGAAGGCGATAATTTACAATTAGTTTTACTTTTCAGGTGGAAAGTCATTAATTTTGCATTTTTCTCATTTTCAGGTGAGGAAGAAGATTGTTATTTTTTTTTTTATATAGATGCGTTACATAAAGCTATGAAGAAGTAGCTGTGTAGTTGACTGCTGTTTTGCTCGCTGTAGTAGTTGGGATCGTTGTATTAGAGTAGTTGTAGTTGGTGTAGGGGTTGTTACTTAGAGGTAATGACAGCATAGTTGTAAGTAGAAATTGGTATGAAATTTAGCTTAGTGTAAACCGCAACTGTGTAGTGATATGTAGTGCACAGGCATTGTGTATACTTATTTTAATGACGGCGTGTTAACGTGTGGTTTTTGAGAAAACACATGATCAATGAACAAAACTAAATACATTTTTTTGACATGACAATGACGGGACGTCATTTTTCACAGCGGGGAAGTATGTTACCGGGTCATATTTTGCCATCTGATTTAGAGGTCTGCAGCATATACTTCAATAGCTGATTATTTCCCTTTTCATATATTCAGTTATTTCCAATGGTGCATATTCTAGTGAAATCCAGTCTTCCAGCGCTTCAGGGATTATTATCCGTTAATTGATGCCACATGACCTAAACTCGTATGTTTGACCATTCCACTGCTCGGGCGTTACCTGAGAAAACCTGTTTGTCTTATTCGAGTTTTCTTACCTTTATCTAGCTGTTAGCTTTAATTATTTAATAACTCATTGAGAGTTTTGGGAAGGTCAGTATTTCTTATGTATTGTTGCAATACTGTCTATGGTCGGTTTGTTATTGTGTCGTGCATTGCTAGTTGATATGTTATAATGAACGCACAACATGTGCCGTGCATGGTGTTTGAAATTCTAAATGGTAGCATGTTTATTTCTGTGGTAAAACTCAAAAGTATTCACCTTATCATTACTCTATTTACCTATTAATATTGCAGTAACCATCACGTGAGACTGAAAGCAGCGTGGAGTGACCGACGTGTGCAGTTTGATCCACAATCGGTAGGTTATGTGAACATATTATGATATTATGTATTTTTGTACATTCCTGTGTTATAAGGTATTATCTCAGTAAGATTCGATAATGGCCACTAGATACACTACAGACGAACGTTACGTTAAGTTTTATTTAATTTGCTATGAACATAAAAGTATTATTTAAATTGCTAGGTGTTTAATTATATCTTTACATGTACGGGTTCATTCCTTCATTGAAATGTGTTCCTATTGTAAGAATGTGTAATTATGTCTTTTCAGGACTGTATTATTTCATCGTGCATCCCATCTTGCGGATATACATCTTCGTGTTCTCACCTATTGTCATATCTACGTCAAACTTTCAGGATTATACAATACATGATGTATTGACAGTGAATATACATCTTATAAACCCTCGATTAACGGAGCTAGTCGTGTCACGGACGTACTCATTCATTTATATGTTTAAAGGTCCGGTAGCGCACGTGTAACATATATAAACGCGAGTGCATAAACTTATAATGGTCTAAGGTTCTTTTCATCAAGTCGGAATATAAAAATCGGAATTGAACGTATTGTAAAGGACATAATAATTTGAGTAAATAGCTTTAAAGTTAAAAAATGACAGGCGTTAAACTTAGACCGTTTGTTACATTGTTTATTATAGTTTTATTTATTAAAAATCTGTCAGTAGTCATTGTATGGATAGTACAGTTTCAATCAAACGAACATAATCATTTGAGAAGTTATTCTTATAAACTCTCTGAGACTCTTGCTTTGACAGATTATATAAATAGTACAATACACGACCGTGAGTTTTTACAGCGGAAAAGACGTTCTTGTAACAACGTAATAACTGAATACAAAGAAAGTTTTGTTGCGATTGAAAATGTTGTAATAAATCCAAAGTACGCTATAGGAAAGCATGGCGGAGAGGAAATCAACTTGGTTCTAAATCAGACCGAAGAAAGTGAATTCTATCATCTTACATCTGGATTTCTTCGTTTGTCTTGCGCTGGTCAAGTCGATTGTTCATTCGTTAATAATTCGGTTTTCAAACAGTATTGTGAAACAATTGCATTGTCCATGAATGCACCGAGAGTGTCAGGCACGGAGTCGAGAACACACGTGGCCATTATCCGCAGAGACTATGCAAACATGTATTGGGTAATGACAGATATATATAATATGTTCTATGTAAGTGCAATTCTCGCAATTCCACCCGAGAATGTGACAATATTATGGATAGATGGACACCCAGCCAGTCTTACGGACAATTTATGGACGAAATTATTTTATAAAGTTGTTCGCATTGGGTCATTAAAGGAACCTTTATTTTTACCCAGATTGATAACGGGAATTTCAGGGAACGCAAGTCCGTTTATACACAAGAGAAAACCACCATATATAGAGGATTTCAGATCCTTTCTGTTGACAAGATTTAATCTGCCAACCGAAAAGATACTCAACTGCAGAAATATCAGCGTACTAATTATATGGAGAAAGGATTACATTGCTCACCCAAGAAACCCTTCAGGAAAAATTCGGAGAAAAATTGGAAACGAAATCGAGTTACTTGATACTATTTCAAAACAACTTCCGGGCCACAATGTGATAGGCTTGCAACTAGACAAATTTCCCATTTACAAACAATTGGAAATGACGTCATCGACGGATATTCTCATTGGAATGCACGGTGCAGGGTTGACACATACATTAGTACAGCCCAGTCATTCGGCACTTCTTGAATTGTTTCCTAAAAATCATAATATGTTGAGTCATTTCCACTACATAGCCGACTGGCGAGGCCTACTCTACAGAAGATGGCAGAATACACTAACTTCTATGGAAATAGACGAGTACACGATACATGTTAATGCAAGTAAAATAGCAGAATTAGTACATGACTGTTATCTCCAAATATGTAAAGATGAAAGTAGACAATCCTAAGAGGCATACAATGTGTTATTTTAAAAAGAAATATAGAACAAATTACAAACTATTGAAATATTGACATTTTTGATAGTAATGATTGTGTATATGTTTGTCCCTTTTGATTCTCCTAGTTAACCCTTATGACCGGCCTGACCATTCCTTGCGCCCCTGTTCCCTTCTCAAAGAATTATTAGATTCTGTACATAACTATTACCGTTAAGTATATATTACAATAGTCTTAAAACTATATTCAGTGATGGCCTTTTGTTGAAAATAATGCCTATATGCTTATTGTATTTTTGTGCATAAAGGAAATACACAAATATACATTATCATGTTGTTATATATTGTAATGTGCTGATTAAGTATTGAAGTTAAATTATATTGAGATCCAATGATAAACCACTCATTAAGCCAAATTAGTAAAATGTGGACTATGTGTCTTGATGGATTTCATTTATACATTCAATACTAAACATACATATTGTTAAACATTTTTTTGCGTTTGTCTTAAATAATTTATTCAGAAGTTAATTCAAGAATGCACATCCATGAGTTAGATGTCAGTTCTAATATGAACCTGTTAGTTGTTAGTCCGTACGTTAGATCTCGAACTCGAATTCATAGCCAGATATTAGTTTAGACCGAAATAAACTGCATTTCAGTGCGTCGGTTTCGATATGTGTTTGCTTATCATGAAACTCTGACTAACATAACTTATTGCCTAAAAACAAATGCCTGTTTCTAAATGTGTTGAAGGTTATTTTGAATTTCAACATAAGATTTAGCAACATCTGTTAGGGTGGTGCCATCACCAAACATGACTTTGTGAGTTCAAATAGAATATCATTGATGTACATGATAAACAGTATAGGCCCATGGGCAAACCTTTGAGTGACGTATGATCTGATATGACCTGCTTCTGAGAGCTATATAGATACATTTACCTTTTGATATCTGTTTGTCGAATATAATTTGAACCACTGAAGTGATGATTGATTGAAATTATTTGATATTTATTTGTCAAGAAGAGTTGAATATTTCACTAGATCAAATTCCTTTGATTTGTACAGAAAGACTGTTCCGACAATTTTACTTCCATTGATGGCATTTATCCACCTGTCTATTATAGATGTCAATGCAGTGTCAGCTCTGAAGCCAGACTGAAATTTGTGTATTAAGTTTTTTGCTTTCAAGATATCTTTTTAAATGATCAGAAACATGGCTATAACACAATATAGTATATTTGAAATTATTGCTGGTGAAGTCAGTAATTTCCGAGAAATATCAGAAATGAATTGCAATCGCTCAAACTTTTATTGAACTTTATTAATACTACAATGACAAGGACGACCCCATGGGGAATAATTAATATATCTAAGGTGATAAATTGTACTGAAAACTTGTGTACTTTGGGTCCAAGTTGAGGGCACGCGGAAACATAAATGTATATATAAAAAGAAAACACACGAATTGCAGGCATTATTGGCAAATATTCTCCGTTTTTTTTTAATATGTACATTTCTGACCTGTTTCTGAATGTTTCATCCATCTTTGATTTGTAAAACGCATTTAACGTGTTTAAGGTCAATGGCTTCATAAACTACAGTTGCTTAATAATAAATAGTCAGAGTAAGCATGTCATACCTCTAAATAAAGCCAGTGGTCCTGCTTTGACCCCAGGCTCTCGGCAAAACGACAATGGAAGAACGCACTCGTGCAGTCTGAATGCTCTCATTCGACATTTCTATAAGAATATATTTATAGATTAATTGCCTTATTGGGCAACAAAACTGACCAGAAATTGTTCATAACATTATTTGCATTCGATTTGAGAAAAACAATGTGTTTTCATCATTACGTCTCAAACGTCGCGTTGTATTACGTTCATTAAGTCGTAACTTAAGGCTAACTTGGTTGTTATTTATACCTAAAAAAATAATTTCCATGAGAAAATAATCGATAAAAAGCGAATGAGAGCAATGACAATATTAAGAATTTTTAGACAAGGCATTTGTTTTTAGACAATAGATTATGGTACCCTCTGTTTTAAGATAAACAAACACATCGAAACCCGCGCACAGAAATACAGTTTATTATGGACTTAACTAATATCTGGAATAAACATCTGAACTCACAACTAATAGCTGTGTATTCATTCCATCATATCCGAACTCACATCTAACTTCTGGCTATGTTTTTTCGAATAAACATCTGAACTAACAACTAATAGCTGTGTATTCGAGAACGAACATCTGAATTAACAACTAACAACTAACAGAGAGAATACGTAACTACAGGGAACGCCACATACACAAGACAGTAACAGCCCACTTCACAGACCTATTTATTGACCAGCCAAATGTTGTCATCGAAGCGGGCATTTTAAAATCTGACCAATCATATTTCACCCAGGAGGCACCAAACGGGATTTTCGTAGGATGTGCGTTCGTTAGCAGTTCGAATTGTGCCGGAAGTAGTTAATATGTTTAAGCATGTATAAAATGACCCTGATAAGACAGGTCCATGATTATAGTATATATATATCCGAGTTAATTTTTTGTAAGGAGTTCGTTTTCAACATGACTGTTGCATAAAACATTATTTCATTTAACATACCGGAATACATCATCTACGCCGTTTGTCTTTTTAAAGATATTTCTTGTTTATAATTCGTATTACAATGTAGCTGTTTAAACAGAAAAACATATTAATTGAAAGTCATCGTCTTAGTGGTCTAACTTAAATAGTGTTGGTCGCTCACGAACAATGTTCAAGGATGGCAAAGTGTAAAGAGAATAAAGCTGTATTTTTTATTATACTAAAATTACGATTAAAACTATTTATGCTGATTCTGTTGAGATGACTAACTAAACAGCATTTGCCACGACTGAAATGAATGGTGAATGATGTTAAGATTTCATAAAGTTAATAATCTCAAAGTGGCAACTAGTCCAAATAATTAGACAACCATGCTAGGTCCTTCATGTTTACCTTCATTTTTCAATATTTTTTTTATATATTTTTCATATTTTACCTTCATTGTCAAGCATGGAGTCTAAAAGCATCTCATCAAAAACGCGTAGCAAAGTCAGTCTCAGCTCAAATTTAAAACACTTGGATTATATTGTTTTACCACATGTTTTTCGGATAGATATGTCAAATTATGCCTAAAGCTGATTTAGTTACATACATAATACCAATGACACACGCAAAAAATGGCAATTATCACGATGTAAACCACCGCCTGCCATTACATACCCGACTACCCATCGGATTTAAACTCAATTTGCATTATCAAAGAGAGTGTATTATGCATGGTTTTTGTTGCAACTGTACCATTATTGATTATTTATTAATGTGTCATAAGTTTTATTGGTGAAATATTTTATTTTATATGCATTAAATCGTCCCGACCAAATTTCAATCGGCCCCTATATAAAAATTGCTACGGGAAAATGACGATATCCCATATTACTCCGCATTTGACAGAAAACGTAAAATGTAAAATATCATCAAAAATGAAGGTAAAACGTGAAGAATACAAATGCTTGGAGTTATATGTGTCGGACTTAGGGATAACACGATAGTTATTTGCATGTAAGAGATTGACTGTTTATTTTATTCAGAGTGTGTATCAACTGTCGGCGTATCGAATGTACCATTCCGTATATGAAACATTCTATCTGGTGGATAAAATAATGGATCGAGGATTTAAGGTGTAAGTATGGACAAACTACATGTTTACACAGCTATTCTTTCAATGTCTTACTTATAACGTACTCGGTTATAATGAATTAGATATAGCGTAATTTCGTTGTATGAATATATCAAAGTTTGGATATAACGAAGTAAATCTCCAGGGGTGCGTTTTATCAAATATTAGCGATGCGATGTCATAAAATCGCAGATCGCTTTCATTTGCGAGTTCATTTGCGATTACCGCTATTTGCGTTTTATCAACACCATCGCAAGTATTCTTTCCGTCAATTAAAGCCGATCGCAAAATTCCTTTTCGCCACTTAGAAAAAATGAGACACCGTCTCCTAAATGACGTCACAGAGCGCACCTGTTTTCGCATTATGTCAAACCACGGACCTATATACATGGATTCGCGACAGGCTGATATTTGTGCTGAACTTGCTTGAAATGACGGCAACGGCGAGATTTCCCAGCCGAGATTTAACAATCGGAACACCTCTAAAATGTTTACTGATGAGAAAAAATTGCGATGTCCGCCATCTTGTTTCTGAATCGAGAGAATCGAGAGAATTTCACTTTTTGACTCGCCGAAATCGTGATGATTACTACAGCTAAACATTTCTTAATGGTATTTATATATTTTGAGTTTATCCTGTTGTTTGCTTGTATGCATTTTTTGGTTCAACACCTAGTTGTTCGACGAAACGAGCGTCGTCTAATCGACTGAAATTTCGATTTACAGGCGATCCGTAAATAACATACTTGGTTAAAAAGTCCGTTATAGAACGTAATTTATTCCCGTCGTTAGCTTGATTTATTTTGTTTTCCGTTATTTATCATCTTTTTGTTTAGAATTATTATTATATAAATCAATAATTGCACTTTTACGGTATCAATTTTGTTGTATAGAAGTTCGGATATATATTTCGGATACATGTTGGTTATAAGATGATAACATCTCGTGTAATCCATCAGCTGATGCTAAATACTAGTATGGCTCTCTACCGACTAAACTTACCGGATGGCCGTCTAACCCTACAGCACTACACTCCTCCCTCTTCCGGCATAAATTTGAGACTCAATGCACCATTTAAGTAATTCAAGGGGGGGAAAGTGCACCCAATGTGGGGCTTGAAAAGCTTGTTATACACATATCAATTATATAATAAAAATGTAAATACACTTTATTGTCATATCATTATAATATAAAATTGTTTTGGATCTGCTATATTAATATAATGTAAAATTTTCTTTATCGTTTCAGGTTTCCTGGATATTTACAAGATGCCTCATAAAAGACAACTTGGTTACAAAAAGAAATATGCTGTGAATTTACAAACATTCGTCAATGAGTTGATATGAATTTTTTCTTGGAAAATACTCCGGAACTTTTCCTTGTACATTTTTAATCCATTTATCATTTTGTGACTGAAATTAATTCAATCTGTTGACTAAGTAAAAGACAATTGTGTAGTATTACCACGGACCTATATACCCGTATGTAGGTCCGTGGTATTACATAAACTAGTGGTTTTTATCGTTGTTGAATATTTTGCGTTGAAATGCAGAGTTCTTGAAATAAAATTGTAATTACTGTTATAGTGTGTGTATTTCCTTTTCAACTAAGTCAGTCTTTCTTTTCACTTCTAGGGGAATGGTGGCGGGGCCCTTAAATAGGGGAAAATAGCGTTGTGAGGGGAAAATAATGTGCATTTAAAGTATACATTTCTATGTCTATATTCACTACACTTCTTTGTTGCAGTGATGTAAACATGTAAATATGCTAACAGATTGGTTAGTTTCATTACAGGTCAATGTTTCTATCTTTCTGACTAAAAATATGAACAATACTGGCAACATATCTCCAATTTAAAAAAAAGCTGTAGGAGGGGAATTTTAACTGAGAAAAGGGGGAAAAACATACTTTTGAGTGAGGGGAATAGGTCCGAATTTCGGCCCCAAAAAGGCCCCCAAAAAACACTGTAAGTTATCTAGATATGGCACTATATCTGCACTAGTCTAGTATTTATATACTAATTACCCATCTAGATTTCATCTAGATTCGTTGTGCAAGCTTTGAGGAAAATTTAGACGGCTGCAACTGTTGGGTTGAAATTCAAACAAAATGTTTCTCTACATTCTCAGTACACAACTCGTGACTGGACTTTATGAGAATGAGCAAGCATATTGTATCTATATAATTGGCATCTATTCAAAGTGGATGGACTGAGGTGTGTTGTGTTATTGTAATGTCTAAGGACATGCTGGATTCATTTAGTACTAGTACTTATTCACTAGACCACGACTTACCGATTGCATTGTTCATGCTTAAGGTCATTTCCACCAATAATTTGAAAGCGGTCAAGTCAATTTTCTACCAAAATATCTTTCTTATACTCTTGTTTTAATTAGTTGCAATTTATATATATCGATGCTAAATTTGCAATAAATGCTTATTTAACGCAACTTAAATCAATTATAACATTAATAATTACTCGCATTAATATTTGATCCAATAATTTTGGCAATATTAGTGAAAAAAATAAAATTAGGGTGACATACCAGTATTGGTTACTTACTTTTGAGTATGTCTGTCTTTCAACGGTAATTTAAATTTAGAGGAGCTAGAAAAGGTTTTATTTCTTCATTTAATTTTTCATTTGCACTGGGTGTTAACAATTTAGGTAAGTAGAAAAATGAGTAATATATCGTATTCAAAACCTAAGTGTCATCAAATTTTGATATAAAAATTCGAATTATAATTGACATTAATTAATAAATATTTCTTACGGTTCATTTAATCTGATTGGTTGATGCTAATTGTTTTGCAATTCGTAAGCCACGCCCTAGACAGAAGATTAGTCCTACTAGTCACTAAATGCCCCATGTGTCAGCTGTAAAAACACAAGAGTCATAAAACCCCAGGAGATCTTTATTATGTGTTAATTTCCTGTTAGATATAATTAATCCCATTGATAATTTCAACGATTAGGTCATATCAATCTTTGATCTCAATACGTAATTTGCACAATGGGGCTGCATCTGTCATCCAAAAATATTTACTTCAAAGACTTAGCCAGCGACTTCAAACATCTTGGAATGTTAATTCTTGTTCAAAATAAAATTGATGTCACAAGAATTGCTGCACAGACAATAAATACCTGGATTTGACCTACTTTAATATTGATTTTTACGCCTTGTGCTAGTGAAAATAGCAGTCTTGTGTACATAAAAAATGTCATGATGGCATATTGCTTGCGTGATCTACATCCATTGTTTGGTCGATTTTTACACCTTTTTAAAGATTATTTAACCCAAATTGTTTTCACAGCAGTCTTTTAAACTATCAAATTGGCGTGGAAATGTATTAATAAACAACATCAACAATACAATTAAACTTCGATGAAAATATCAGAATTAAAGCGGAAAATTACCAACTTGTTTATCTCATTTTGTAAATTACACGGACATTTAATCAACAGAGTCTGAAACGGACGGAAATTAACGGAGTTTGCCGACTTTAGCCGATCGGCAACTTTCGATACTTTCCGAGCGCGCTAAGGATTGTGGGTAATTGCGCGCTAAGGATTATGGGTTTTTTATTCGTTCCTACCGTTTCACGGATATCTGCCTGTCGCGAATCCATGTATATAGGTCCGTGGTCAAACAGACATGTCGAGAAGCTCGAATTTTACACTTGTAGAGCTTTCAACCACTCCTCTGACATTACAGAGATGAAAAACGCCGTGTTGACGGCTGCTTCTCACAAGATGGCCTCTCAACTCCCCGCCCAACTACGTCATCTCCCGCGGTTTTTGCATAGATAAAACCCACATGAACCGTTCTGTGACTAAGACCGGAATCCAAGGTCACTACAATTTTGTAAACAAATGTTATTTGTGAATGCTCCCCCTTTGCAAAAATTTGCATGCGAGTTATTCGCTTACTGTTTACTTTTAACACTTATCATTTTTATGATTACATGTATGTCGGTCATTTTTGCGATGAAATCAGTGGTTTGCGAGTGCCAGAACCCAGTCGCTAATATTTGCGATTTTATACAGGCTAACAGGTGCGCTCGCAACTTTGCGATGTTTAATGAAACGCGATTTGCGATTTTTGTCTGCTATTTTGCGATTATCAGCTGCGATTTGCGTTGCGACCGTTGATAAAACGCCCCCCAGGTCCCCAGAAATTCGTTATAAGCGTATTATCTCACTTCATTCATTTTATTGTATATGTATAAACAGTGTATAGTACTATATCGTGACAATCTCCTGTGGTTACCGTAAATGTATACATATAAATATTTTCGTATATATAATAAATGAACTTAAAAAGAGGTGAATTATAATCACAAATACCCACATTTATACATATATATACTTTATTCCAGTATCATACATCGGTTGGAGGTGTATGGGTAGATATGGCCAGGAACTTGGCTGACAGTCTTATATTACCATTCAATGTTACAGATTATTCTGATACATTACAAGATATGAGTGATGCATTACTGTCACAGTTTGGACAAACATTTACTGATAATGATATCAACCAAGGTAATAATGTGTACTTAAGGTTCAACTATTTCCACAATTTACTTCCATGACCATCAAATTTCGTCTTAGGAGTAAAAGTGAACAAAGAGTGTTTCTAAATTTCTCTGACAATGTCGACTTTTTAAGAAAAGAATGTCTTTCTTTGAATCTCATGGAAGTCGGTTCCATCGGGTGCCGTAGAAACGGCGGCCATTTTTTGGTTAAATGCACGGCTATTGGGAGGAACGGTCATTGTGCCACGATATATTTAAGCTGCTGAATTACAGCATTATACATTTGTAAATGCCCTTCCAAACTACTTGAAATTATATCTATGGATTTAACAAACGGTCCCTTGACAGGAACATTTGTCATGTGTCCAAAATAGTCGATTGAAATCTCCGAATATATCAACTGAGTTATGAAGATTATTAGCGCAACAAAATATTGGGATATCTCCATCAGTTGCAACTATGGAATTCATTCCTATTTGCATGGTTACCGTCAGCGATACGATGAGATATCGTGACAAATGGACGGAATTTTAGATCAAATCAAATATGTTACTTAAATTGTTTGTTTTTGTTATAATGAAATCATAATATTAGTAAATTGGAGTGAAACTATAAATTCGTAAATATGTCCCAGACATACATGATTATTTAATAATTATGAAACAAACTGCCATGGTATTATGATTAATTTTATTGATTAGCCTGTCTAGCAGTTGATATTTGACAGTATTGCAGTCGAGCATATCCTCATACAAGTATAGCGGCATAAACTGTTCAGTTTGTTTCCACGTACCCCGCCCATTTTGTGATTTCCTGATTCTGCACTGTGTATAATTTTCAAATTTCGTTCTTTTGTGTATTTAAAGATAAACTATCTATACAAATAGCTTTTAAAACAAGATCAACACTAGATTATGCTGGCACCGACTGCATATAATATCATTATCATCACCATTAACATCCTCTTAATACATTAGTTAGACCTACCTACCCTATTATTTGTTTAGTGGAAACAAAAACATTGCTTTCTTCAGTTCATGATCAATTCGTAATTTTGTACTCGGCCGATTCTGAGATTGTTAGGATGTTTCCGGTTACTTCCGTAAGGAAGAAAGTAAACGAAAGGTATTTCCTTTAAAATATTTAGTATAGGAGTATACTTTCCCCGCCACCTCCCTTGCTTGCATTTGCTTAATTAATTTAAACAGGTTTTCAAAATTTACATATTGAAGGGAGGTAATTCACCAAACTGATGCAGACCGGGTGTTTAGCAAAATTGAGAATGTTTCCCTTTTTGTAACTGGAAGTATCTGTCTACCATATCAAGAAATATCTTGGAAATAGTGAGCTGCTACATATTGAACTCAGTGTCATGGTACGCTCATTGTCTGTTTTGTCTTATTTAACAAATTATATTGCTTTGCGTAAATCATAATCAACCGATTGTATTAATAAAAATGTGGAATATTTAGTATTTATAGCTAGATACTGGCAACAGCAGCGGACTGGTAAAATAAATTTGGAACAGTAAAATTTAGGCATAAGACGAAACCAAAATTTGTTTTGAATCTATTAAAATTTCAAAAAGATTTTTTTTATTGTTGGGAACAAACAGGGGGCGTATCATGACCGTGCGACCAAATACACGCATCACACATGGAGGTGTTCGTCTCTAATAAGTGACAAACATAAATAAAAGCATACATGCCTCTCTACAAACACACAGACACGTTCCATGACTACCCCTTCTTATCTAGGAGGGAAGAAGGGGTATAGGGAAACAACCACAAAGCAAGTCAAGTGCTAAGCAGAAAGACGCTAAAAAGTCTATGAACAAAACAAAACCGACACCTTATATACAACTGCTAAATCACTTGCGAACGACTTTAAAAAAATGGGCATGACGATACATCTGAGTTTTTTTTAAGTTCAATAATTTAAATTTGACACCAATTGCGACGAATATTGGTCTACAGATTACGTTTTAATTTTCCAACTTGATTTTAAAATTTTGTTGCAATTGGTTGTAAAATGAAAAAGTTATTAGGGACAATATCTGAACAAGGTGTGTCTGTTTACCTCTTGGAAGTAAATATTTGTATCCCCATGCAAAGACCTAAATACCATGGTATTTAGGTCTTTGCCCCAGGGCATAACATTTACACAATACAAAGCCAGACTGTTTCGCACCTTGACATGTACACAGTACAAACAAGATATACCTGGTCACAGGAACAGAAGAACAGAACAGAATGATTTATTAATATCTGGATTTAAGTATAATACTTATCATCCAATATATACAATTTACAATAATAATATTAACATACACTATGAGAGTAAGTACATGTACATTTATACATACAACATAGTCAAACAAAATATTACAAATACGCATGACAAACGACAGTGATACAATATGAATAAAAACAGCATTATAACTATAACATCCAATCAAGAACTTAATAGATTAGTACGTACTTTAATAGCACTTTGTAGATACAATGTCAATCTTTTTAAAACTACATCATTATTAGAACTAAATAATTGAACCAATTTATATATACTGGGTTTTCGCCAATAATATTCATTTATGTATCGCTTTCGTAAAATTTAATATTTGCAACAATTAAGGATAAAATGAAACGCGTCCTCTAAGTTTCCATTGTTACATATTAAGCATATTCGCTCATTTCTCTCTATACGAGATCTTCCGTATCTGCTTGATTCCATTCGCAGACAATGTGCAGAAATACGAAATTTAGTTAAAAGCTTCTACAAGACTTCTTTGTAATTTTGTTAAGGTAAGTTTCGTATTCAAATACATGTTTCAAATGTTTATATACACATAATACTTTGTTTTGAGCTATCTCAGAGTTCCAATTTTGAATAAAACAATCAATTACCCATTGTTTAAAACCACTAATAATGTTGCATGGATCTACAATACTTGCTTGGTTTTCCCAGAAATACCCCAACATGGTTTTAATGTCAGATACCCAGTTGTTCTTATTTAAGTCAAGATCATTCAAAAATGTATGATATAAAAATTTGATAATACAGTTTTCGGTATTAAGCACTTTGCACCAATATTTAAACAATCTTACATAGCGTCCAATATACAGGGGGAAACGACCCAATTCGCCGTAAACAGCACAATTACTTGCATATTGTTTAAAACCCCCAACACTCTTTTACACAATTTTAGATGTACTCCTTCAATCTCCTTTGATTTGGTGTAGCCCCATACCTCACTGCTATAATTTAGAATGTAAGTTACGAATGTATCAAATAATTGACATATTGTCTTCGGGCTAAAATCGAACTCTTTCAAATTGTACATTAAAAAGTTCATTACTTTCAATGATTTTCCAACAATCAGTTAATTATTCATTTCCAGTTTGCCGTTTGAAGTGAAATAGTTCCGAGATAATTAAAATCATCAACTATTTCTAACTCAACACCGTTGTATGTCCATTTTTCGTCACTACTTAAGCGTCCACGCCGTCTAAAAACTATTATTTTTGATTTCTCGGTGTTCACTTCTAAAACCCAATGATTACAATAGTTATATAAGTCATTTAACTTTTGTTGTAAATCTTTGAGTCTGAAAACAAGACCATGTCATCTGCATATATAGAAGTACAGTCGACTCTCGTTAAGACGAATTTTTCGGGACCGTCGGAAATAGTTCGTCTTAACGAAAATTCGTCTTAACGAAAATTCGACTTAAAAGTCGGGGGGTCATTTTGGTGGTGTCACATAAGAAAGTCTAGTTCGTGACGACTGAAATACAAGTTTATGAATATTACTTTAGTTGCAATTTATGTTCTACTCATTAAGAACTTCTAGACGTTATTTTGCAGATTTGTATTGATATGTTGATCATTCATTTTGAATTGAGATAGAATGTTGTATATGCTTTTATTTATCGTCGCCACCGGTTTCCCATATGGGCGACGCCTCCGGAAGAATGTTAGTCATATTAGATTTGGAGGATAGTGCATGATACAGAAGATGCCCCAGTTCCAGAAGCACCCCTGGGTCTTTTACGTGCTCGATGTAAAGCAGAGATAGAATGCTATAAGTTCATAATATTTATACAGTTTTAAGAATTCACTCATTTTGACATGTTTTAACAACAAACGCGGTTTGATCGCCATTTGCATAAAACAAATGTTAAAGATGACGTGTTTTAGTTAAAGTACAAGCTTAATTAAATCACTCATTTTGGCATGTTTTACAAACTATCGGTTTGATCGCAGTGGTCAACAATTCGACAAGTTTGCATTCATACAATGTAGTCTAACATTTTGCAAACATGTACAAATCCTTCAATTATGTAAACAATCGATAATTAAATGTGCGAAAACACAGGTAAATTATCTCATTGACGTGTGAAAACATTCGTCGCCAGCAAGATACGATCCGACTTCGTGTTAAACAATAGATTTAAGGTGCGAACTTGTTAAGCGGGACTTCGAAAAAACTTCGACGTAACGAAAAACTTCGAGACAATAATTCGTCTTAACCGACAGAAATGCATATAGACAAAGAAGGATAAAATCGGGACTTTTGAAGACCACAATAACGGTGAACAGATTTCACCCTGTTTTAATCAAACAATCACGTCAATAAAATAAGACTAGTCATTACAATGCCGTATTCGACATCTTACACGTTCAAACATGGAGCGAATAATTTGTAATAATTTCCCGCTTATTTCTAATCGATATAACTTATACCACAATGCATTTCTATAAACATTGTTAAAACACTTTCTCATATCGACAAACGTCGCATATAATCTGTTATCATTATTTAACATGTGTTGCACTAAGCAATGTAATCTGAAGATTGCATCTGTAGTTAAGAAACCGGGTTTAAATCCGAACTGAGCATCCGAGATGACATGATATTGTGTAGACCATTGGTACATTCGTTTGTTTAGGATAGAAGTGAATATCTTTTATAAAGAACTAACCAATGTAATACCTCGATAATTATTAACATTGTTGACGTCTCCTTTCTTGTGTAAAGGTATAATACTTACCTCCATCCATGATTCAGGAAAATGACCACTGTCAAATATCATATTAAACAAGTCTACCATATGATTTCCAAAAATATCGCCGGACTCGATAAAATACTCGTTTATTAAATAATCGTCTGATCCAGATTTCCCGCGCTTTAATGACTTAATGGCCGATTTAACTTCATCCAGTGTAATAATCGTATCCAGTTCCTCGAATGTCGGATCATTATGGTTATGGCTTGTACACAAATGATAAACCTCACATGCTTTTTACTTGTTCGCTATCACTGAATTTCAGATAAGTTGTCGATGTTGAACAATTAGATCAAGCAATTGATGGCGAGTTTGATAATTTTCATATTTTTTACGTGTTACTTATATTATTAAAAAATTCTAAATAAATGGTTTATTAAGGAACAACTTTAGGTACTATTCTACGTGGAGACAAAATTACTACATGGTGAACTATTTAACATCAATATAGTGACCTCAAACTACGCCTCTTCAGTTCAAATTACCCCCTGAGAATTAAAATTCCCGAAACCAATTCTATATTGTCATGGGCCGTTCAGATCAACCATTGGGTCGTTGCATAATTGTGAAGAATTGTTTGGGCATGATAATTTGTGAATGAGCCATCTTTGTCTTGTTGTGTGAATTTTTATCATATTATACTCTTCAGATCTCTTGAAACAATCTATAGCTAATTTTACTGAAGCTGTACATGCGTTTCAGAAATATGTTCAAGGTGCTAATACGAATGAGTAAGTATGGAATATTTTCAGTACCGTGACGAACCTTCGTTGTTTTATTTTAAGTATTTTACTCCAACTAGCATTGGGCAGTCACCATATAAGTAACAGGAGTTTGCAGTTTCGTTTACAATACTTGCATTGGAAAGAATAAAATTACTAGTAAGCAAATTATCTCGCTTGCTGTATCTCAATGTATATTTTCTAATCACACCATTAACAGTTCGAAATGTGTCAACACGATTTTTTTCAGCTGTATTACTTATCAAGTTTGTGAAATGTTCTTTGAAACAACAAATCATATTTCCCATATTTAACATATATACTTTTCTCTCAGATTAAAATATGTGGACCTAAGTTGTACATGAACGTTCAGTCTGGATCCCATGATCATTTGTGAGTTCTTATTGATAAACGTCATTTCCCAATCTCTGCATTCACCCGTTTCAAAAACTGTATGAAACCAGATGTCTTGTGCCCCTCATATTGATGTTGAAAAACTGTCTGCTGCAATAAAAACCTAGCACCTGTGAGTAGAAATTGGAATACTACAAATCTGTGAGGTATTTACATCCCGAGCAGAATCAGCATGGCCTCTACTGAGTCTGCTGTCTCCATGGGAATGTACACACTCTCGCACACAATAGCCATGTTAACTATCTTCTCTTCCTTGCTGATGGCAACCAACTTGATGTCTTGGTAGAGGACCAACCTCATCTCCTCATATTGGTCCGTGTATATACCATTATATCGTTTCTCATTTTAAAACAAAGAAAACCGAAAATGGAACTAGTCTATATCCCGAGACCTATGTAACTGCTTGCAATCAATCAATCAATCAAGGGCGAACCGGTGGGTGGGGGAAATTCTATGTTGACATTAAACATGCTTTTATTAAAAGCTCCCATGTACAGTATATTTTCCCTACATCAGAATATTCGAACTTGGAATATGATTTATTCAACTTCTTGCACCTGTTTTCTTCAATATTCGTGACAAAATAATAAAATGTGTGTTGTTTACATGAGTATCAGTATCTTTTACCGCCAACAATTTAAACCTGATGCTTTTTTATTCTAAATAATCAGGACTTGTGCCTGTTCCTTGTGCATCGACCTCCTTAGGTACGTTATGTTTTGTGGATTGTTGTTTTCCTGAGGTCTGCGTGGGGAGGTATTGTCTTGTGTATGTGGCGTTCCCCGTAGTTACGTATTCTCTCTGTTTCATATAACATTTTACTCGTACAGACACAGAAGTACGTCAAGGCTGATATAAAGTGTACATTTTGGGTCTTTTGTTTTTACCAATCGCCAAGCATGTCATTCATAAATCATCAGCGAAAAAAAATACAGGAAGAATCCAAATCCAAAGAAACATTGATGGCTTATGTACTGTACTGGTAGATTTCGAGCCCAACGCTTTGTGTCTTCAGTTTGGATTGCTACAGCACTTTATATTACTTAATATATGGGAAGCAGGAATTGTTGTCAGGTGAGATTTCATCAATGAAACAATTCACGAAACAATTGCATTATACATAATCATTATTTATCAAATACGATACACCATTAACATCCTTCACATAAATTCAATTAAAATGATCCAAAGAATGAAGGAAGATATAGCTCATATCTAATTTACAAGAAACGGGACACGTAAATTTACTAAGTTATTAATAATTGATACCGACACGAAAATCTCAAACAAAAAAGCTCGATTTTCATACCTTGGTTCTGTAATTTGATCTATTTCTGTAAATATAACTATCAGAGTAAAGACATGTTAATTAGCATACCGCTTTAATCAATAGTTAAGTTAATGCCTCATATCTAGAGCCGACAGAAATAAAATTTGATAAGACAGAAGGACCTCTTTTATTCGACAATCTTTTATCCGAATACTCGGTATCATCAGAAATATATTTCATGTCCCAATGTATCTTCTTATGCATGTCGAATTAAAATGAACTATTCGAAATTATGTATTATTCGAAAAATAATTTCGGGTCCGATCTATTCGAATGAACGAGATCCAACTGTATATTATTGTCAAGGTATCTCGAAGATAGCTGCATCCTAGGTCTGAGGTTATACATTTGAGAACAGTCTGAAAACTGATTGGCTGGTTTTGCATGTAGTTCAAATATTGACAAATGGTATGGTTGCATCATGAAACTGGTATCTAAACTCTGTTTTATAACCTTGAACCCTGATATGGAACGTACTAGCTAACAAACTGTTATTTTAACATATTGTACCTTATCTCACGACATGGGCCCGGGATAATAACGAATATATACACTCAGCAGTCAAATCTCAGATTACAAAATTTACTCTTATGAGTCTGATAATGACTCATATTGAATGTTAAAATGTATAATAATGTTAACTGAGTGCTGAGTATTTTTGTGGTCCATTTTCATATAGATTTGAGTGTAATACGTGATCAAGGAGTAATTATAAAGTCTGATTGTGGAGCTCAAACACAATAATTACTCCCATATCTCATAATTACCATAAACTTTCAAAGTAAATGGACCAAAAAGATTATTCAGCACTCATTTGACATTTTCATGCATTTTCCTCACTGAAATGTTCAATATCAGAGGAATGAGAGTAAATTGTGTGATATGAGATTTGAGTGCTGAGTATCCGTTATAATCCCGGGCCCTGATCTAAGATATTTTGTGCTGTCGTTATTTCGTTTTGCCGTTCACCTCTACACGATGTGCGATATTGTTCAATGTCATCGCATAGATCGGTATTCATCAATGTGAGAGTAAAGATCGACAACTCTGTTATGAGATTGGTTCGATGCCTGTTAGGTTGTCTATCCTATACTGACCCTTGACGAACAAAGTTGTTTCAAACCTGAAAGTACACATTCCGTAATACTCCACTCACTATTCGCATCACACGTGAACAAACATGTACTATTTGTGTCATAGTCAAGATCACATACGATTTCAGTTGCACTATTAGTTGTGGTGAAGTTGATATTGTAATATGACGCCACTTAAATTTACTATACAAAGCGATATCTTAGCGCCATATTAAAGGTAAAAACTCGCCTTCAACGGATCAAAAGAAATATCATTTACGAACAATTCCAGCGGGTTGCAAGCCTGTCTGGGATCTTAAACCGACGTTTAATCCTTCGAAAGGGTCCCTGGTACGCATAAATATGATGACATATTTTGCAGTGATGACGTTTAGAAAACATTTTACAAACTGACCGCTTTTTTTGCTGTTTCAATTTTGTTTAAACCTTATTAAAACATATACGTCGTATATTACCTACTACAAACACACACAAAAGTGCAAGCAATATAATAGTAGATAGTATAGAATATCACAGATTGTATTCAAATTAACATATCTTCCGTCACATATGTTTATAATCGCGAGTGAATAACATTATAATGGTCTAAGGTTCTTTTCATCAAGTCGGAATATAAAATCGTAATGGAACATATTGTTAAGGACATTACAATTTCAGTAAACATTTTTAAAATTCAAAAATGACATACGTTAAACTTAGACCGTTTGTTACATTGCTTATTATAGTTTTATTAATCAAAATTCTGTCAGTATTCATGGTATGGATAGTACAGTTTCAATCAAACGAATATGATCATTTGAGAAGTGATTCTTACCAACCCTCGGGGGCTCTTGTTGTCAGTTATGTGAAGCGAAATCAAGCATCAATTCGAAATTTGACAGATTATATAGATAATACAATAGACGTACGTGAGTTTTTACAGCGGAAAAGACGTTCTTGTAACAACGTTATCACTGAATACAAAGAAAGTTTTGTTGCGATTGAAAATGTTGTAATAAATCCAAAGTACGCTATAGGAAAGCATGGCGGAGAGGAAATCAACTTGGTTCTAAATCAGACCGCAGAAAGTGAATTCTATCATCTTACATCTGGATTTCTCCGTTTGTCTTGCGCAGGTCCAGTCGATTGTTCATTCGTTAATAATTCGGTTTTCAAACAGTATTGTGAAACAATTGCATTGTCCATGAATGCACCGAGAGTGTCAGGCACGGAGTCGAGAACGAACGTGGCCATTATCCGCAGAGACTATGCAAACATCTATTGGGTAATGACAGATATATATAATATGTTCTATGTAAGTGCAATTCTCGCAATTCCACCCGAGAATGTGACAATATTATGGATAGATGGACACCCAGCCAGTCTTACGGACGCTTTATGGACGAAATTATTTTATAAAGTTGTTCGCATTGGGTCATTAAGGGAACCTTTATTTTTACCTAGATTGATAACGGGAAATTCTCAAGAGAAAACCACCATATATAGAGGATTTCAGATCCTTTCTGTTGACAAGATTTCATCTGCCAACCGAAAAGATACTCAACTGCAGAAACATCAGCGTACTAATTATATGGAGAAAGGATTACATTGCTCACCCAAGAAACCCTTCAGGAAAAATTCGGAGAAAAATTGGAAACGAAATCGAGTTACTTGATACTATTTCAAAACAACTTCCGGGCCACAATGTGATAGGCTTACAACTAGACAAATTTCCCATTCACAAACAATTGCAAATGACGTCATCGACGGATATTCTCATTGGAATGCACGGTGCAGGGTTGACACATACAGTAGTACTACCCAGTCATTCTGCGCTTCTTGAAATGTTTCCTAAAAGTCAGAATATGTTGAGTCATTTCCACTACATAGCCGACTGGCGAGGCCTACTCTACAGAGGATGGAAAAATACACTCGCTTCTATGGAAATAGACAAGTACACGACACATGTCAATGTAAGTAAAATAGCAGAATTAGTACATGACTGTTATCTTCAAATGTGTAAAGATTAAAGTAGACAATCCTAAGAGGTATACAATGTGTTATTTTAAAAATAAATATAGAACAAATAACAAACTATTGAAATATTGACATTTTTGATAGTAATGATTGTGTATATGTTTGTCCCTTTTGATTCTCCTAGTTAATCCTTATGGTCGGCCTGACCATTCCCTTACGTATGTATCATTGAGCCTCCTCAAATACCTTGTGTTTTATGTATTGTTGTTTTCTCGGAGGTGTGTGTAGAGGCATTGTCTAGCAATGTATGTAACGTTCCCTACAATAAATAAACATTTTTTGAAACACTTTTCCTGTTACACTTTTACAAACACGTTCAACACGAAACACGTCACATGTTAACTTTTGAAACACACAATGTTTTCGGGGGAAACACTAGTGTTCCAATTTGAAACGTGTCCATGTGTTTCAAATGGATCACGCGGCACGTTTCAAAGCAGAACACTTCTTCTGTTCCACTTTTAAGACACGTGAATACGTAATGTAAACACGTTGCATTGCAAGAAATGTTTTAAGAATTTGAATTGATAGTCTCCCTTGATTATCCTTGAATCTCAAAGGTGCGAGACTAATTGAATTGTCTCCGTTAGACATCGATCGCGGGGAATGCGTTACGGATAAAAAAATCAATACTTGATCGATATTCGTTCGCGGCTTGATTAGCCGGCCCGCTGTGTTTAGTCAGCATAATGAAATTGCACCGGGCTGTACTAATTTATGATACTTATATTGTAGCCTCTTACGAAACAAATATATTGAATTATGCACTAAGGTTTTGTCTTGTTTTTTTTGCAGATTGTAGCTACTTAGCTTTATAGCATCGGGTGTTTCAAACTGAAACACGTGACATGTTTAAGAAAAAAAGTGTGCTGTTCGAGAACATCTAAAAATTACAGTTCTCAGAGACAATCTAGCATCTTTTTGGAGGAATATCATTGATACAAATCAAGCAAAACAAAACATAGAACAATTAAAAATTGAACAATAACATTTAAATGTGCATGCATGTAATTATACTCTACTGCATAAGGACCATTATTGGAGGTGGATTTATTTTGGCTATATTGGCGGATTTTGTCTGAAGCTCCAACATTTTTTGACCGCCAATTACAGATTCCCTTTACAGGAAAAACATGCAGTCTGATACATAAGATCAAAAATCCAAAAATGTCGTTGATTAACCAGGACTTATTGCATGCTTATATAATAAATTTGCCGACCAAATCTAATTAATAAAAATTAAATGTAAATTTTGGATTTAAGGTAAGGTGACCTGAATGTAAAGTATTATATAAATAGTTCAAAATAAACAAAGCCAAAATACTCCATCAAAAATACAGGTTCATTCACCTTAAGTGATATAATTTCAATGGTAACTTAATAAGTTATTAATTTTCGAAGGCTTCATACATTTTTTTGAAAATTATCCATTTGTACTGACCCGAGTGCTTAACCATCAACGTGTCCTCGTAAGCACTCATTTTCTGCGGAAATAGATCCATTGGCGGAAGGATATTCTCTGCAATCACGTGACCTTGTTTTCCAATGGTCAAAACTTTCCTCTCGTCTTTAACACTGACGAAAATTAGTGTCCGATATGACATGACACTGATTATCTGTTTATGAAGATCTATTGTCCAAATTAGGATGCCTCTTTTACTTAAACAGGTCACTCCTTTAGATGCGCCAACAATTATGTTTCTATTCTGGAAAGCGCAGACGCTTGTTATTCCACGGAAACGCGATTTGTTTCTTCCAAATGTACTCTCTGCAATCGTACGAGACTCTACTAGAAAAGTTGGTGGTTTTCCTGGATGCCTGGTTGGTTTAGGCTGGATAAGATCCACAGATTCCGTCTTATAGTGTTCATTGTCGGAATAGCAGACGACAAACACTGGCGATTGTTCAGGACACCCGCGAATGCCTCGTACACTTTCTAGGTAACTAATATCGTCATATACATTATTCATTATTAACGAGTATAGAATCGTTAGACTCGGAATTGTTTCAAGAATGCTGATGCGTCCGGTCCGTTCTACAAAATATTGATTCAATTTGCGAATGTAGTATTTCGGTTTTTAACAAAAGTTATTGATATATTTTCTAAACGAGTACATTGTCCGATCAAAATATTTATGAGTACACTGTCCGAACGATATTTTTCATTGATCCTATTGGTGACGTGAAAACTTTTTTTCACTTTCTAATATGAAATTGTTCATGCTCAGAACAGCTCCTATATATGATATGTTTTCTTAAAACCACTACATTTCAACACCAGATTTAATGTACAGTGGAGACTCCCAAATCCAAACACCCTTCGGACAAACTATAAAGTTCGGATTAGAGGAGATTCCGGACAGGAGAAGATTTCTCCATTGAATGTCCGTAGGCAAAATATTCTTTCAGTAATTTGAATAAGTTCGCTAGATGATGTTCGCGTTAACGCGACGTAATATATAATGTCTGCGTGCATTCTTTTACTCCTCCGTTTGCCGAGTCATAAGAAAATTTAAGCTGAAGTATTTTACATAAATTATGTAAACTTGTAAATTGAATTCAAAAGCATAAGTTATATGAGACTAACATATTTGTGCTCCTTTCACGCATAGTAGATGTGCAGTGTGATATGCAAAATTCATCCCATCTATATGTAAATTATCATTATAAAATGTGTTTGTTCATTATACAACTTTCAATGAATCATTCAACACATCAAATGATTTTAAACATAGCTGCAATTAAATTTGGGTGTTTCGCGACGTTACCGTCCATAAAACATGAAAATATATCCACATAGTACGGTGTATTTTCAAAATGCCATGCATGTACTTTAAAAGTATGCAACATAGCACGTGACTAACTTGTGTTACAATGCGGGTACTCTGCACCTATTCTAAAGATCCTACCTTATCGTTGACCGTCCAAACACAACAAATGTTGGGGTCGAGCCGACCGAATTTTCAGCCATCTTGTACGGCAGATGTACTTTAGAGACCACATGATACTCCCCGGTGAGAACTTAAAGTTTATTATCGACTTGAGCGATTACAGCTCATCATCGTTAGCAAATATGTACACAAATACATCATGTGAAGTGAAAAAAAATACATATATTAATGGATAACATCAATAGCATTGTAATATTTGTTCTTAAATTACCTATTTCATACATAAAGGTGAATATTACAAGTGATTGTATTTAAACAGATAATAACAAAACAAAACAAATGGGAATAAACTCAATTAATTCTAACATTAAGTATGATATTTCTCTGGTTAAGTGCGTGTATAGTGAATAAAGCCAAGTTATATAAAGTTTTTTTCTCATTTGATTGAAGTACATTTTTCAAATTCTAAACTGAATTCAAACATAAAAAGTCTTTTGAAATAATAAGTCTTAATACATTTCCTACGTAAAAGTTCGAAAACAAGGACATATGCACGTGAAGTGAAATTCATTTTCTTAATCATTTAAATTACAACATAAACAATATCTTTCATTACGTCCCTGCGCGAGTCATGTCCAAGATGTATCAATGGTATTTATAACTCCCTTACTTGGCAATCAGAATATATATATGTAAAGGATAAGACAGGAGATACATAGGCCGTGATAAGTATCTGTTAGTGGATATTCTGTTGATTCCACATGAGCTCTGTATATCAAAGTATTGGTTGATCATAAATTAATAGTAGTTGAAGCAAATCAAGGGGAAAGTGTGCCCCATGCAGGGTTCGAACCCACGACCCCCTACACACTAGTACAACACTCTACCAACTAACTGGCCAGCTGGCTAACCCCACAACACTACACTTCTCCTCCTTAATCCAGCATTAGAGGCTCTACCACCATGGGTTGTTAAACACTGCTGCCACTATTGAAGTAAATCAAGGGAAAGTCCGCAAAATGTCGGGCTCGAACCCACAACCCCCTAAGCACTGGTACAGCACTTTACAGAATGAGCTTACCAAGTGGCCATCTTACATCCACACCACTTCACAGTAAATGAGTTATTTAACTCGCTGTACATGTCATTTGCCTGCAGTCTAATATCCAAGATGATAGCACTGATTAGCAGACTGAAATTCTTATATAGGCCTATTTTACTTTTTATTTGCAATCATGAATTTCACTTGATCCTACCACGGACGACTTATTAAGATCAGAATCTTACATAAATTTACCTGTACGGTGGAGTGTAGCAAATCTGTTGTTTTGTCGTCATCAGCATATCAAACTCAACAATATATCCATGTCAAGGTTCACGCGGTTGACAACTTTCATGTAGTGGAATTTTCTCAGTTTCTGTACAAGTTACACGTCGAATCATTAATGCATTATTGCACGGCGTGTCAACGCCGGGCATATTGAATTATGTTAGCCTCGTTGTGCAATGGACTCGGTTTAGAAAGAAAATGGGGAAAAATCGAACAGAGCCTATTGTGCGCATGCGCAGACCGGCGGGCGTCATTTTTGCTGTTGTAGGCTACAAAAGCTAAATTAAGGTATGTGATTTTGTTGTATATTATGATTTATGTCATTAACTAATCTTTTCAACTGTATAATTATTGAATTTTATCGTTTCAACATTGTGGTTGACCCATCGCGTGGTTGACCTACATTTTATTTGTTCTTGTTATGATGCAGCCGGGCATTCGTCTCTATGCTCTGTTTAATATTTTGCAGTATTTTCCCTCATAGATAAGTCATGTATCGTTCAAACATGCGTGATAATTAACATGTAAACGTTTAAACTCGCAGGTTATATTAAATACACCGATCACATGTTCCAACGTTACAGCGATTTTCCGAAAATGTACTTTCAGTTTCAACTTTCACTTTCGTTATTACATGCAGACTGAATGTGTCATAGATTAAGCGTCGACTCGATTTAGCATATTCCTGTATGACCTCCAATATTTGGAAATGACCCTCGGATATGAAATTGCAATGACCTTCAATTTTAAAAGTCCACGGAAAACACTGCCAATGATAGATGGAGAATCTAAATTAAGATAATTGTCTGATGACATCTTCAAATTGATGCCTTCAGATACACGATCAGCAAATGAATGGCTGTTTTAAAACATTATTTGAGATGAAAGGCAAAATTAATTATTATCCATTGGAAAAAGTCTAATGCAGTATTTTATTGATTTACCTTTTATTGCAGGAAGAAGCTGTATGTGAGGTACTGAGAATGTCAAAATAAAGACAATATATTTTGAAGATGCAACAAACAAATGTTAGTTGGCCTTATGGTGCAAATGTGTGAATGAAACCTTTCAACCTGGAGGCTCGTCATAACAGACAATGTTACAAATACCTACAGAAATGAAGTTTCCCTTTCAACAACATCCAAGACCTTAGTCACGGTATGTCACATGGTTCTCCTACTGTATAATAAACTCACTTTAAACAGATAAAACAAGTGACTTTAAAAGCCTTGGAAAACTCGCGTTGAAATGAGTGTTACATTTCCTGTATATAAGTTCATAATTTGAAGTTTAATGCTTAAATGTTCGTGGAAAAGGTTAATTTGATAGACATGTTGAATGAATAAAATAGCAGTACAAATGCTGTTTTGGTCCTTGAATTTTGTGAAAATACCCTTTGAAGAGTCCTTGAGTTTTTTTCTGGGAAGAGTGGGAAGCCTGATTTTTGTTGTGTCTTGAACAACAGACAAATTGTGAGGTTAATTATTGCAATTATAGGAAATTATACATTGATATTCTGCTATACAAATTTAAATAGCAAGTTCAAATTATTGCAATCCTGTCGCCTGTTAACTTAAGCTAAAATAAAATATTGCAAAAAAATTATGAATTCACTGTAGTACAGTATTTATATCATCCAAAAGGGCATAAAGTTTTTTTTGTGCATTCAGATAGTTTTAGTTTAATAATTTTAGCAGCTGTCAACTGATTCTTTTGAAATATATTGTTATTGGCTAATGCTTTTTAATACCATTAAATTTTACATGGAAACATTAATATGTCATGGTTATAATAAACATGTAACTAAATCCATTGTTAAAGCAGAAAAGTAAAGAAATACACAATTAAAGAACGACAAACCGTCAAAAGGACGATATGCGGCAGCAAGATCAAAGTAATAATTTTTTTTATCATAAACATGATTCGGTCACTCATCCTCACACTCCATCAGAAAGAGTTTTACTATTGTATTTTAACAGACATCAGAATTTCCAGTAGAAGAAGTAATTGAAGAGGTGGCTAGTGTTTGTCAGGAAGAAGATGAGTTCTCCTTCTTAACAATAGATGACAAAGTAGTTGCGGTACCTGTAGGAATGGTGAAGCAGATGTTCCCAGATATGCAAGATGAACATTTAGAGCTTCATATTGTTGCCTTGTGTAAACCTTAAATAAGTGTCACCTGCACTTACAAGGACAGTGAACCCTTATCTATTCGGAACAACTGACACTGCAATCAAAGTTATGCGAACAACTAGATACTTCCATTTCTGATATCATTCGGTATTTATTTATATCCTGGTATTGAAGGTGCTATTTTTTTTTTCATTTGAAAACATGAATTCCTGTGGCATATTCAAAGTACACACCAATTTTGATAAAAAGCATGAAAAATTATGCAATTGTTTACAAGTATGTATTCTTTTGGAATATTTTTGTTGCCAAACTTGAAAAACTGTTGCCAAATTTTTTTTTTTTTTTCACATTTTATGTTATTGGCGAATGGCAGAGTGAACCCTGGAAACAAAAAATGTGGATTTTATTCTTGCTTTACGACTGTTTCAGAGAGAGAAAAAAAACTCCCCTCAACAACCTCTAACACGCCACTTTATTATTTTCTGCATTGGTGGCTTTTAAAAATTGAAATTTACCATTGGCAGTGTAAAAACCAAGTTGGCACTCAAAAGTTAAAAAAAACAACACCAAGTATTTGATACTTGTAACAGTTCTTACAATATAGATAGTTTGTAAGATATCAAGTCTTAGGATTAATGTGTTAATGTGCTTTTGCAATATTCATGTCTTGTCTCAGACTTCCGGTGTCTTATAGCTGTTTGTTTCGCTTTGATATTTTTTAATTATTTAAGTCATTCGAAATGATCCCCCCCCCCCCGACAGACAAATTATGAATACTTTCGACACATCACTATCCCAATTGAAATATTATTATATATGTATATTGCAATATCTCAGTAATGTTCTTCACATTAATATGAATCTCATTAAGGCTTCATTTCTGTGTTTAACACTGCATATGCAATTATACATATATGTGTATATGTAAGAAATGGAAAAATGTTTTTGTCGAAGTAAGTATTATAGTGCACATGTAAGTATATGTTTTTTCTGTATCAATGCACATGTCTTTTATTAGTAGAATATTGATTTAGTAACACTTTTTCAGACAAATCTGCTTGAATATTTAACTGTGCGCTTACATAAGTGTAAGCTGAATTCTATGTATTTTGCTCACCTGAACCAAGTTACCTATTGCCATCACTTACCATATGTTGTCCAATGCGACAGAATTGTCGTAAACGTTTACATTTCCAAAACCCACTTGGACAATTTGAATCAAATTTGGTAGATTTGTTCATTGGATGATTGTCCTCAAATATTGTGTCACACAGCCCCACTCAGTCCCTCTCAAATTCCAAAATAGCCACTAGGGCTTCTGATTGCCAGACATTTTTTCTAAACAAATATATTTACCCTTTGGCTGATTTGCTATGAACATGGCACATGATTGTACTGTACCAAAATTACATCCAACATCTGATTCACACACCTTTTGGATATTATATCTAAAGCTGCTAGACCAGTTTAAACCAAACCTGGTAAAAATGTTCCTTGGATAGCCCTATGCTGTGTCCCCAGTCTACTTTCAACTTTTGATAGAACTGGTCTAACATAATTTCAACATGCTTTCAACATTTTGTTACTGACTAAGCTCAAAAGAGTTTCTTTTAAAACAAAGCTTGGATGATTTGACCTGGTTTCATGTATATACTATAAAAGATGATGTTTTTTGCAATTAAGCTGCATATGAAGTAAACAGTTTAGTAATAATATTTAACTACAATGTATAATTATATAAATGTTGTTATTGCTTGTACATATGTGTTCATCATGTTGTATTTATTATGTCTTCCCCATGTGGTATGTTTGTCTGTCCAGTTTGCCTTGTTCTCCCTTTATCTCCAAAACCCAGTGTTAGATTTTCATCAACTTGCTGGGAAGTGTTAGTATGAAGTCTTGTAGTTCATATTGTAATTTGGGGTCATAATGTTAAAGGTCAAGGTCACAGGTGTCTGAAACTTGGAAACCTTGTCTGGTGTTTATCTCTAAAAAAAACTGTTAGATTTTCATCAAAGTTGTGCTTTGAAAATTAATTGGAAAATACCCCACCACAACAAGATAACTCATAACCTATGGCAAGCTAGTGTTATCATAACTTTATGCCTGGGCATACTGATTTTACTCTAATTTAGTGGGTATAGAATTTAATATGTCATTTCATAATTAAATATTCACAAACGTTACATAAAGGGTCTAATATCTTTGTATTTCATTTATTTACAATCGTGACAAACATTTCACTTGTTTTACAGTCTTAAGGTTCTACCATTATTACTGACCATTTTTCTTTATTTTGGATTGAAAATCTAGCATTTCTAGAACAAGACGGATTGAAGATCTCTTGGAAAAAATGTTTACTCTTTTTCAATAATTTTTTATTCTTTTTCACATTTCTGTCTTATGTTTTTGTTTTATTACATATTCCATGCAAACCTTCTTACCTATTTACACACAAACTTTGATATTATACAACTGTTCAGTTACAAAACAGAAACTTATATGCAACGAGTTGCCAGCTTGGCTACAGAGACAAGTGGTACCGTCCCACACCCCCATTTGTTTGCTTTGATTGTATTGAGTAATCGTTTTTGCTTTTTGGTCAGTATTGCATTATTTCTTTCTACTGTTAATATGTATGTGATATATGTAAATACGTTTATATTTCTCTTTGCTATGTTCTTTTTGTTTACTTCACTAGTCATTCATATGCTATGTCTACTAAACCAGTCTGTATACACCTCCTATCACTTGTATAGATTCAGACATCATTTATAGTTTTCATTTACATATACAATTACACCATTATCCAGTCATCCACAAAGTTTATACTCATTATACATTCACACTGCTTGATAACTTATCCAGTATGTGATGCTAGCATGCGGTTGTTACATACTGAAGTGATCTCACATTTTGACAAGGTGCTATATCATTTAGTGATTAATGTGATTTTTAGCTATCATTTACATTAAATTACACTATTTTTCTAACTTTCAAAATGTCTAAACTCATTTTACATTCACACATTGCTTGATGTCTGTTTGCCCACTGACATGTTGTTAATTACACTGAAGTGATCTCACATTTTGACATGATATGCAATATCATTTAGTGATTATTATTTTTATTTTTTTTGGTAAATACTAATTTATATGTAAATTTGTCGGTATTTCATTATTTATTTCTACCGCGATAATGATTGTGATTTATGTTAATATGTTTCACTCAATTTTTGCATTTTGAGATGCATAATGTTGTCTTAATTTACATGCATGATGTTCATTATCATGAAAGTTTTCCACACTATCAATTTCTATTTATATTTTACTGTCCATACAAAAACTAGTCTGTTCCTTAATAAATTCCTCATAAACTTCTACTAAAACTACAAATGTACTTTATATACATTAATATATAGTTACACATTAAAGCATAGTAAACACATACTGTTAGTTCAAATTAGCAGTTGTTCTATTTCATTTGTTCACGCCGTGCACACACCTTTGCTGCATCAGGCAGCAATGTTTTACTTGTTTTAGCATTGTGCAATGAAGTACCGGTACTACAGTGTTCGTTTTCTATGCGAAACGACTAATTTAAACATTTTACGCGGTCCATGAATCTACCAAAAGTGTCCACAAAAGCAGGTTTACGCCAAAAAATGATAATAGATAAATTATCGATTATATTTTTGCGTAAAACTGTAAATTAATTCATTCCAATTAAAAAAATTCGTAGAAAACTTAAACTGAGCCCAAACTGATTGAAATAGCGCAGAATTTAATAAAACCGTTCACCCGACCCTGTTTTTGTGACCCCTGGACCCTTTAATAGCTAAAGTGACATGAGTGATATACCTACACAAAACCCTAACATAGGGCTACAAAACAACACAGCTAGGCATTATATCCCCACCTTGGTGCTAAAAGCCCGTAATGAGCCCAAACTAATTGAAAAGCGCAGAATTTCATAAAAACATTCTCCCCACTCTAGTTTGGTGACCCCTGGACCCTTAAATAGCTAATATGACACCATGACTGATATACCAACTTGAAGACTATACATAGGGCTACAATACAACACATGCATTATATCCCCAACTTGGGGCTGAAAGCCCGTAATGAGCCCAAACTTATTGAAAAGCGCAGAATTTTTATAAAACCGTTCACCCGAGTCGAATTTGGTGACCCCTTGATCCTTTAATAGCTAATGTGACACCATGAGTCACATACCTCCTAAAGGCCCTTACAAAGGGCTACAATAAAACATAGGCATCATATCCCAACCTAGGGGCTGCATGCCAGTAATGAACCCAAAATTATTGAAAAGAGCTGAATTTATTAAAAACCGTTCCCAGACGCTGTTTTGGTGACCCCTAGACACTTAAATAGGTAATGTGACACCACGTGTAATATTCCAACTTAAATCCTACATATAGGGCTACTATACAATACTGGCAGTATTTTCCCATCTCAGGGCTGAAACCTCGTTATGAGCCCCAAATGACCGAAACATCGGATAGGCTGACAAATGAACTCAATTATGACACGGCGCGTGTTATTAACACGTTTGTGAAAATTGCGCTCAAACAAAACCACAAACAGACATCCAAGTCAAATTCAATCATACCATGTAATATCATTAACAAGGGTTATAACTAAAACAAAAATATTTTCAACCCAGATTCATTTAATTGTCCGTCTAAAATTTAATACTCCGCCAAATCCAAATTCACAAGTACCTCGTGTAGCTTATACAATACACTTCCAACAAACAATAACAAATAGTTCATCTCACCAAAAATCCACAATGCAACGTGAAACGTGCAGAAAGTGCCAGTTTCTTTAGTCTACGACATTGCCATCTTTTCCATCGTCTCTACCATCTTTTCCACATTTGATTTACCTATAATAGTCATACGACCTCATCAGTATATTATATTCAACTGACTTAAACTATTTTCATGTTTAAAAAATGTGTAAACACCTGTTATGTGTAAGGTATATGTTTTTTTACATACCATTTTTGCATGGTAGGTTTGTTGTGATTGTATATTTATTTCTTGTTTCTCATTACACATCGGCAGGGACCCATCAGTGGTACGATACCTGATAACAAATGATATTCTTTTAAATCATTCTAGACGGGTTTAATTATCATTTCTTTCTGCATATACATTGAAACTTATGGCAGATTAAGAAAGATAATGTTGTCTTTAGTTTTCATTACTGTTGGAAAATTAGATGATGTGTATACTAATGACAGTTATTTATATTTTCAGTGTTTGATTAATTCCTGTAATAGTGATTTCCTCCTAGGACTATTGTTCAGAGCTCTAATCGAATTCTCTGGTTTCAGTAATACTATATAGTGATGGAACAAATGTCATTGTAATCATTGCAATATTGGATAATTTTCTTTGACTGTCTATAACATAAGAAATAGAAACATATTTCAATTTTAAATGTTGCGGTCATGGACCAGTGGTTAGTACACTGGACTTGCACCCGGACATATAAACTCATGTGTTTTAGTGTTGTATTGTTCTTTTGTTGTTGTTTTTTTCCAACATGAATCCAATGCTTGTTTCAATCTTTATTTTTCCAAAGTTTTCGAATATTCTACATGTATAAGTATTCCATAGATTATTGGACATACCTCTTCAACCACATAGGTATCGTACAAGGTTTCAACAACAACTTAATCAACCACAATGTATAGGGAAAACAACTGTTTCCTATACTACTTCAGAAAGAGGTTCCATCAGTAACATTTTACAGAGTTACACAGTAGGACTCTAAAAATGGATAAAGACTAATGTGTTTTAACATTTATTTGTATACTCAATAACTTATTATATTGAACATATTACCTCAATAACTTATTATATTCAACTTTTTTACATGGTTATTCAATTGTGATTGTTTAATATTCATTCTTTTGATTCAACACCTGAAAATAAATAAATAATGTTCTTAAAAATCATTCTAGACAATTTTAAATCATTCCGTACTATTTTAAAATCATTCCAGGCTATTTTAAAATTCATTTTTTGTTCTTTTGTTGTATACTTTATTTCTATAACTAGTTCATCCGCTTTTTGTCCAATACAACTAGAAGCTGAAGTTTCAGCCGAAACTGAAGCTTTAACTTCACCTGACATATGAAAAATATTCTCCAGTCTACTTTCCATGATGCAAAAATAAAAATTGAACGAGAATAATGTAGCTGTAGAGCAACAGAACATGTGTGAATCTTGGATGGGGTGGAACCTTATTTGTATATGAATCCCAGATGAGATGATACAAATAATATCGGTAATTGGGTAAGTATGTTGATAATTAACTTACTTTTATAAGAAGCCGACACCCTGAAAAATTCGGTTACTATGCCCAGCATACAATACAAGATTTATATTGTGTATTGATATGTATAATGATGACTATGCACATTGTACATGTCTAAATAAATATTCTGTTCTGTTCTTATAAGTACGTAACGCTTAACCTACCCTAGTTGATTAGAGTACTGATAAATGACATACTCTACAATGTGATCCATTGAAATTTAATAACCGTGAAATTCTGTGTTGCCGAGATACAAATTTATGTGAAACATGAGGTGAGGTTATTAAAAGTGAATATAAAGTACGTGGGATAAAGTAATTCGGATTCAGCGAAAACTGAAACCGTGTCAATATGACCACATTATTGAAAAGACATAATGTTAGTTAGTACGAAAGCTAGGGTGAACGTAGGAACATCAACTCAACCGCACATTCATAATAAAAGAAAATATCGCAGCGATCTAGAATCAACCATACATAAAACAATTTTATGGTTCATAGTTATGAGACTATCCTAACAATTAGTGCTTGTCCTGCACAAACGGGATTATTACTCTTCAGTCATAGGATTAAAAAACACAACATAGATTGACTTGCGCATACCGGGGGTCGAAATAATAGGATTCCAAAATAGTGTCTTTGTCCATGAGTTAGCCGTTGAGATGACGCACCGATACTGACGAACGCGAGCGCGCGCTAACACTATTTATCTCTCCGATCTAAAAATAGAATCTGTCCCAACTAAAAATAGACATCTTCCGCGTAAAATGAATCACGTGATTGGGATAAAAGGACAAAGGATAAAAGGGCAAAGGATAAAAGGGCACGTGGCTCCTATGCAAGTGGCTCCGATGCACATGGCTCCGATGCACGTGGCTCCAATGCACGTGACTCCAATGAACGTGGCTCCACTGCACGTGGCAGGGATAAAAGGATTGGGGGATAGTTTGTATCATCCGTTTACTACTACTTAGAGTGTATGTTGAATTTGTACATGGAATATAAACGTACGGTTTACATTTAAAGTACAGTATCAACTATGTCATAATTTTAAACTGTTAAGTTAAGACACGAAATTGATGGCTATATATATCATGACAGATTAATTATGAAATCCTAAAAAAACATTATATTTACAATGGTTGTGACATTAAGCAGCATTTCATATTGTCTTTAGTAATAGTCTGCATCATTAACATCACCAGCTGAATGACACCCTCAATGACATTTGTCTGTAAAATAAAGTATTAGTTCCTCAATAAATTATATCTTCAAAATCGTGAAAACTCAAGAAAACAATAAATAGTTATGTTACTATGTCTCTAAGATGTGGAGATAATAATAAGAACTACAGAAGTGTTCTTACTATGATTTATTGTACTATTTGATTCCAAGAGTGTGAATATCTAACTGACCCTGTGATAATGCATACACAGCTTTATATGTGATAAGGTAGATAACTCTACCAGATTACCAGATACTATTACATATTTAAGCAAGCTTTCATCCTTCTGAGCATAGAATACCACTCAATATACTGTTTCTTAAGCTCTGAAGTGGAGTGTGACAAAACGCTAGAGGACCCGTGAAGAGCGTGTACTGATTTACTGTGCGCACGAACATTCTTATTCGTAAGATCGAGTTCATACATACGAACGCTTTGATAAAACGGTCGTAAGTCTTTTCGTAAGAAAATTCTTACGAACATTTCGTATCTTACGAACACTCTTTCGTACAAATATTGATAAAACGGGCCCAATGACACGATGTAATATAAGCATTATATTCCCGTCTTGGGGATTAAACCCCTTTCCGAAGACAAACTCGAACACTCCCCGCGATTACTAATAATTTCAGGGCCTAAGTGTCATCACCAGAGTGTTATACATGTTTCTCTCTTGCCCCAAAATATACAACATGACATGTCAATTAACACAGATGAATAAAACTAGTAATTGTCAGTTTTCGTGAACGATGTAAATACTCAAGATTAACATACGCTACATGAAAAAGATGGCCTTTTATTCTTTGTCGCTTTATTAATGTTAATGCAAGTATTGTTTCTAAAAATAGTGTTCAAACTACGTTTGTCGAATAAGTGCTCAATTGTAACAATTATCCGCATCCTTTCCTTTTCTTAAATATTTTTAGTCGGTATATCTGTTAATTGTTTCCGAAAAGCGAGATGAAGATTTCGTGAAATAAACTGAATTAGGTCACAATTTAATGATACATTACACTGTAGTTTACATTTGTATCTGAAATTACCTTTTGCGAAGAAAAGACAAACTATTTCACGTGTTTTGATGTTAATTTGTTGTTTTAATTACAATACAATTTACTTTTATCACTGACGCCATTATTGCTTAACATGTTCGAATATATTACAATTTAGACGCTACGTGTAACTACATTCAATCTTTCATAATAAGTTTCAATGTTTTATGAGTGCAAATAAAGAGCTAACACATGTATTACGTATTAAATTATTATATGTGTTAAGAAAAAGTCATCAATATGCTAAACGCAAAAAAAAGGATTGTTTAAATTCAATGTAATGTTAACAAATGCAGCTTAAATCCGTATGAGCAGGATATTCATTATTCATTTAAAATGTAGGACAAAAATGTCATCTAAACTATCGTTTAATTTCCTCGGTACATTCATTTATGAACAAAATACTTGTTGGATTACGCATGGTACAGCAATTATTTCAATCATTAGACCGTGAAAACTACGTATACGTTGACCGTTAGCTACTCCAGTGAGACGAGTGTGGGTGGGGTTTGTGAATACCAAATTTTCACTTGACCGACACTAACTCGACCATCACTTCAGCTACACTCGAGCGTCACTTGGGTGAGTGTGAGTGGAGAAAGAGTGGAGTGTAGGTTCCTGAATACGGGACTGTCTCTGTCTTGCTGCGACAAGGCGAAACGCTTTTCAATCTTTTCTGCCAGAATAGTTTTATGTTTATTCGTATACATTTGTATATCTACACCCACACATATTTCGTGAGAAGCATGATACCTTCGCGCTAAAAATAATTAATGAAATAAATATCAAGGTCAGGATTCGAACCCTGATAGTCTGCGTTGAGATTCTGATGCTTATCCATTATGCTATGCAATAAACACGCTGATTTGATATCTATGCATTTATAATTTATGTTCTTTTTCAAGTCAGAAAATGCGCCTATATGATCATGATCATTGAACTAACCTGCAATTAGATATGGACTGATCCAACAAATAACGTTTTGTCATTTATATTGTGCCTTCAGATCTTGGCCATACTATAACAATCACTAACTGCTTAAATACACACAAGCAAAAAAATGAAAGACTTCACCGAGTGCTAAGAATGTTTATATTAAACAGGACGATGAAACATTGAGTATAAAATACACTAAAACCTGATAAGAAATTAGACACATACAAGTAACAAGAAATGCATTGATGCAAAGCATCCAAGGGCGCCGCAAAACTGGTGCACAATGTATAATTGGAATAGCGTAATGGCACCAATGTTTTGGAATAGCGTATTTGCGGGGTTTTTTTTTTGGAATAGTCCATTTTCATACTATCATTGGCGTGTACTTCCTTTTAAACACTGTAACTTGCATGAATATCCACGTTACAAGTACCACTGTGTTAATATTGATTTAAGTAAAGTGAAAATGAAGATTTTTATAATTTTTTTTTTTATTATTTTATCTTCGACACCTAACACACATGCTGTTTATGAAGAATCGTCCTATTTTTCGGGGATCAGCAAGTATTTATCATAAACATATAGTTTTAACTTTGTAAAAGACATTTATTCGACAATACAAAATTAATGCATTAAAAATATTTTATTTCTAAATCATAAAAATACAAAAAGTAACGTGTAATATATACTGCAGTTTAACCCATAATAAAAAAATAGATTCAGTTATAAATAGATGCTCCTACCATAGTCTCAAAAAATTCGTGATTCCATTAAAGGCCCCGCCCTCATGGGCGGCGCCAATAAAACTATGGGTATTTAAACAAAATTCTTTAAAGATTAAATAACATACTTTGAGGCTTTATTGGTGTATACTTGATAGCAATGGTTAAAAGTGTATGTTTTTGCTTTTATGCACCGATGAAACATCAAAATGTGAATACATGCATGTGTTGTTACATGCATGGATTCACATTTTTGTTGTTATATATCCGTTTAAATTGGTTAAACACATTCACTTTGGTTAAATATTTGTGAAATCGATTTTATTCGAGTTATATAACTCAAGTGTGAATAATGTTGAACATACCAATTAAAACTATGTTGTTTCCATCAAATGTGTTTATAAACGCGAGTGCATAAAATTATAATGGTCTAAGGTTCTTTTCATCAAGTCGGAACATAAAAATTGTAAAGGAACGTATTGTACAGGACATAATAATTTGAGTAAATATTTTTAAAATTTAAAAATGACAGACGTTAAACTTAGACCGTTTGTTGCATTGTTTATTATAGTTTTATTTATCAAAATGTTGTCGGTAGTCATGGTATGGGTAGTACTGTTTCAATCAAACAAACATGATCATTTGAGAAGTTATTCTTACAAACTCTCGGAGACTCCTACTGTCAGGAATGTTAAGCACAATAAGGAAACAATTCGCTCTTGTAACAACGTTATAACTGAATACAAAGAAAGATTTGTTGCGATTGAAAATGTTGTAATAAATCCGAAGTACGCTGTAGGAAAGCATGGCGGCGGAGAGGAAATCAATTTGGTTCTAAATCAGACCGAAGAAAGTGAATTCTATCATCTTAAATCTGGATTTCTTCGTTTGTCTTGCGCTGGTCCAGTCGATTGTTCATCCGTTAATACTCCGGTTTTCAAACAGTATTGTAAAACAATTGCATTGTCCATGAATGCACCGAGAGTATCAGGCACGGAGTCAAGAACACACGTGGCCATTATCCGCAAAGACTATGCAAACATGTACTGGGTAATGACAGATATATATAATATGTTCTATGTAAGTGCAATTCTCGCAATTCCACCCGAGAATGTGACAATATTATGGATAGATGGACATCCAGCCAGTCTTACGGACGATTTATGGACGAAAGTATTTTATAACGTTGTTCGCATTGGGTCATTAAAGGAACCTTTATTTTTACCTAGATTGATAACGGTAACTTCAGGGAAAACAAGTCCGTTTATTCTCAAGAGAAAACCACCATATATAGAGGGTTTCAGATCCTTTCTGTTGACAAGATTTCATCTGCCAACCGAAAAGATACTCAACTGCAGAAATATCAGCGTACTAATTATATGGAGAAAGGATTACACTGCTCACCCAAGAAACCCTTCAGGAAAAATTCGGAGAAAAATTGGAAACGAAATAGAGTTACTTGATACTATTTCAAAACAACTTCCGGGCCACAATGTGATAGGCTTACAACTAGACAAATTTCCCATTCACAAACAATTGCAAATGACGTCATCGACGGATATTCTCATTGGAATGCACGGTGCAGGGTTGACACATACAGTAGTACTGCCCAGTCATTCCGCTCTTCTTGAATTGTTTCCTAAAAATCGGAATATGTTGAGTCATTTCCACTACATAGCCGACTGGCGAGGCCTAATCTATAGAAGATGGCAAAATACAATCACTTCTATGGAAATAGACAAGTACACGACACATGTCAATGCAAGTAAAATAGCAGAATTAGTACATGACTGTTATCTCCAAATGTGTAAAGATGAAACTAGACAATCCTAAGAGGTATACAATGTGTTATTTTAAAAGAAATATAGAACAAATTACAAACTATTGAAATATTGACATTTTTGACAGTTATGATTTTATATATGTTTGTCCCTTTTGATTCTCCTAGTTAACCCTTATGGTCGGCCTGACCATTCCTTGCGCGCTTGTTAAGTATATATTACAATAGTCTTAAAACTATTTGCAGTGAAGAAATTAAATAAAACAAACATACCGCATTAAAATATTGTGGACTTAACAAAAAACAATAATCATTTCAGGATTTAGAGATTATTAATTGGTGTGATCGATTGAAACGCTATCTAGAGTGTTTAGTCGCCGTGAAACGCCCGTGTTTCATTATGAAACACCACCGGTTACCGTGAGATCCCGGGTTCAATTCTCCGGCATAGATAGGGTCTCCAACATGACCCCAGTCACATTTTTAACTAATTCTTACAGTGTCGGGATTTCCTCGTTAACATAGTGTAAATACACGCTAGGCAAACACTAGCGTTTCATACTTAAACGCCAATCGTTCCGATCAGCACACTCAAGTTTCAGTATAGACCTACTTAAGGAACACATTGTGTTTCAAAAGTGCACACCCTGAGAACATCCCCGTTTAACAAATGAACACACTTGAAACACGTCACATGTTACCAGTTGTTGTAGTGTATAGCAAGTTAGTATTTCTCTTTTACAAAATCATGGGGTTGTGATGAGTTTTGGTGTTAATTAAAACTTGAAGGGTTTGAATATTTCCCCTTAATAGAACAGGCAACGGATAGTCTCGTTATACATGTGGTTCTCTTGTATACATTCGACGTTGTTATTTATGACACCCTGAAGGAAGTAGGGTTGCTGCATCGGAAAACTAAAACATTTAGTTTGAATACGGGAGAACATTTTTTTTTTTTTTAAAGATTTGTATGTTTACTTATGTATTTTTGCATACTGTATTATACTATAGTATACCTTCAAATTCAAAGCGTTATTACCGTACGGATACTTATGAGTATATTATGATATTATACTTTTGTTTGATGATATATCAAGCGTCAAGATAAGGCCAACGACTGTTGTTGGTTTCTATGTTTTGGTGAGTTCACGTTTGAATGATTATGATACTTATGACGCCAATTTATTGTTGAATCAAAACATTTAACCTGGCTGTAAATTATATTATGAACTGCTACCTGGTAAATCAGAAGACAGTGTCAAACGGTCACTTACTGATTCAAATCTTGAAATAATTTGGATTTTAAATCCTGATCTGCTGAACTAATTGTTTTAGTTTATTGTCCATCATCCTAATATTTCAGTTTTCATTTCATAGTGGTGAAAGTAGGGACTGTTACAGTAATATCTCTGATTACTTATCTGCTGATATAAACTTTTCATATGGTATGATATTTATTAAGAAATTAATGTCCATGAATGACACTTTTACAAGATACACGAATATACTCGTAAATATACAAATTGTGTTACATCATGACATACTGTGTACTAGACAAGTATTCTATAGTAAGCATAGTATGAATACGTACATGTATAAATTACACATACATTTTTACTTACTGTAAACTTATACACACCTTGGTACATTTTAATATAATTATGTCATATTTAATGTTATGCAGAACAATATATTACTAATAAAGAATTAAAAACAAACAAAAACATATACAACCCATTGTTTTATATAGTGTGAAGTACATATGTTACACATGAATTTATTGATCCAGTCGAAAGGCGAGCTTCATGAATATTTTTTATCCACTCGTCCAATAAATTAAAAAACACATATTTTACATTAAACAGCAAATGTCAGTATTGACTTATTTGAAACCACATTTACATAAACGATATGTAAATTCGATTACGTGTGAGAAACAGTTGGCATATATACGAAGGGTGTTCGGAAAGTTTCGGGACTTTTTAAAAATACATTTCCCTGAATTTTTCAACATATAGCTAGCTATGTGTATAGTTGTTACATTGTCTATTGATACCTGTGTCACAAAACAGATTGTATTTTCAAAACGCAAAGTCAGATTTTAACATTTGTTTGCAATTTTATACAGGGTAATTGTCATGCTAACAGAAAAGTCAAAAACCTCAAAATCAATATATTTGTCAATAAGACGGGTTTTCTCATGGAACGGCTCATATATATATGTAGGTTTTTGTATATATGTATCATTTGTGCATAAATTTCATTTCACGGTTAGTGTTTTGTTCGTTTAACCGTTCGATAGAATTTTCGATTAACCGGTTAGTAAAACAATCGAATATTCCCATTCATATGTAAAACCTGAAAAAAGGAAAATATTTCGTCCAAAAATGTCATTGATAATATATTAGAAGACGTCATCACATAGACAAGTCTCTGACGTCACATGTCCAACAATATCGCTTATCGCATCCGCCCAAATCGATATTCCCAGTCATCTAATTTGCATTGAGTAGATGGGGAACAATACGTATTTTTTATGAGTATTCTTAACATATTGAAAAGTTTCAACCAGATTTGGAAACCTCAATGTATCGTCTTTTCAATCGTATAAAAATATTGAAATTTTATAGATGTTTTGGCGGGAGAATTTACAGTTTTCTTGAGCCACCCAGTTTCCTATTGAAATCAGTGTGAACGGTGCGTATTTCCTGGACGTCCGACGTGTTTAAATCGCTATTTTTACTTATTTTTAGGCGGGAATTCAAAGTTTCAAGCAGATTCTGTTAGCACAGTTTATGCTTGTTCCAACGGTGTCAATTGATGTTATTTATTATGACAATAAAATGGGGGAATTTAGAGATACATGAAGTACCTGTCAAATTGTCAATATCAAGAGTGTTTCCGTGATATCTCACGGAAAGTCACGAAGATCAGCGAGTGATACCGATTTCGGTTAGTCTTTCTTGTGACAATTTTAATCTCCACATGTGGTCTCTTAAGATATTATCTCAACTAAACTGTTCACTGGACCATGGTTTATGGTGGTAAAATGTAGACTACATTTATATATAATTATGTTACTTGTATATAGTGTTGAGCTTCATGAAATTAATTTCTTCTAGAAGACAATATCGCGACTCTTGTGTCGTAGTATTAATTTCAATTGTGATAAACATTTTGTTTTATTCAGCGCAAAGATATAGCCAGTGGTCATAAAATTGAACATAATATATTATAGTACAGAAACATCGTTTTAAAATGTAAGTAAGTAAGTAAGTAAGTAAGTAAGTAAATAGTTTATTATAGTGACATGTGCATTTACATTTATATACATACATTACAAATAACAGATAGATAAGCACCCGGCCCATTGGGCCTATAGGTCACCTTAACATATTGAAGTAATAGAGAATTTCCGATATATATAATTAATTCAACATCATAATTATACATCTGAGGCAACATAATACAAGTATATAGAGACACACTTTTACAATTCATTACATGCAACATAATGCAAATTCATACAGACACACTTATACAAGTCAAACAAGTAATATAATACAGATACATTCACACTTATACAAGTCAAACAAGTAATATAATACAGATACATTCACACTTATACAAGTAATATAATACAGATACATTCAGACACGCTTAAACAACACAATGCAGATACATTCAGACACACATCATACAGATCATTCGGGCAGAACAGTACAAACAAAATAGAAATTAAACATAGTCAGATCTATGCAAGCACACAATATAAGTACATACAAGAAATATATGCAAATTTAAAATAAACATAATTTTATACAGGTTTATCAATTATGGAACAGTATGTCTCTTCTTTTTAACCAAGCACAGACAAGAAATTTAGCTAGTTTTCGTGGGTTAGATGACATTATACACGAAAGTCTCTGATTTGCTTGTAAATCGGCACTATTTAAAAATAGATCACTGAAACAGTTGTCACGAAGATCATTATAAAGTTCACAATTGAAAAGAAAATGTGTTTCGTCCTCCACTTGGTTTAGGTTACAGAGTCTACAGAGTCTCTCGTTTGGTTGTTCCCCAGTATATCTCCCAGTTTCAATTCTTAGGGGTAATATCCCACATCTAAATTGACAAAGTATAGACCGTTCGTTTTTATTTAAATTCAGTTTTACATATTTTTCACATTTAAAGTTATTTTTGTAGAGTCGGTATGTTCTGAGTTTTGAAATAGTTTGAACGTTTTCAATCCAGTTGTTTGAGTAATAGTTCACTAATAAATCATGTGCCTGAGGTAAATTTAGAACAGTTCTGTTGTTGAAACTATCGATTAGTTCCAGTGCTGTCATAACATTTTTGATGTCACGTGACCAGTTGTTGTTGTTATTGTTCTGAAGGTAATCAAAGTTGTATATTTGTTTTGTTAAACGTGTGTCGTCCATCTTGATGAGTCGGTTCCACATGCGTAGCATGTTTTCCCATCGTCGGTAAACGCTAGGTAGCCATCCTGTGTCGCCAACCATTGCCAAAATGGGAGTAAAACGATGGACGCCAAGAAAGTAGCGCATGGCTCTGTTTTGCACGTTGTCTATTTGTTGGTATCTTTTAAATCCCCATACTGAAGAGCAATAGTCTAGAATTGGTATCACACATGCTGTAAATAGTTTTTCGTATGATCTAAATCCGAATTCCTTTAAGTCGTGAATTTTGTTGATGATGGCACCAAGTGCTCGACCGGCTGCTTTACCAAGAGACTCACAGTTGTTAGAACGATCATTCTTTTCTTCAAAGATCACACCTAGATATTTGTATTGTTTCACAGTTTCCAATGTATCATTACCTATCTTAAATTCGAATTCACTGCATGGGTTATTGTTTCTTCGGAAATGCATGCATTTTGATTTATTTGCATTAATCAGCACCCTCCAACGTTTACACCACTTGTGAACAGTGTCCAACATTGCCTCTAATCTTTCTTCATTATCCGCCATGAGGACTATGTCGTCTGCATACATAAGCATAGAACGTTTGATGTCGCCAACAGCAATTCCAAGGTCAAGGTCGTTAATTTCACTGACCAAATCATTAGCAAATATTGAAAAGAGTGTCGGTGATAAATTGCAACCTTGTTTCACACCAGTATAACAGTTAAACCAATCAGTATTCTTATTGTTTATTCGTACACATGACATTGAGCTTGCGTAGATATTCTTGATGGAGTGGTATAATTTACCGTCAATATTGTTAATCAACAGTTTATACAGTAGCATGTCTCTATCTATGTAGTCAAAACAAAATGTATGTGGTGTATACTTGATATTCCACAAATACCATGAACTAATAAAATTCATTTATTATCATCATACAGATGGATTTATAAATATGTTTGAATAATTCGTAATAGCACGGACATATAAACCATATATATAACCGTGAGCGTTTACTGTGTGTCTTATTTATAAAAGAATATTTGCATTCCCGGAGTTAGTGTACCCACTCACAGTTTTAAATAATCTAACATAACAGAGAATCTAAAAAATTAAAACTCTTATGTTTGACTTTCTTCGAGATTCTTAACCTCATATAATATCCCGAAATATGATTTTCCAAACATATGAAAATGGAGGACCGAAAATGTTAGATATCTTCATTCTTAAATTCAGTCAAGGTCAGCTAGGGCAAAAGAATCATACCGGAAATAATGCTAAATGCAAAATAATTTATAATATTGAACATATTTTTTAATACGTATAATACTTACGTAATACGTAAAACAGATGCAGATAAACTGAAATTTAATTTTACATTTCTCTGCATCCTGGTGCTCAATCAAGCAACATTCTATAAGCAACCTTCCTAAAGAAATTAATAATATATGGAATAATTAAAACATAAAACAGACAAATGGATATTTGTTTCTACATAAAAATTGATTGGAAAGAGAAAGCTTATACATCGAACATTTTTTGACTTCTTAACTAAATATTTCTTAACATTTGAACAAATGCAGAACGTATATGCCATTGAAAATGGTGACTTTCTTAAATATTTATCATTAATTAAAGCAATCGATAAAAAATGGGGGAAACAACTAACGGAAGAGGAATTTACATCAGTTCTGTAGATTAAGTAAAACAAACTAATAAAACAAACTAACAAAACGAATAAATTGTTATATGAAAGACAAATCAAATTCTTCTTCAAAAGTGTCATTCCTTACTACATGTGCAAAAAGGCTTCTTGCATACATTTTTTACATAAACCATATTAGCCGCTTTATGACATTCCATGAGAAATCACAAGGTCACGGATCATCGACGAGCGTGTCCTATATTTCATTTAAATTTATTGATCAATTAACAGATGCTCAATAACCTGTATACATACCAATCAAGTATATAAATGAGTTTGACAATCATCGTTCTGCAACAATGATTAAAGAAAATTATCGTCTTTATAGGCATGGGTATTACTGGTTCAATAATAAAGTTATTTTTATATGTAACTCTTCGGTAAACGGAGGAAGAAAAGTTGTATATACCAGGTCCGTAGCTATGCTGAGGCACACCGAAGCAGCTGCTTTTGTTAAAATTTCCAAAGCAATCGTGGAGGACGATAGTCTTAATGGTTTGGCACTTTGTTTGGTTTGCACACAAAAACATGCCAATCGACTACTTGGACATTTTTCAGCTGTGAGACGCTCCGGGTCATCAAAAATTGCCATTGCTGTCGATTCATACTATTAAAATAAAACAAAATTGCAATTGATAAATCACTTCACTGGTACATTAAATAACCAGAAAACGCAGGTGAACACTTCTGTACGCATTCCCCTGGGGATGACACTGCCAGACCCGCCTTCAATGCCTCGGCTTAATTTTGCCTCAAGCTACGGGCCTGTATACTTGCATACACTATAAAATAATATACCAACACTTAGTCATGGTTGATTCACGCCTTTTTTCTACGCTCTATAGATCTACTGTGTTCTGAAATATGAACCTAGCATCCATGAAATCATAATAATAATCATTCATGTAGGACTTTATTTTTCTAGTTTTCTACCGTTTACGTCGTTGACTATACTAATGCCTGGTACTGAAATTTTAAGGATTGGATAATATCATTTCAAATACTGAGCAAAGCAATGATATGATAATAAATAACTAGTAATAATAATGAAGAGTCATAAGCGATAAGGTTTGCAAAAAAATCGAGCTTCGCCCTTTTACGTTGAAGATACGATATTGAAGCAAATTGTATACTTTGAGTATTACGTGTGCATTATTAACGGCATGATTTCTCTTTTGCAGAAAAAAAACAATATGAAACGAATATCAATTTAATGCTTTTCAATTTATTTTATATAAGTTATACAGGTGATTTGTCTAAACAATTGCAACATCTGTACTACATTATAAATAGCATTAATATAATAATTTAAAACAATTAAATAATGTCAACACAAAAAAGATAGTTGTTGTACATGCAAGGTGTCCTTTAGATAGGTTTTTTTGCGTCAATGAAGAAATAAGAAGGGGTTTCGCCGGGACTTAAGAACCTGTTCGAGGTATCTACTGTGTTCGAGCCAAAACTGTTCGAGGTTTCGAAGTTTTACTGTATTAATATATAATTACATAATTAATAATTTGTTAAACTGTTTCTATTGTATACAAAGTTAAACTATGTAGAAAACAAGACACATTGTTATCTAATTTTAGAACTGTTATTTATAATTTGTACAACTTTTTCTATTTTTAGATAAACCCTGGAACCTGGACTTAAAAGTTGGCTGTCACCCCTCGCCACCTTGCAACTGGTGCTTCCTATGCAGACCTGGTGTACTCCTTCCGTATAGCTAAAAGCACCATATGCGTCTTCATATTAGAAGTGTTAGAAGCCATCATACAGGGATATGCAGAGGAGGTACTGCCACCTGTCATCTCTCCAGAGTAGTGGAAGCAGATTGTCGATGACTTCCAAACCAAATGGAACTTTCCTCATGCCTGTGGGGCAATTTTCATGATATTACCCGCAGTCGTCGATGCTAACAACAAGCTCATCAAGAACAGTGTCGGAGCTATTGGCAGTGTCTCTGATGCTCAGCTGTTTAACAACTGTGAACCCTAGAACCTGCTAGAGCAAGATGGTCTACCTTGGTCTGCCACCTGAAAAAAACTGCCAAAATGCCCGCTGTGACCTTGACCTTGATCCTTGAATAGAATATCGAGGCTGTCGGGTATGATCGGGTAGAAATCGCGTATGTTCGAGATGAGATCGTGTTCGATCTGCAAATTATCGAGTTGATTGAGTAAATGCATCTGATTGAGGTCGTACAAGATCGAGTACAGGTCGTGTACAGGTCTAGTTGATCGAGTACAGATCAATAAATAATATGTGACAAGATCTCTTCACGATGAACTAGATCTTGTACACTAGTATACACGAGTTTACCAGAGTGCTGTAAGATGTATTTCAGACCGCTTCCAGACCGTCTGGCTTCTCGAGCGCTACACGGATTTTTTAACATGTCAAAAACAATCGTGTTGAAACCCCGACCGCTACCGACCAAGGTAGACCGCTGCAGACCGGGCGGGACACCCCTGCAGACCGATGGAGATCATTTCACGACCGCATGATCGAGTTTGATCGAGGATCTCAGATCGGCGGGGAGAACAGGGCATTATGCTAGGTTCCCACTGCCGATCAGATCAACTCGATCAAGCCCGATCAAACGATCGGGAACTGGTCTGGCTCGCTCGGCAGGAGTGGTCGGGGTGGTCTACATTGCTCGGCATCGCTCCGGCTTCCTACCCGAAAATTTTTGGCATGTCAAAAAAATTCGAGTAGGAATCGAGAAGCCAAGAACACGAGAAGCGATCGGGAAGCGATCTGGTATTAGTCGAGTAGAGGTCGAGTTGATCGGGAAACGATCGTGTAGAGATGTAGTTTGGTCGGGATAAAAAAAATTAAATTATTTTTACCGATCAGTACCCGATCATTTCGACCTCTACTCGAGTAAAACCCGATCGCTTCCCGATCAACGCGATCCTTGTTCGATCTGTTGTCCAGATCAACTCGACCGCTATCCGACCGCACTCGATCCCTTCCCGATCGCTACTCGACCGCTAATCGACCATACACGAGCGCAAGTGGCCACGACACGATTAAAAGGGCGCGCAGATCTCTCAGGTCTCTCATATACTGCTATGAACACGAAGGGATCACATCTACATATATACAACTACAAGGATGCCACGAAAAGGCAGAAAGGCCAGGCCTGCTGCTACATTTGTTGATGATGAAGCCGGAACTTCATCGCCTCCAGCCCCAGCTCAGAAGGGAAGGAATGAGAGCCAGCAGTCAGCTTCACCTACACATCATATTGACTCCCCTGCCAAGCATACCAGGAGTCAGGAGCAGGAGCAGCCTTGTTTCCCTGAGAAAGAGGTACAGTTTTATTATTATCAGAGTCTACTCTGAGGAAGTTTCTGTAGGCATTGTGGTCCTCTCTGTTGAGCTCCTGCAGCAGTTGGTCATACTGCTCATACAATGGTCGCCGTGTCAGCCACTGCCTCACCCAGATTTCCCTGCGCCGTTGCTGTCTACGCCTTCTTGTGCGTCTTCTACGCTCCTCGACCCCTTCTTCCTCTTCAAGCGCCATCACAGCCAAGACCCTGTCTCTCTGGAGCTCTAACCAGCAGGCCCACAACTGCAATTGCTCTACCTCCATGATATATGATGCTGATGCTGATAACTATCCTCTAGAACTTCTGAATGCTGACCACAAAAGTTCGAAGTAGTTATACTGAAATTGTCCGCACACGACCAATTCATGACCCCCTACGACCCCGGTACGACCAGGTCGATCTGGTCGGGTCGAGATCGAATAGAGATCGAGTAGACGTCGTGTTGGTTGAGCTTGTCGAGTAGATATCGTGTAAGGATCGTGTATGGGTCGAGATGATCGAGTAGAGTTCGGAGTGGTTGTCGGGTTGAAGTCGTGGAGGAGTCGTTAGTGGTCGTGTGGGGTCGTGTACGATCGAGTAGCGGTCGAGAAGAAGTCGTGTACAAGCCTCATCAAACAGTTGGTCGAACGTGGTCGGGGAATTCGGGCGATCGGGACGATCGAGTTGATCTGATCGGCAGTGGGAACCTACCATTAAGCCCCCTCCCCACCTTCACGATCTCCTCCCTGACCGACGCCGACATGAAGATCGTGGAGCGTTTTTTTGATATTCGGGGAGGTGATCGGGGTTGATCCCCATCACTCGGGATGGGTCGTAGCGTCGTTGGGAAGGGCCTTTGGTCGGGGTGTTCAAAATGTCCACGACCTACCGCGACCAATGTGAAGGTCGTGGAAAGTCGAACCATAGTAGTAGTAATTTAGACACGATATGAAAGCGTACATATCATATTAATGAACATACCTAAGCACTGATTTGATGGAAATCTCTGAATGGTCCATGGACAGTGCCACAATGATCATGCAATTGTGTTTTGATGTAAATTTATTTACGCGCTTTATTAAATTTTATTGAACATGTAACAAACTATTTCTACCACTATGCATGCTATTATTGTTAAAACAAATGAATGAAAGCAGAAATTTGATATTTTGTGGTCATTATTTATTGATTCTATTAACATGTGTTCGTGATATAACTCAAAATCTTATCAAAAAAACTAAACCATTTTTGCTTATTTCAATTCGCGCCGATCATCGTTTTAAAAAATTGTTTCTTGTTTTCGTTATATTTATTTATTTTCATTAATAAAATATTTGAAACATATCAGATATAATTCATTTCAATCACCTCCGTCACTTGCTGCTTCCGTATCTGATTTTCTGCCGGCGTTATGAATTAAAACTAGGTATGCGTACAATGCGTATTTGCATTGATTACTAAAAGCTTTCCCTCCAGGCGAATTTCATAATCCATGAATAACATGAATTTTTTTGTGTCGTCAATAAAACGAAACCGTGTATACAAAGGCGAATATTTTGAGAAAATGTGATACTGAAGAGACGTATCTTGAGAATGGTGTAACGTCAATTAATTAATCGAATTTTGACGTAGGCGTCACTAAAATCGCGCTTACATCATTGTTAAGTTTTGAAGATATATTGGATAATTTGGTTGTACAAGTCATTCGTATATATATATATATGTATTTATATCACTACGAAATATCAGGGTTAAAACTAAACTGATGAAAAGGTATGAATATTTCCTCGAACTTTCTTAACCCCCTCGTTCTTAAACTGCTTAAGGTTATGTCAACATTAAACGTCGTAGTAGGTTCGTATGTTCACATTGTCTTATGACACCCTACCCCGTGAAGACACGTCGTTTAACACGTTACTACTTGCAAAATCTGTATTGATTGAAATTGAAATCTGCGAAATATGGAAGATTCATGTTCTAGATTTAGTGAGTGGTTATATTTCGATAGTTTATTACGTCATATGAACAGGCGTTGGTTATTCTGAAATCAATTCAAACGGCGTCTCGGTTTTGTACCAAGTACACATGTTTTCCGGAGAACTTGTTTTCAAATAATAAGCATCTGGATGCTAGACGGCGATTTTATAACACGCAGTGATTTGTACCCAATTATTTCGACAGAATGTGTCAGTATTGATATACTAATGATCAGCTAATAGAAAGCGTTAATAAAGTTTAATAAGCATCTGGATGCTAGACAGCGATTTTATAACACGCAGTGATTTGTACCCAATTATTTCGACAGAATGTGTCAGTATTGATATACGAATGATCAGCTAATAGAAAGCGTTAATAAAGTTTAATAAGCATCTGGATGCTAGACAGCGATTTTATAACACGCAGTGATTTGTACCCAATTACTTCGACAGAATGTGTCAGTATGGATATACGAATGATCAGCTAATAGAAAGCGTTAATAAAGTTAGTTATACACTGTACCTAATTTTAATCCTTGTCTAGCTTGTGATAGCTCAGTTTATCTGTGTTTTACGATATTATTTCATGTCAAAATTCTTAACTTCAGGTCTTTGGTTTAATGCAGTTACCATAGCAACGACAAGGTAAACTGTTAACACTCCTATGATGTGTCATAAACTCATCAGCAATTTACATTATATGTTATCTTGATTTAAAAGATAAGTACACGTCAATTGCCGTCATAAGTATTTTTGTGTGTTTTAACTTAATTCATTTTGTAATGAAGGTCACCGGTCTATGCATAGTTTACACAATAAAAACGTTTATTTGTGTTTGTGTTGAAACAAAATAGATACCAAGTATTTTATCTGAATGAACCAACGTGTCAACAAATATGACCTACATAAAGGCAGAAAGATCGTATAATAATAATTGGTGAAAAATATGGAACAGGTATCATTTATATTATTTTTCGTGGAACTGCTGTAAACATCCCAGTGAGTCAGTTTGTGCATTAAAAGGACTAGGTACGATAAGAGGAGTTTTTGGCCCCAACAAATTTGAAAAAATAAAATCAATATATTTTCTTTTTTCTTTCATAATAAATGAATCATGGTTTAAACTTGCAATAATTCCAAATTCAGCAAATCCCTGCATTCTGATTGGCTAATCGGAGGCGTTCACACATGCATCAACGTCCAAATTTCAACTTAATTCTGCATTCTGATTGGCTAATCAAAGGCGTTTACACAAGTATGAACGTCCAAATTTCATTGACTGGACTACTTTCGATCTAAATCTGAGGTAAACAATATGAACAAGTAGGGTACAATATTTTCTCAAGCAATGCACATATAGTGTATTTATTTGCAAATTCACCACATATTTTAGAAACAAGTTTAGATCGAGGTATTATTAGTAACATCGTTATTTATGGAAAAAGGACTCGCATGACAGACGTTTTAATCAAGAGACGGAGTGGTCCAGAATTCCATTTTATTCCTCCTACTCTTAGTCCTACTTTGTTAATTCAGAATCCGTCCGTTCAATAATGAAGCTATTGCTAGCGGCAGCACGTGAACTTTGTTGTTGGCATGATTTATATTGCACGACAACAATCAAACATTACGTAATTTAGCTAGCATTTAATCTAATCTTAGTCATCTGATTTCGCGACCATTTCTTCCGGTTCCACAAAACGTGTTATCAACAGCAAATAGTATTCTCTTATAAGCACGTATTCCACATTTATACGAAATCCGGTATGTTTACCAGTTTGTCTATCCTAGTTTCTGCTTGAAAGCTCCCTTCAGTCACGTTTTAACGTGAGAATTTCACCCGATGCGCGCTAACCCGACATGTTTATCTAGCGCGACCTTGAACTGCATTACTAGGCCTACTGTTTACGCGGAATAAATGATTGGCGTGGAATAATAACTGTTACGCCGAAATCATCACATTTTAAATAAATATCAAATATGGCTCCTGTTATGGCCTGAAAATTATTTTCAAGTGTTGTTTTGGCTGATCAATTCCATATTTTGTGTGTATTATTTATTCGCGCATTCAGTTGACACTGCGAGGTGTTCCGAATGTGCGTGGGGTCAAGATGTGTATTGACGAAAAAACATTTTGTTAAATCTACGTCACAGTGACAACAAAACAATACGTGTTTAGTTTACTTTTAATAATTAATTAAAATAAACAAACAACATGGAGGAAATATACTGTACTCATCTACTCACTCACATACTAATATTCAACATATACACCAATGTAACAAGGAATTAACATATCAAACTGAACAAGACGAGAACAATTTAAAGATACGTCAGAGCTACTGACGTATCAATATGACGTAGTTCAGTTGTCACGTGACTGCTATCATTGGGGGTCGTTTCAAAGTACTATTTGGAATTACATGTATAAGGATTAAACGACCATTTTTTGGCGTTCATGCATGTGTAAACGCCGATCAGTCCGCACACATTTAACATAAAGCCCTTCCGGCATGAACGCCAAAAAATGGTCGTGTAATCCTATAGTAAATCACGTTTACAACAGTCCATAGATGTTTAATGACGTCACGCGTGTTATCACGTTACCCCCAAAATGGCTGAAATTACAATTTGGATCTCGCTAAGAACTGGGACATGTATTTCAATACCAGGCTCAACTTAATCGATGCTAATAGCCTCATGCACATCCAACTTGTCACACATAAAAATTTGCCAAAATATTTTAATCTCGCCGTTACAGACTTACTTTGAAATTTTGTATACAAAATGTGACAACTGAAATTTTCTTTGAATGCGGTAGAAGGTTAAAGAGAAAGAGCTTAAATCCACATGATATGGTAAAAACAAAGATATACAAATATAAGCAGAGTAATTAGGCTATAACAGTACATGTTTCAGCCTTCTTTTGATGTTTTTTTTTACATTGTACAAGAATGCCCCGGATTTCAGCTTCCTCCAGGGACAACTGGTAGGGGCATGCCCAGCATATTCCAGTAAGAAGTCTCTTTTATTACGATGAGTTCTTGCAAACACTGTACATATTAAATAAAAAAGATATTTCCATTTATTTGAAAACACAAACACTTTTTATTTCGTATTAAGAAAGTAACTGCTTTTGTTAGATTCATTAGTATATATCATTTCTAAATCAGTTAATATACATGTAGTCCCTTTTGCCAATGGATTACTTGGACACTTTTTATTCAATTATTATTTGATAAACACAAGAAAATTAAAGCCAGTATGGTAATGTTTTACAAAGTAGTTTCGATGCAAGAGCTTTGCATCAATGCATGCCCCAGTGAACAAATCAAACATACTTTTCACTGTACAATAAGATAAAATACAAAAACCCATACACTATAAGTATTGCCTTTGTAATCATATACGTATTTACTTCAAAGCCGTTTTTTGTTCAGGTCTCTACACCAATATCTAGCATATTCTTCGGGTATGAAATATTTCCTTTTCTGGAAATAACAATATTTGAATTGAAGAAGAACCAGGTCGAAAGATAAAACAGCGAATGTTAGCACTGAACCCATTCTTTATTCACGACTGGAATAATATATTTGAATGAACAATCTAGCTTAATATGTTCATAAATAAATATTAAACCAATAGCGTAAACCTCCCACTAAAAAGAAACATGGGCTTTTAGACAAATTAAAAATATTTATCTAATTAACTAAAGAATTTTACTGAGTCTGAGTAGTATGACATTGCCTATTTATAATGTATACAGTGCATCAATTAACCAGTTCAATGCTCGTGACAGGAGCATAATACAATCACAATAACAAAACGGTCATGATATTGTTTAAGAGCAGTTTTGAATCCCCTACCTATGACTCACCTATGTGGTACCAAGCTAGAGCATAATGTAAAGCTATATTAAGACAAAATATATGACTTGTTTCTGTACCAAAGTTGTCGACTGTAGACAGCAACACGAATGTAGGGATTGCTAGGAGGAGGATATAATATATCGTTTAATTTACGAACATGGGATGACATACGAGGTTTCGTAAGGTTTCATTACATACATGTACGTATATCATATGTGTTTTCATGTCATTCAACGTGTCTAGAGTAATTCAGTGATAACGAAGTTTCATCGATGAAGTTAGTATATCATATGTGTTTTCATGTCATTAAACGTGTCTAGAGTACTTCAGTGATAACGAAGTTTCATCGATGAAGTTAGTATATCATATGTGTTTTCATGTCATTAACGTGTCTAGAGTAATTCAGTGATAACGAAGTTTCATCGATGAAGTTAGTATATCATAGTGTGTTTTCATGTCATTAACGTGTCTAGAGTAATTCAGTGATAACGAAGTTTCATCGATGAAGTTAGGAGTTGAATATCTTATTTGCTGCAAATTATTTCAAATACAGCGATGTAGAAAATATTTTCTTCTACAAGAATGTCATACCTCACTAAATATATAAAAGAAATTCTTGCAAACATTACGTATTTACATAAGATATATTAGCCGCTTTATCAAATGTCATGACAAATCACAATGTCACGGATCGTCGACCAACGTTTCATATATATTTCATTTAAATGTATTGACCAAAGCGCACTTGAAACATACCATTAGGAAATTATGAGTGTTTATTCATGTGGAAGCAAGTTTATAAGTGGGTGTGACTATCACCGTTCTGCATCAATGATCAATGATTAGAGAATATTATCATCTCTATAGACATTGATATTATTGGTTCAATATTATTGTACGTGTAATATGTAACTCTTAATATTAAGGTTGTCTTATTTTTGAGGTGGTCATTAAGTGAGTGTTTACTGCACCTTCGTGGTAACCATGGGAGGTAAAATCAGAACCATTGAGTATAACTAGTTACTCCACCAGCACCCGTACGTATTTTTTCATGATCGTATATTTAAACCTGATGCTTTTTTATTCTAAATAATCTGGACTTCTTATATCATTTCACTCGAATAGACACAGAAGTACGTCAAGGCTGATATAATGTGTTCGTACATCTCGGAGGTCTTTGGTTTTTACCAATCGCCAAGCTTGTCATTCATAAATCATCAGTGAAAAAAACGTTTTTAATGCAGGAGAATCCAAATCCCAAGAAACATTGATGGCTTATGTACTGTTGTGGTAGATAGGACGTTTTCGAACCCTACACTTCGTGTCTCCAGTTTTGATTTTTACAGTACTTAATATTGAAGTAGGAATTATTGTCAGGTGAGATTTCATCAATAAAACAATTCACGAAACATTAAACAATTGCATTAAACTAAAATCAGTATTTATCAAATACAATACATCATTTACATCCTTCACATGCATTCAATTAAAACGATCCAACGAATGAAAGAAGATATATCTCATATCTAATGAAATGGGACACGTACATTGACGCAGTTATTAATAATTGATATCGACACGAAAATCTCAAACAAAAAGCTCGATTTTCATACTAGTATGGTCCTGTAATTTTATCATTTCTGTCAATATAAATATCTGAGTAAAGACATGTAAAATAACATACCGCTTTAATCAATGGTTTAGTAAATGCCTCACATTTAGAGCAGACAGAAATAAAATGTTGATAATACAGTAGGACCTCGTTTATCCGAACACTCGGTATCGTCCGAAATAGAGCCGACGGAAAGACAATTTTGATAATACAGTAGGACCTCGTTTATTCGACAATCCTTTGTCCGAATACTCGATATCATCAGAAATCGTTTTGAGGTCCCAATGTTTCTTGAAGGATTTGAACCCTGATAAGCTGCGTTGAGATTCTAATGCTTATCCATTATGCTATGCAATAAACACGCTGATTTGATATCTATGCATTTATATGTTCTTTTTTTCAAAATCAGAAAATGCGCCTATATGACCATGATCATTGAACTAACCTGCAATTTAATATGGACTGATCAAACCAATGACGTTTTGTCAATGTTATTGTGCCTTCAGATCTTGGCCGTACTATAACAACCACTGATAGCTTCAAACAACACAAGCAAACAATCACAGACTTCGGTCATAATAAATCACCGGATGCTAAAAATGTTAATATAAACATGACGATGAAAATTGAGCATAAAATACGCGAACTACACTCAAACCTGATAAGACATTAGACGCATACAAGTAATAAATCTATCGGTATTTAAACAAACTTCTTTAAAGATTAAATAACATACTTTGAGGCTTTATTGGTGTATAAACTATAGCGAGGTTGTTCAAAGTGGATCAATTGTTCCAATGCAAAGTATGTGCTTTTATGCACCGATGAAACATCAAAATGTGAATCAATGCATGTTACAAAACACGTACTTTTGTTATATATGCGTTTCAATATTGGTTAAACACATTGGTTAAATATTTTGTGTAATTATTGGTACAGCAATGGGATCCACACCGATCAATATTTGATCCCGAAAACATGAATCAACATGATCGATGTGGTGGTAGCAATGTGATGGTAAGGGCGGGCATTTGTTGCTGTGGTAAAACTGAACTGGTTGAAATTGCTGGAAACCGCACTCCGGTGCGATATTGTGATATGTATTTAAGTGAAAACCTCTTATCAGCCCTGCTGGCTATCAAGTGACGAATTGACAGTGTATCGATGGTATGCTCACGTAGTTTCGTCACATATATTGTATTGTAAAATCGACTTTATTTGAGTTATATCACTCCAATTTGTGTGAATAATGTTGAACATACCAATTAAAATTATGTATATTTCCCATCAAATGTGTTCATAAACGCGAGTGGATAAAATTATAATGGTCTAAGGTTCTTTTCATCAAGTCGGAATATAAAATCGGAATGGAACGTATTGTACAGGACATAATAATCTGAGTAAATATTTTTAAAATTCAAAAATTACAGACGTTAAACTTAGACCATTTGTTACATTGCTTATCATAGTTTCATTTATCAAAATTATGTCGGTAGTCATGGTATGGATAGTACAGTTTCAATCAAACGAACATGATCATTTGAGAAGTTATTCTTACAAACTCTGGGAGACTCCTGCTGTCAGTTATGTGAAGCACAATAAAGCATCAATTCGAAATTTGACAGATTATATAAATAATACAATACACATACGTGAGTTTTTACAGCGGAAAAGACGTTCTTGTAACAACGTTATAACTGAATACAAAGAAAGTTTTGTTGCGATTGAAAATGTTGTAATAAATCCAAAGTACGCTATAGGAAAGCATGGCGGAGAGGAAATCAACTCGGTTCTAAATCAGACCGAAGAAAGTGATTCTATCATCTTACATCTGGATTTCTCCGTTTGTCTTGCGCTGGTCCAGTCGATTGTTCATTCGTTAATAATTCGGTTTTCAAACAGTATTGTGAAACAATTGCATTGTCCACGAATGCAACGAGAGTGTCAGGCACGGAGTCGAGAACAAACGTGGCCATTATCCGCAAAGACTATGCAAACATGTATTGGGTAATGACAGATATATATGACATGTTCTATGTAAGTGCAATTCTCGCAATTCCACCCGAAAATAACACAATATTTTGGATAGAGGGACACCCAACCAGTCATATGGACGATTTATGGACGAAATTTTTTAATAAAGTTGTTCGCATTGGGTCATTAAAGGAACCTTTATTTTTACCCAGATTGATAACGGGAACTTCAGGGAAAACAAGTCCGTTTATTCTCAAGAGAAAACCACCATATATAGAGGATTTCAGATCCTTTCTGTTGACAAGATTTCATCTGCCAACCGAAAAGATACTCAACTGCAGAAATTTCAGCGTACTAATTATATGGAGAAAGGATTACATTGCTCACCCAAGAAACCCTTCAGGAAAAGTTCGGAGAAAAATTGGAAACGAAATCGAGTTACTTGATACTATTTCAAAACAACTTCCGGACCACAATGTGATAGGCTTACAACTAGACAAATTTCCCATTCACAAACAATTGCAAATGACGTCATCGACGGATATTCTCATTGGAATGCACGGTGCAGGGTTGACACATGCATTAGTACTGCCCAATCATTCGGCACTTCTTGAGTTGTTTCCTAAAAAACAGAATATGTTGAGTCATTTCCACTACACAGCCGACTGGCGAGGCCTACTCTACAGAAGATGGCAGAATACACTCGCTTCTATGGAAATAGACGAATTCACGACAAATGTCAATGCAAGTAAAATAGCAGAATTAGTACATGACTGTTATCTCCAAATGTGTAAAGATGAAAGTAGACAATCCTAAGAGGTATACAATGTGTCATTTTAAAAAGAAATATAGAACGAATTACAAACTATTGAAATATTGACATTTTTGACAGATATGATTGTGTATATGTTTGTTCCTTTTGATTCTCCTAGTTAACCCTTATGGTCGGCCTGACCATTCCTTGCGCATCTGTTCCCTTACGTATTATCATTGAGCCTCCTCAAATACCTTTTGTTTTATGGGCTGTTGTTTTCTCGGAGATGTGTGTAGAGGCACTGTCTTACAATGTATGTGACGTTCCTTACACTCAAACATTGTGTCGAAGAATTATTAGAGACTGTACAGAACTATTACTGTTAAGTATATATTACAATAGTATTTTTTGCTGACAGTTCCAAGGCTGTAATTCGCTATATGATTGTTGTTTCTTTTTGTGGTTTGAATGTGTATTGTATTCCCTTTCCCATGTGCATTTATATCACTTTATACAGTGTTAAGATTGTTTCCTACCCATTTTCGGCCTATTGCGGCCAGTTGTTTTGACTTGTGATCTTTTCCATCCATTAATTCCCCCCTCCCCCTTCCTTCACTGTTCATTCCCTGTGCCTCTGTTCCTTAACATGTGTACCCTTTGATCTCCTTAAGTGCCTTATGTTTTGTGGATTGTTGTTTTCCCGGAGGTCTGCGTGGAGAGGTACAGTCTAGTGTATGTGGCGTTCCCTGTAGTTACGTATTCTCTCTCTTTTAAAACTATATGTAGTGAAGAAATCCATCATAGATATAGCCTTTTGTTAAAAATAATGCCTATATGCATATTGTATTATTTTGCATAAAGGAAAGACACAACTAGACTTTATCATGTTTTTTATATATTGTAATGCGCTGATTAATTATTGAAGTTAAATTATACTGAGATCCAATGATAAACCACTCATTAAACTAAATTAATAAAATGTGGTCTATGTGTCTTGATGGATTTCATTGATACATTCAATACTAAACATACATATTGTTAAACATTTTTAAGAACATGACTTAAGAGCAATCTTATTAAAATTATTTAAAATATTCAACTTTTTACATTTATTTTCAAATCACTCAAACTATGTATAACACAAATATGTTTTGTGTTTGTCTTAAATTAAGTAACAGGATTTTGCAGTTCCTTTTACAATACTTGCATTGGAAAGAATAAAATTAAGCAAATTATCTCGCTTGCTGTATCTCCATGTATATTTTCTAATCACACCATTAACAGTTCGAAATGTGTCAAGAAGATTTTTTCAGCTATATTACTTATCAAGTTTGTGAAATGTTCTTTGAAACGACAAATCATATTTCCCATAATTAACATATATACTTTTCTTTCAGATTAAAATCTGTGGACTTAAGTTGTTCATGTATATTCAGTACCATGATCATTTGTGAGTTCATATTGACAAACGTCATTTCTCAATCTCTGCAGTCACCCGTTTCAAAAACTGTATGAAACCAGATGTTTTGTGCCCCTCATATTGATGTCGAAAAAACTGTCTGCTCCAAAAAAAAACGAGCACCTGTGAGTAGACCTTGGAATACTACAAGTCTATGAAGTATTTACATCCCGAGCAGAATCAGCATGGCCTCTACTGTGTTTGCTGTCTTCGGGGGAATGTACACACTGTCGCACACAATAGGCCCATAACTATCTTCTCTTCCTTGCTGATGGCAACAAACTTGATGTCTGGGTAGGGAGGGGATCAACATCATCTCCTCATATCGGTCCGTGTATATACCGTCATATCGTTTTTCAATTTATAACATGTCCAACTTTCTGGCTCATCGCAAGATTCCCCTTATCTGATCGATATTGGCTCCATGCTATAACCGATTATATGTACGCCACTTTAACGTCTCATGATCATTATCATTCGCGACTTAATTAGCCACCCAGCTGTGTTTAGCCAGCATGATGAAATTGCCTAGGGATGTAGCCTTTATCTTGATGTATCAGTGTGCATGTAGTTGTGTATATTTTGCTTTCGAATACTATCATAATATATTTGCAAACAAAACTGTATCTGTTTTCTTCAGTATACGTTTTAATCAATAGTATATTGACATTTTAATGCTCAGTACATGTAATAACGCACGATATGGGATCTCTATATTTTCATTGACTGACTGTAAAGATACAAGAAATTAACAACACGATATTATGACTGATAAATAAATTGTTTTTGGAAGTAATTGACTAGTTATCTTTACACCTGTGATGTAAGTAAATTACTAAACACAAACATGTGAAAATACTAGGGATGTCAAAGAATATTCGAATATTCGAATCCTGGTTTCAATATTCGAATATTCGGAAAAATATACCTAATAAAAAATTGAAGAACAAAAAAATTGTTTGTTTATTTATTTGCCGACCCCGATTTGTGTAAGATAGTATGAGAGTAATAAAGGATGTTGTTGTTGTTGTTGGTGTTGAAATATACGTGCTTCTAAAAGTGTCATTGTGTATATTGGGGGTACTAATATAATTGTATATCGTCGGGTGATGACGATTTGTCTCTTTCGATAATCCGTTAATTACTGACCGTTTGTAACCGTTTGATAGTCCATAGTGTCAAATAGAGAAAGTAGGTGTCCAATTGTCGGTAATTTTGTTGTTGACGAAAGGTGTAAAAAGTAGGCAGTTAAAACCACCGACAGGGACTTGAATTAATGACTCGCTTTTTAATAAGGAAGATCAAAAGATGTAATTGAGAAAAGAAACATGCCCAAAAATGGGGTGACGGGAAACAACATAATTTGCATACTAATTTTTCACGTAGGTCATATCATCCAATCAAAATGACTGTTTAAAAACATTTTACTCAAACTACAACGAGTAAATGCATTTTGTTAATAACCTGAGAAACAGACTGGCCAGTGACCTTGTGGATAACATAAACTGAATTAAGTTTCTAAGTGTATTTTACCATGTGTTCATGTTTATTTCATATATATTGATAACATAAGCTTTTTGCATAAGAACGATTACCAAAACCGAGTTGTGAATTTGACATTGAGATGTAGATCTTCTATTTCAAGTATGTTGCCAACTTGTCATGTTCTTGATTTCGCATAAATGATCAACGTATAATACTTGTATTAAAACTTGAAAATACGTTAGGTTGTTACATCTTAAAAATAAAAGAACTGATTCTTATTTTCATGCTTTATTTGCAAAATAATGAACAATTGACGAAAACAGAACATATAAACACTTCACAAAGATATTCATAAACACGAATATTCAGAAGATGATCTGTTAACTGCAATAACTTCATTCGTCAGAGTCTTAACTTCCGGTGAAAACGAAAGTAGAATACACATGGATGACAAACAATTCGTTTAAATGGATAACAATTCACACCTTGTATTGAGACATAATTTTTTAATTGAAAAAAATGAAATAGGTAAATGTAAAGAAAATATTATTTTATGTTATATTGGAATGTTAAGTACTAATACTATAATTCACATACTATTATACATATCTTTCACAAAACATATAATCAAGAATTTCAAGTTAAAATCATGAAGAATTGCAATTGTAATACATTTCTTTCACAAATAAATTACCATACATTAAAGTACTATTGTCATGTTTGGGAGAAATAAAATGAATCTTTAAACAAACAACATTATGTGAACAGAACAATAATAATTATGGTATAAGGAAAAAAAACCTCCGGACAAAATCCCCTTCGCTCTTTTTGTACAAGGTGGACAAAATCCCCTTCGCTCATTTTACAAGGTTGACAAAATCCCCATCATGAATTTAACAAGTTGGAAAAATTCCCCTTCATGAATTTTACATGAACATTTTTAACATGGACAGCAAAACCAAGAAATATCAAGAACACTTCATTGGATTTACAGTTTGATGCATGTCATTATTATATTTAGAATTGTATCACTAGTAAAATTCATGAAGGGGATTTTGCCCTACTTGTAAAATTCATGAAGGGGTTTTTGTTCACCTTGTAAAAATCAGGAAGGGGATTTTGTCAACCTTGTACAAAATGAGCGAAGGGGATTTTGTCCGGAGGGAATTACACTCATAATTTATAACACCCATTAGCACATTTTTATTTACACTTTAATTTTTGGGGAGAAACGTCCTGGGGGAGAATGACGGGGAAACAACTGTTAACCTTAACATATCATTTTCATAACATATCAAACTGTAGACACGGTCTTACACTCTTTCAATAAGTTGATTAGTTTCTCCCTTTTCTAACTTTTGTAATCACACCATTCTGTTTTAAGATTTCTTTCAGTTCTTTATCACTAAGATCTACATAGTTTACAATGTTTGATTCCTTAAATAATTCATCAGCGTAATGATGCTCCTTTTTAATTGTTTTCTTTTTCAGTTGCCTCTTTGCAGAAATTCCAGTTGACCAATAATCATCATTCCTTTTAATATAATTTCGTTTAACACGGTTTTGACCTTGTATATACAAATGTTCAATCCTTTTCCTCACAAGTAACGCGTCCGTGATAGGGTCTAGTTTATTTGATTTAGCTTGATGAATATTTTAAATAACATCATTTACTTTTTCTACACCTTGTCCCGAAAAAAGAGAGAGGGAACCGTATGAGTCTACAAATACGAGTATAGGGACGTGGTATAACAACACATGTATATAGGGGGTGATGTTGTGGGGATGATATCCTGTTCTGCTACGAATTCCTAGCTCCAGAAAATCTCTCATGAAGGAATGGACCATGGCATGTACAGTTTTGGCGTTCAACGAAGATGTTCCATTGTCTGTAAAAAACAAATATCATATATAGTAATAAGTGACATGTAATCAATGAGATTATCTTTGCATACTGCACATAGTTACTGAACATTGTTCTTTACATACGAAAAATACAACTTATACCTCATGTTGGCATCCCAGAACTGCTTGCGCATTTATTGAATGGTACCCTTTTCTGCACACATACAGGTCTTCTCTTTCTTTGGGAGCAATTATTGGTACAAGGGTCCCATCTACCGCTCCCACACAATTTGGTATGTTAGCTATTTGATAGAATTTCTGTTTGGCTTGAGCAATAGCCACGTCTGTGGTAGGAAAGTTGATGATTTTTAGTCTTCCATTCATGGCTGCAATAACCTGTGAAGGTAATGAATACAAATTACACAGTTTCAGTATTTAATGCATGTAATATGTACAGCAGTGATGAATTTAATATTTTTCCCGCTTAAAAATTAACAATTTTAAAGTCATATGCAAAATTAAAGTTATATTTGCAAACAAAGGATTGCATAATGATACATATATAAAACAAATCATAATTTCATAAACATGGTATGATCACTTCATTTCTGTGAGAAAAAGGTAAACACATGAAAAATGTAGAAATATTACTTACCATTTTATTTTTTGGAAACAATAATTTTATAGTAGACGAAAATATCCAAATATAACCAAATATCTGAGCATGTGTTAAATTAATTTATTATGAAATGAAACAGTGACTACAAATAGTACATGCAGTTTTATAGGAAATTGGCAAGTAGATGAAGTTTAATTTCAGACAAGGTTCATTTGAATACATGGTATCTTGTCGTTACTTTAAGAACTTTTTAAGAACTTAACATTGTGAATATATCATAAATTAAAATAATACCGGCAGATTTTGATAATGAATGTGCTTAATTGTCTAGAGATCATATCAGTGTATTTTAAACGCTTTGGTACAACATTCAAAATATGGAGTTGCATACATTTATGTAGACAGTGACTCAAATAAATTCATCACACTCATAAACAACTGACCTGTCACATACTACGACACACTGAACTTTTAGATACACCATGTGTCAGACCACCTTCACTGTAAAATTCAGCCTTTGCAAAAATTGTTATCAGCAGCTGTTTTCAAAGATTTAAAACATGTTTTTAAAAACAATAAAATCAATAATGAAAACATATTACAACATACAAAATAAGGATTATTGCTCATAGTGATTCTAGGGAAATCTATGTTAAAGTTAGACAGAAATTAGAAATAATATCAATGCATTGGTCCATGACGGCCGGATATATAGATTATTGATGCTGTCAATGACATTTTTGCTTACTCCACTGATCAAGATGGCTAGTTTTGTGATACCCACAATCAGTTACATTAATACAACACCTAGCAAACCTGATAATATCATGAGCAAAGAAACCAAGGAGGTTGTAACATATCTGCCTACATGGTATGTTGCAGTCGACACTTAAACCCAAGTTATTTTACTTTGAACTTAAGCAATCAAATACTATGTGCCAACTTTGTATGTCTTACAGTCTAACTGTGTATGTCTTACAGTCTAAAATGCTAGAGTGTGTCATTGCAATATTACATAGTGAGATTGCATACTGTATTATATCCTGATACTATATGCCATTGAGCTAAAGGTTAATATTTAAATAACATCATAAATCATTTCTGTAGGGCTTATTAATTAGTGAATATAGTCTTACAAATATCATGAATATGAAATCCCTTTATCTCTTTTTTTCTATTGTGTTGTTACCAGGGATTTTATAGATCTAATTAAATGGCAAACTGATAATGAATGAAACATATGCATTGCAGATGATATATATTGAGGATGATACCACAAGGCTAAATCGTCCAAAAAAAATCAATAACAGCTCTACGTTCATTTTATCCAGTTAAGCCTTAAGGCAGTTTATTCTATTCAAATTTGTTTACATTATCGAGCTGCCATCTGTTAAAACTAGTCAAGTATTATCACTAATTCCAAGCTTGTCCAGATTAGATCACAGTTTACCTTCAAATAGTTGATTTACTGTCGTGACAAACATAAAGTAGCCTGACATCCTGATAAATGTAACGAATATCTTCTGACTGATCGTCTGTTTTCATATTCCCAGGAAGTACTCATTGAGCTGTGACGTAATAATACAAGGGAGCTTATCGTGTAAACACAAGTGATGCTAGTAATACGTAAACTGTACAATTTAGCGTCACTTGACACTTACCTTAGTCATTGCTGAGATGGGGTGGCTCCTATCTGTACGAGGCTTGATATCATTAACTATTAAGTCATAAACTACGCCAATCAGATATCGTGACAAATTGTACTATTCTATAAGGTCACGATCTGACAACGCGTTTAACATGTCAGGTCTTTCTCTGAAATGTCGAGCTCTTCGAGCGTTTATAATACGGTCGGCCATTTTTACGCAAAACGTAGAGATTTAAGGTCGCTGATTTCAAACGTAACTTTACGCTCGAACTTACGCAAATATCTACGTACGCAAATATTAGTGAAACGCATTTACGTACAAATTGTGTACGTACGCAAAAACTTACGAAAATATTTGAGTTACGCAAGCGTAAGTAGGTTAGTAAAACGGTACCCTGGTATGTAATGGTCAAGTCCTATGTTCAATAATGGCTTATGGATTACGCCCAATGTATGTTTAGTTGATGCTGATGAAATACAGTTTAACTCCTCAACAGACCTGAATAAATTGGACTGATGAAAATGGTCGTATGATAACGAAATATCTCCTCGTTCAGCTTTGGACACTTTACACCATGGACATGCATAATTTGCAACCCAAGAATAATTTGTAAAAATTTCATGTCACCTCCAATGAACATTTCAATATTAACACGAGTATCACTAACAATTACATATCCGGTCCTGTGAAGTTTGTCAATCTCTTAAAAACATGGACCTAACACTGATTTCATAGTATCATATTTTTCATCGCAATTGACTATAGCCAGCAATTTGAAGTCTAAGTGGTTTTGCGATACACCCACGTCTTGTAGGATTGTGTGTTTTAGATGACTTTAAATGCTTAAATTTGTCTGACAATTGGTATTACATTTTGAACAGAGATGGCACCGGACTGAAATTTAGATTTCCAGTGCGTTTAATACCCATAGTTTATGAAAGAAAGAAGTATGTTGTTGAGGGAAACTAACTTGTGATGAAAATTATCCAGTAGAACGATGCACATTGTTCTCGTGTGTTGAAGCATGTTCATTTCAACAATTGTGAGTGCTATTAATTAGCTCTTAATAATTAGTAGGGATGTCAACGAATATTCGAATCCTGTTTCAATATTCGAATATTCGAACAAATATACTTAATAAAAGATTTATGAAAAAAAAAAAAAGTTGTTTGTTTATTTATTTGCCGACCCCGATTTGTGTAAGATAATATGAGATAATAAAGGATGTTGTTGTTTTGAGATTATTGAAATATACGCGCTTGTAAAAGTGTCATTGAGTATATTGGGGGGGGGGGGGGTGCTAATAAAATTGTATATCGTCGGGTGATGATATTTTGTCTCTTTCGAAAATCCGTTAATTACTGACCGTTTGTAACAGTTTGATAGTACATAGTCTCAAATAGAAGAAAATAGGAGTCTAATTGTCGGTAATTTTGTTGTTGACGAATGGTGTAAAAAGTAGGCAGTTAAAACCACCGACAGGGACTTGAATTAATGACTCGCTTTTTAATTAGGGAAGATCAAAGGTGGAATTGAGAAAAGAAACATGCCCAAAAATGGGGTGACGTGAAACAACATAATTTGCATACTAATTTTTCACGTAGGTCATATCATCCAATCAAAATTTTACTCAAAATACTACGAGTAAATGTATTTATGGTTCGATTTTTAATTAAGTACTCAATATTAAAAAAAAACGTACTTAAGATATTTACACTGATATAATAATTGGTAGCGGATCCGTAGTCCAGTGGTAACGCGCTTGGACTTGTAATCCTGGGATCGCAGGTTCGATTCCCCGCTCCATCACTGACCGTACTAATAGTCTTTCGGACGAGACTTTAAAAACCGATGTCCCGTGTATGATGCTTTACATCGAGCACGTAAAAGAACCAGGGGTGCTTCTGGAACTGGGACATCTTCTGTATCATGCACTATCCTCCAAAAATCTGATATGACTTACATTCTTCCGGAGGCGTCGCCCATATGGGAAAAAGGTGGCTAAGTTAAATAAACGCAAATAAACAAAAAAATAAAAAAATGATATAATAAAAATCTCAAAGTTCACGCTAAATTACACGTATCTATTGTCAAAATGCCGTCTGCCGTTTGAAATTATTTCACCCGATCGTTGGATAAGAAGTCTAAGTGACTAAGTGTATTTTACCAAGTGTTCATGTTTATTTCATATATTTTGATAACATAAGCTTTCTGCACTAGAACGATTACCATAACCGAGTGAAACCGAGTTGTGAATTTGACATTGAGACTGAATGAATGTAGATCTTCTATTGTATGTATGTTGCCAAGTTGTCATGTTCTTGATTTCGTATATTTATGAATGCATAAATGATAAACGTTGAATACTTGTATTAGAAAACGAAAACAAAGCATATTAAACACTTCACAAAGATATTCATAAAACAAATATTGGCATTCAGAATATGATATGTTAACTGCAATAACTTCATTCGGCAGAGTCTTAACTTCCGGTGAAAACGAAAGTAGAATACTCACAGCACGTAAGGAACTTTGGTATATGAAATATTATTTTTTTAATAATTTTGTCTAAATTGTGTCGAACGAATATTCGAATATTCGTTCGAAATGAAAAACGAATATTCGAATATTCGTTCGAAATGAAAAACGAATATTCGAATACCTGATTTGCTATTCGTTGACATCCCTAATAATTAGTGAATAGCACGACAATGACTTGATGTGAAAATAATCATTTCATTCATTTTCTACCAATTTTGAAAAAAATAAAAGTTTAATTAATATCCAACACGTGTTATTTATTTATGATTACTTATTATTAAACTTACATGATACCATATTTTGTATTATCATAATTAAGAATATTATCTTTATATGACAATAAATACTGGTATTATTTAAATTATTATTATTATTTAATTATCGTGAGTTTAATTTTATTTCATGTTAGTCCTAAATAACTTTAACATCTGTACAATGTATAGATATCACTACTATTATAATTTTCAAATTGAAGTAGGCCTATCAAGTTAAAAACATTACCGCCAAAATTTACAGTTAACAATTTTATATTATATAAGTTCTAAACAATTGCTACATCTTTTTTACAATATATAAATAACAGTAATATATAATTTTAACTTTTAAATACAACGTTAAACAAATTCAACGCCAAAATTATACTTATTCTATTCAACTTTTAACATCTTTACAGATTAACGTCATGCTATTGTCACCCAACTAATACAACTTAACCACACCAATATTTCATCTCAAAACTTTTCTATAAAAAGTCATATTTCCCAAAATTCTTCCCTATCAAGCGCCCTCAAAGTCAATTAGCAGCTTGTATATTCGCCGCATCCGGCTTTATCATTTTAATCAGAAGTCATGCCGCGCAAGCGCTGTTGGATACCGACCACGCGTACACCGCAATATCTAGTGTATTCGAAATTATAGAAAAAACAGACAACGTTTTTAACAAAATACGTTAAAAAGGACAGCATAATAGAGTACCCACATTAAATCTAAAAGGTGTGTTCGAAAGTACACGTTTTGAACTCTAATATATCTCTGCACACAGTATCTACCTCTGTTGGAAAGTACATAAATTAAGAGATATTGTTTTAGCCCCTTCTTAGTTCATTGTAAAAGGGGATCTTAAAAACCTCAAAACAGGACCGTGATGTAATCACAGAAACATACTATTCACACCAGCATAAAGTAGAAGGTTTGATCTCTAACATTTGTTTGCACACGAAAGATACATTGAACAGATTTTGATTTATCGCGGTTTTAAGATATTTTCCTTCTATAATTCAATAGGAAGTTGGTCAGACCGCAGTGACACGAAAGTTGGGTATGCAAGAAAATCGAAAATCGAACTTGTGTAGTCTATATCCCGAAACCTATGTATCTGCTTGCAATCAATAAATCAAGGGCAAAACGGTGGAAGGGGAAGTTCTATGTTCACATTAAACATGCTTTCATCAAAAGCTCCCATGTACAGTATGTTTTCCCTACATCAGAGTATTCGAACTTTGAATTTGATTTCTTCAACCTCTTACACCCGTTTTCTTCAATATTCGTGACAAAATAATAAAATTTGTGTTGTTTACATGATCGCCAGCATCAGTATCTTTTACCGCCAAAATCCGGTGAACCAGATTATTTTACCGATATGGATTATTTTTGGTCCTTATTTAAAGATATATCCGGCAAACAATCATTTGTATAACAAATTAAATAAGACATACATACCGCATTAAAATATTGTGGACTTAGTGCATTGTAACAATTCTATGAAAACAATAATCATTTCAGGAAACACCCCTGTTTCATTGTGAAACACCACCGGTTACCGCGAGACGACAGGTTCAATTCTCGGACATGGATACTGTTTATAGGGTCTCCAACATGAACCCAGTCACATTTTTTCTTTTACAAAATCATGGGATTATGATGAGTTTTGTTGTTAATTAAAACTTGAAGGGTTTGAATATTTCCCCTTAATAGAACAGGCAACGGATAGTCTCGTTATACACGTGGTTATCTTGTATACAGGGTTGCTGCATCGGAAAACTAAAACATTTAGTTTGAATAAGAGAGAAAATTATTTGTTTCTGATAAAGATTGTACGTTTACTTATGTATTTATGCAAACTGTATTATAGTGTTATTACCGTACGGATACTTATGAATATATGATGGTATTATACTTTTGTTTGATGATATATCAAAACTTATAACCTGGCTGTTATTTATATTATGAACTGCTACCTGGTAAATAAGAAGACAGTGTCAAACAGGCACTTACTGATTCAATTCTTGAACTAATTTAGATTTTAAATCCTGATCTGCTGAACTATTTTTTTAAGTTTATTGTCCATCATCCTAATATTTCAGTTTTCATTTCATAGTGGTGAAAGTAGGGACTGTTACAGTAATATCTCTGATTACTTATCTGCTGATGAAAACTTTTCATCTGGTATGATATTTATCAAGAAATTATTGTCCATGAATGACACTTTTACAAGATACACGAATATACAATGTACTCGTAAATACACAAATTGTGTTACATCATGAAATACGGTATACTAGACAAGTATACTATAGTAAGCATAGATGAATACGTACATGTATAAATTACACATACATTTTAACTAACTGTAAACTTATAAATGCCTTAGTACATTTTAATATATGTCATATTTAATGTTATGCAGAACAATATATTACTAATAAAGAAATAAAAACAAACAAAAACATATACAACCCATTGTATTATATAGTATGAAGTAGATATGTTACACATATAAAGATGATATTAGGCTAAATGAGTGTTGTTTTTGTACTGAATTTATGGAACGATATGAAGCGAGTCTCTGGCGCTTGTATTATGGTAGGTTCCCACTGCCGATCAGATCAACTCGATCGTCCCGATTGCCTAAATTCCCCGACCACGTTCGACCAACTGTTTGATGAGGCTTGTACACGACTTCTTCTCGACCGCTACTCGATCGTACACGACCCCCACACGACCACTAACGACTCATCCACGACTTCAAACCGACAACCACTCCGAACTCTACTCGATCATCTCGACCCATACACGATCCCTACACGATATCTACTCGACCAGCTCAACCAACACGACGCCTACTCGATCTCTATTCGATCTCGACCCGACCAGATCGACCTGGTCGTACCGGGGTCGTAGGAGGTCGTGAATTGGTCGTGTACGGACAATTTTAGTATAAATACTTCGAACTTTTGTGGTCAGCATTCAGAAGTTCTAAAGGATAGTTATCAGCATCAGCATCATATATCATGGAGGTAGAGCAATTGCAGTTGTGGGCCTGGTGGTTAGAGCTCCAGAGAGACATGGTCATGGCTGTGATGGCGCTTGAAGAGGAAGAAGGGGTCGAGGAGCGTAGAAGACGCACAAGAAGGCGTAGACAGCAACGGCGCAGGGAAATCTGGGAGAGGCAGTGGCTGACACGGCGACCACTGTATGGGCAGTATGACCAACTGCTGCAGGAGCTCAACAGAGAGGACCACAATGCCTACAGAAACTTCCTCAGAGTAGACGCTGATAATAATAAAACTGTACCTCTTTCACAGGGGAACAAGGCTGCTCCTGCTCCTGACGCATGGTATGCTTGACAGGCGAGTCAATATGATGTGTAGGTGAAGCTGACTGCTGGCTCTCATTCATTTCCTTCTGAGCGGGGGCTGGAGGCGATGAGGTTCCGGATTCATCATCAACAAATTTAGCAGCAGGCCTGGTCTTTCTGTCTTTTCAAGGCATCCTTGTAGTTGTATATATGTAGATGTGATCTCTTCGTGTTCATAGAAGTATATGAGAGACCTGAGAGATATGCGCGCCCTTTTAATCGTGTCGTGGCCACTTGCGCTCGTGTATGGTCGATTAGCGGTCGAGTAGCGATGGGGAAGGGATCGAGTGCGGTCGGATAGGTGTCGAGTTGATCTGGACAACAGGTCGAACAAGGATCGCGTTGATCGGGAAGCGATCGTGCTTTACTCGAGTAGAGGTCGAAATGATCGGGTACTGATCGGTAAAAATAATTAAAAAAAATTTATCCCGACCAAACTACATCTCTACACGATCGTTCCCCGATCAACTCGACCTCTACTCGACTAAAACCAGATCGCTTCCCGATCACTTCTCGTGTTCTTGGCTTCTCGATCCCTACTCGAAATTTTTTGACATGCCAAAACTTTTCGGGTAGGAAGCCGAAGCGATGCCAAGCAATGTAGACCACCCCGACCACTCCTGCCGACCGAGCCAGACCAGTTCCCAATCGTTTGATCGGGCTTGATCGAGTTGATCTGATCGGCAGTGGGAACCTAGCATTAGTATTGAATTTACTGATCGGGTAGAAAGGCGAGCTTCATAAATATTTTTTATCCACTCGACCACTAAATGAAAAACCCGAATTTTACATTAAACAGCAAAGGTCAGTATTGACTTATTTGAAACCACATTTACATAAACGAGTCAATGATATGCACATTCGATTACGTGTGAGAAACAGTTGGCATATACGAAGGGTGTTCAGAAAGTTTCGGGACTTTATTTAAATACATTTCCCTAAAATGTTCAACAAAAACGCCTATAGCTACCTATGCGTATGGTTGTTACATTGTCTATTGATACCTGTGTCACCAAAAAGATTGTATTTTCAAAATGCAAAGTCAGATTTTAACTTATTTTTGCATTTTTATACAGGGGAAATGTCATGCTTATAGAAAAGTAAAAAACATCAAAATCAATATGTTTGTCAATAAGACGTGTTTTCTCATGGAACGGCTCATATATATATATCTAGGTATATGTATCATACAATCTAGACAGTTGAATAGTGGTGTTATTTTTACCAAGAATTCAGTAATTGCGATGTGTCTGTAGGATCGTTTATCGTCTGAACGACCGTGAATGTCTTTACTATATAAAGCAATATATTTGCAGAATAAAGCTAAAAATCGCCTTCAACTGCTCGATTTCAGAAGAGTTTAGCGTCACAGATCAAAAGGAATATTATTAACGAACAATTCCAGCGAGTTTCAAGTATGTCTGTCCTTTTAAACCAACGTTTGATCCTTTGAAAGGGTCCCTGGTACGCATTAATATGATGACGTTTACCGCAGATGGTATTTTGCAATGATGACGTTGACCGCCAAGGAGTGAAATTAAGGATGACGTTTACGGCTGAGGAAAACATTTTACAAAATGACTGATTTTTGCTAGTTCAATCGTTTTTTTACCCGGTAAAGCATGTCGTGTTTAGAATAATACGTGATTAATAAAAGGTGTTCTTCAAGGTCATGCTCGTTTGCAATTAATTGATATTCGTTCTTGATAGTCTTTCTGTTCAACCAGAAGTGTCGTGAGTACTTAAAAAGTGAATGTTTGCATTGCAGTTTTCTTCTAGATGTTCTCCTTATAATATCTGAAGTCGGTCGGTGTACTTTCAATGATTTTTCGATATAAGTACATTCTTTATATTATACAGTTCATATTACAAAAGTGTCACCTTTTGTCCAGTTAAAGCAAACCAGCATACAAAATTATTTTCATATAACAAATAAAATCCGAAATATTTTTCGGCGCAGCCGTACTAACATGGCTTTGCTATTTGCATCTCAGTGTTGTGTAAATCAATCAGATTTTCATAAATCACTAAACCAAATTCTCTTCAACTGTTCATCGTTTGTTAATTTGAAGCGGGTTGGGAAATTTTTCGTTAATGCCAGGATAATTATGTTTTTTTACCAAAACTACTAAATAACTTGTTTAATGTTATATGTTCTTCTTCCGAAGCAAAGTAATGAACACAGTTATTGCAATTGTGTTATATTTAAAAATAAACCAAAGTGAATACATATGGTTAATTGGATACTTACAAATCAGGAAGTAGGAGTGGCGTAATGGATAGAGAGCTGTGTGTATTATGCTAATTTAGTAAAGATCGCTGCTATGGTCGTACGGAATTGTGTTTATAAGAGTTATCTATATTACTTTGGTTGAGAGGTTAGTACTGGACAATGAATATCTTGAAAACAGATGGTCGGCTCAATTTGAAGGTTTAAAATATTTCTTGTGCAAAATAACAAAATGCCGAGATGTTACGATTGCTGGTCACTCCAGATCCAAAATGAATTTCGGTAAATTCACCGAAATTCAGTTGATTTCAGTAAGGTTACGTACCCTTTATCGAAAGCTTATCCAATCCTCGTCCAGTTTACGAACGTTGTTGTAAGAAATACTTTATTAACTGTTGAAAGATAAATGCTTAGTTCGACCTCCGACGATTTATTTCAAACTGATTTGTGTAATATATGACTTATTCCTTTGTATTTTTATTGTTGTACAATAGCACTTAGTATTTATACGTTGACAAAATGTATATTAACATTTATGTGTGGTAGACGATGTACATTGTACAAGTCTTACTAAAATGTATGTTCTGTTCTGTTCACATTTCATACTGGGCCCGTCAAAACTGTTGTCAAAAAGATGTTTAGATGTATCAAGTGTTCTTTCATATGCCTTTACCAATGTTCATTAAAAACAGCTGATTTCAGTTTTCGAATAGCTGTACATGTATATCTTACTTCTTGAGCAACATGTAACATACTGTGATCTATTTGAGGGATCAGTTGTTATCACGAAGTTGGTTGTCTTACGCTCGGCGCGGGAACCAATTTAATAATTTGAGAACCGAGTCGCTGACCAGACAAACTATCCAAGAACAGTACAGTTATCTTAAATTACCAGGAGACGCACATGGAGTCTGAGGGACTTCAAAAGCTGGTATAATCAATCCAAGAAAACTCGTCTATGCAGAGCAATAACTTGCGCCAAAGCAAGGATGCACACTAATTGATCAAGTAGTGCACACAGTCACAAGAGTCGTCCAATCAGATGTCATGTATGTCATGAATGTTGAAACTGAAGGCGGAAATACCGTTTATGCAAAGTCAGTGTTATCATGTACAGGGGCATTTACGAAATTGCGTGATTTGTTGCCCACGAATTTGAAAATTGAACACAAAATTTCTCCCCTGACAGTGGCGTTTGAAGAAGTACATTTTGAACCGTGTACCCATCTCTTGAGATAATTTAGCATAGTTTAACATAAGTATTGCTATTAACCATCAATGCTAAAAATCATCACGGTCTTTTTAAACTTTTAATGAAAATTCGTTATCCAACTTTGTTTTGCAAACCAGACATGTCGGTCATTATACAGTAAAACTTCGAAACCTCGAACTGCCGTCGGACCTAGCAATTATTTCGAGCCATCTATTGTTCGAGGCTTCTATACGCGTATATGACAGTCGCCGGTGCAAGTGTACTAAGCATGTTGAACACACGTTTTGTTTTCATACTGAATGCACGTCGATCAATAGTCGCAGCATTGTTCATAATAATTATAATTAAAAAAGAAATGAAAGGGAAAAAAAGATATTTTATAGTTTGTCCGAAGGGTGTTCTGATTAGGGAGTTACCACTGTACATGTACAACTGTCAAGTAATTATCACGAATTGCGAATAACATGTGTCGCCAATCTTACCCGTCAACAGATATTAGTATATGTGAAAGGTGTGAATTATTGTATTGTTCGACCTATCTATGGTGAACTCTGAATGAAATGATAACTAGGGACCACAAATCCTGTTCGAGTGTTTGAACTATCTCTGTTCGAGTGATCTACTGTTAGATAATAAGAATAAGAAGGGGTTTCGCCGGGACTTAATAAACTGTTCGATGTATCTACTGTGTTCGAGCCAAAACTGTTCGAGGTATCTACTCTGTTCGAGCCAAAACTGTTCGAGGTTTCGAAGTTTTACTGTATATCCAAGTTAACGATTCTGTTATTAAATATATAGTCATTTGATGTGTATTAATATAAATCAATAAAGAATATTTAATATGTTATGCATTAATGATATGCTATGAAGCGATATAGCCATAATTATGTTTACATCCTAATTTAGTCTTAGCTATCTCGTTGTATGTGATAGATATTTCCGAGTTATACTATACATCCTTCCAAACGCATCGCGGATTTATATAGTACATTTCTTCTGTTTTGATTAACAAAAGTACAGTAAAACCTCACTTAAAGACAATCCCTTTAATAAGACCACCTTAAAATTAAGAGCACAATTTTCATGTCCGTTTTCACTGTTTTGTTTTTTATTCAACCCAATATTAAGACCACCTCAATAAGAACAACAGTTTTAAGAGTCCCAATGGTGGTTGTATTATTGATGTTTTACTGTATATTTAGACAGTAGCATGTCCATTGGGACCACAGCGTATTCAAACCAACGGAAAACAGCATTAGAACAACCTTACAAACCCTGGTTTTCGAAGCAGAGCATTACAAAATATAAACAATAATAAAAACATAAAAGGACTAAACATTCAAAATACCTAAATAAAACAAACGATTTTTGCCGATGATGCAAGCTTTTTTTTAGATGGCACAGAAAGTAATTACACTTCGTTCTGATAATTCTTTGTGTTAATAATTGTTCTCATCAAGTTGATATCGTAATTGTAAGAATAGCAGTTTCATAATTAAACAACTGATAGTACTGTGTCTATAATTATAAGATTGCTTGTTAAATGTCAATCAACACATAACATTTGATTACGATATTATTATATTTTATATTTATAATTGTCTAATTCCCTTTCTTGTGACATTGTATTAACAGGAAAATATCAGTACTTCAGGATGTCATCAGATGAACCAGGGAGTGTAAAAGAAAACTGTAATTCCTGTGAAAAAACAATTACATCATTCGGTCTCGAGACTACAGTTTCACACAAGATGCACTCCCACTAAAGTTATTCATCAACATGGACTAAGCCTGGATTGAAAGGAGCACTCATACAAAATTGTAAGACCGTATGTGCGACCTGCTTATCAGGACATCACTTGTCCAGCTGGAACACTCCAGTGACATTATTGACTGTTGTATTTTGTTTGTTTATGATTTTGTAATTTTCTAGTTATAGTCGTATAGTAGTGATACATAAACATGTGTACCGTGTTTGATTTTCTTTCATTTATTTCCTTATTGTGGATCAATTATACCTTTAAAATACTCTCAAATACTATCCTGAACAAAATTGGTATACAAACAAAGCTATAAAACCATTCCATCTAAACGCATATATAATGATGTTCTGATGACGGCGCCAAGACAAAATGAGGTTGCTATTAGCATGACACGTGTTGTCTTTAAAACGTTATGAAATGAGAATGAAATAGTATAGAGTCAAACGGTTTTCATTTTTAAGGTTCTTAATTTCTGAGGCAACAGAAATTGTGAAAACCTGAAAATCGAAAAGTTTGCCATTAAGCCCCGTTTTCCTGGAGAACGGCCCAAATATATATTATTATACTGTATGTATGATGAAAGTATTAAACATATAAAGTCCCGAAACTTTCCGAATACTTTTCGTATATGTGCATATCAATAAGTCGTTTATGTAAATGTGGTTTGAAATATATCAATACTGACATCTGTAATGTTAAATTCGTGTTTTATACTATTAAGGTATTGGACGAGTGGAAAAAGATATTCATGAAGTTCGCTTTTCGACTTATTCAAAAAAATCAATACAATTACAATCGCCAGAAGCTCGCTTCAAAACGTTCAATAAATTCAATCCTAATACAACACTCATTTAATATCCTCTTTACATGTGTAACATATGTACTTAATGCTATATCGTAATACAATGGGTTGTATATGTTTTTGTATGTTGTTATTTCATAATTAGTAATATATTGTTCTACATAACATTAAATATGACATATATTAAAATTTATAATATACCCATAAATGTTCTGTCCAAAATACACCCAGTTTTTTTAAACAAATACGGACCGCCGGAATAAAAATTCCGTATCACGTCAGTGTGGTTTTCAAATTCCGTATCACATAGGTATGACGTGTAACATATGCCGGACTACTTTCTGTGTATTTCAATAGTGCGTCTCCGTACATTTCCGTCACGGAATATTGGAAAACCCTGCTATTTATAGAATGGGCGGTACCAAGCGCCTATAGAATCCGATCAGAAATGTCAAAATAGATAAACGTGGAAAATGTTGTTTATTTGTTGTTTTTTCATGCCCATGAACCTCAAGAATCCTTTTTATAGTCTTTTCTATATCCTCCGGTAATTTTTTAACAGAAATCGTTTTCTTATCGCCGCGAAACGAGATTTCCGGTCCGTCTGCTACAGCGGTGTACATGAAAGGAATTCCTGTGTAAACAAAGCAGAAAATGTCAAAATACTTTGCATAACTTACCCGCCCGTACAAGCACCGTCACATCTTATACGGCTCCGACAATCGCCAGTTCAAACTGCCAAATCCAAAATCACAATGTCAGTGACATGTCCGAAACAATAACATCCATGTTTTCCGGGCAAATTTTGCAGAACGCTAAACTCGTAAGTTGTCAGATAACTATCAATAACTACGAACGGTCGCCAAAACAGAAGAGAAGGCGAATTCGAGTTATAGACAGCGATAGCGAGTGAGTTTCACTCGCTAAATTGTTAAAATGTTGTTGTTGTTTAAAATGGCGCTACGTGATACACTCTACACATATGTTTCACGCGCTGACAAGCAAGGTCATCCTATATTTGGAAACATTGTATTCATACGCCACTGTTTACCTGTTGTTGTAGGTTTGGACTATTTTGTTGTCGTTTAAAACGAATAAAATTGTTATTTCTCGTAAATGTGTATATTTTTGTCGTTTGTGGGTATATAATAAAAGGAAAATTACGTTAGTGTGGTGTTCTGTGGGTTTGTATCACTTCTCGTTGCTTGTGAAAAGTCGTTTCGCCACTCGACCTTCGGTCTCGTGGCGTTACGACTTTTCACAAGCAACTCGAAGTGATACAGACCCACAGAACACCACACTAACGTAATATGCCCTATGTACTATGGCATTTATAGGTTTAGAGTTAGTAAAAATGTATGTGTAATTTATACATGTAATTCATATATGTATTCATACTATGCTTACTATAGTATACTTGTCACTTACACAGTATTGCATGATGTAACACAACTTGTGTATTTACGAATATATTCGTGCATCTAGTAAAAGTGTCATTCATGGACATTAATTACTTTATAAATATCATATCATATGAAAAATTGTCATCCGCAGCTAAGTAATCAGAGATATTACTGTAACAGTTCCTACGTTCACCACTATGAAATGAAAACTGAAATATTAGGATTATAGGACAATAATAAACTAAGAAAATTATTTCAGCAGATCAGGACTTTAAAATCCAACACAAGAATTTAATCTTAATATAAATAACAGCCAGGTAATAAGTTTTGATTCAACAATTTATTGATGTCAGCAGTATCATAATCATTCAAACGTGAAATCACCAAAAGATAAAAACAAACAACAATCGTTGGCCTTATCTTGACGTTTGACAATATCATCAAACACAAGTATAATATCATAATAAACTCATAAGTATCCGTACGGTAATAGCACTTTGAATTTGAAGGTATACTATACATGTATATATATATTTACAAATCTTTAACAGAAACAAATATATTTCTCTCTTTTGCAAACTAAATGTTTTAGTTTTCCGATGTAGCAATCCTACGTCCTTCAGGGTGTCATAAATAACAGCGTCGAATGTATACAATAGAACCACATGTATATCGAGACTATACATTGCCTGTTCTATTAATGGGAAATATTCAAACCCTTCAAGTTTAAATAACAACAAAATTAAACTCATCACAACCTATGTTTTTGCAAAAGAGAGAGAATAAGTTGCTATAGGGAACGTTACATATATAAGACAGTGCCTCTCCACACAGACCTCCGAGAAAACAACAGGTTTGTGAGAAGGTTCAATGGTACATACGTAAGGGAACAGGGGCGCAAGGAATAGTCAGGCCGACCATAAGGGTTAACTAGGCGAATCAAAAGGGACAAACATACACACAATCATTACTATCCAAAATGTCAATATTTCAATCGTTTGTAATTTGTTCTATATTTCTTTTTAAAATAACACATTGTATACCTCTTAGGATTGTCTACTTTCATCTTTACACATTTGGAGATAACAGGCATGTACTAATTCTGCTATATTACTTGCATTGACATTTGTCGTGTATTCGTCTATTTCCATAGAAGCGAGTGTATTCTGCCATCTTCTGTAGAGTAGGCCTCGCCAGTCGGCTATGTAGTGGAAATGACTCAACATATTCTGTTTTTTAGGAAACAACTCAAGAAGTGCCGAATGATTGGGCAGTACTAATGCATGTGTCAACCCTGCACCGTGCATTCCAATGAGAATATCCGTCGATGACGTCATTTGCAATTGTTTGTGAATGGGAAATTTGTCTAGTTGTAAGCCTATCACATTGTGGCCCGGAAGTTGTTTTGAAATAGTATCAAGTAACTCGATTTCGTTTCCAATTTTTCTCCGAATTTTTCCTGAAGGGTTTCTTGGGTGAGCAATGTAATCCTTTCTCCATATAATTAGTACGCTGATATTTCTGCAGTTGAGTATCTTTTCGGTTGGCAGATGAAATCTTGTCAACAGAAAGGATCTGAAATCCTCTATATATGGTGGTTTTCTCTTGAGAATAAACGGACTTGTTTTCCCTGAAGTTCCCATTATCAATCTAGGTAAAAATAAAGGTTCCTTTAATGACCCAATGCGAACAACGTTATAAAATAATTTCGTCCATAAATCGTCCGTAAGACTGGCTGGATGTCCATCTATCCATAATATTGTCACATTCTCGGGTGGAATTGCGAGAATTGCACTTACATAGAACATATTATATATATCTGTCATTACCCAATAGATGTTTGCATAGTCTTTGCGGATAATGGCCACGTATGTTCTCGACTTCGTGCCTGACACTCTCGGTGCATTCGTGGAGAATGCAATTGTTTTACAATACTGTTTGAAAACCGGATCATTAACGGATGAACAATCGACTGGACCAGCGCAAGACAAACGAAGAAATCCAGATTTAAGATGATAGAATTCACTTTCTTCGGTCTGATTTAGAACCAAATTGATTTCCTCTCCGCCGCCATGCTTTCCTACAGCGTACTTCGGATTTATTACAACATTTTCGATCGCAACAAATCTTTCTTTGTATTCAGTTATAACGTTGTTACAAGAACGTCTTTTCCGCTGTAAAAACTCACGTACGTGTATTGTATTATTTATATAATCTGTCAAAGCAAGAGTCTCAGAGAGTTTATAAGAATCACGTCTCAAATGATCATGTTCGTTTGATTGAAACTGTACTTTCCATACCATGACTACCGACATAATTTTGATAAATAAAACTATAATAAGCAATGTAACAAACAGTCTCAGTTTAACGTTTTTCATTTTTGAATTTTAAAAATATTTACTCAAATTATTATGTCCTTGACAATACGCTTTATTCCGATTTTATAGTCCGACTTGATGAAAAGGAATCTAAGACCATTAAAATTTTATTCACTCACGTTTATAAAGACATTTGATGGAAAAAATAGTTTAATTTGTATGTTCAACATTATTCACCATTGAGTGATAACACTCAAATAAAACAATATGTGAAGAAACTACGTTAACATAACATCGATACACTGTCAATTCGTCACGTGATAGCCTGAAGGGCTGGTCAGAGGTTTTCACTAAAGAACATATCACAATATCGCACCGGAGTGAGGTTTTCAGCAATTTCAATCAGCCAGTCAGTTTTACCACAGCAACAAATGCCCGATCACGTTGATTAACGTTTTCGAGATCAAATCATGATCGGAGTGGATAACATAGCTGTACCAATAATTACATAAACTATTTAACCAATGTGTTTAACCAATTGAAACGCATATATAACAAAAGTACGTGTTTTGTAGCACGCATTATAACAATTTTAACAACCCGCTCTACAGTTTATACACAAATAAAGTCTCAAAGTGTGCTATTTAATCAGAATTTTGTTTAAATACCTATATATTTATTACTTGTATGTGTCTACTTTCTTATCATGTTTTAGTGCAGTACGTGTATTTTATTCTCAATTGTTCATCGTCATGTTTAGATAGAGAATAATACGTTAGTGACGTGGAATGAGAAAGTATATCAGGCAAGGGGGAGGACTTTATGAATATTACGCTCAAACGGATTTAAACTGCATTTTTAAAATCACAATTGAATTTTAGACAATCGTTTTTTGCTATTTGAATATAAATTGCATTTTATTAATACATATAATAATATAATACACAATACATGTATTAGATATTACATGTAGTAGCTTAAAGTCATTGATGTATAACAATGTAGTTACTTTTAGCGATAGATTAACAGGTATACCGACTAAAATGTTGCAGAAAAGGAAATGATGCGGAGAATCGTTACAATTGAGCACGTATTCGATGAACATTTAGAAACAATACTTGCATTAAAGATGTATCTGGCTCATCTGAACCTAACCATATTTAATGGGCTTCATCCAGTTTTGTTGTTACATAGTCTAAAACATCACCATGTATAACCGTTTAACTTAATCGTGTTTAATCATAAAAAACACCCGCTTGTTAAAAAATCGAAAGTTTATTTAATGTTATGATAATTCAAACGTCTTTTTCGGATAAATACCTTATAAATGTATTCTCTGATAATGCATATTTATTGAAGTGTTTACTAGATAAACAATTTATCCTGTCACTTGCGGGTGCCTGATATATTTTGCTTTTTCAGGTCACTTGGTCACATGAATTTTATCTCACGTCACATGACCACGTGACTAGTCGGACTATTTTTAGTTAAGTATCGCGATGTTATCATTTTTCCGGACTTACTAAAACCATGGATTTTTCAACTGAATACTATAACACTTTTCATATTTTTTGTATAATCCATACAATAAAATGTTCATTTCCACAAAATTGTTCTATTTCATTCAAGCGGTGCTTAATCTTATCCGTTATTAGACAAACCCGGTCAGCATTTTGACCCGAGTGTAAATGCTTACTGGAACAGTAGTAAACAACGTAGTCAAACAAATTGTCGGCTGTTTACACCATTGGAACAACATCATTTCGGAAATTTTGGTCCATCTGCGTTTTACTTTATCAGGGCTGACCGTGCGGTCGAGTTTCTCATGGAAATAACATTCTTGACCAGACCAGTATGATTTTTACACCGTATACACACCATACAGGTATGATGTTTGAATAATCATGATAAAATATTGTTCTACTTTTCACTTTTCTTTTTATCTTGGTGTTTTAATTTTTCGATCCACTAAATTACAAAAGATATATGATCTGGCTTGATAATGACCATTTAAGTCTACCTATATGGTTTGATTAAACACATATGTTATAGAACCATGTAAATGTACACATATTATTTGAACTGATCAGGAAAGGTCCAATTCTCATTTAGTGCCTGGAACTTTCAAAGTAACTGACTACTTAGATTTGACAGGCGTAGATGTGGTCATTCTTTGTTTTCTTCTTCCTTTTTGTGGAGTTTCTTCCATGTGCCGCTTTTGTCCAATCATTTCACTAACATTCCCTTTACTATCTGGACCAAAGTAATATTCAACCTCATTGTCTTCGTTCTTGCGTAGACAGTCCCTTCGAAGGAAGTTTGGTAGTCCATCCATAGGATTTCCTGCTGTGGCTAAATATTCAATTTGCAGGTTTATGATATCAGCCATCCTTCATTGTTTCTGTACTTGGGTGGTTATCCGAAATTTACACACACAATTTTTTGTTTTAAACATCTGTTTGTTAAGTAATATTATCTGTCGCCTAATCAGCATGTGAGGACAGATTTATAGCTCTCCTTAACCATGTTATAGTTGAGAGAAGATATTAAATTTTCACTCTGAACGGGCTTAGAAGTAGGACTGTTTATATTGTCATCGTAAAATTCTATAAAAGTCATATTTCCCCAAATTCTTCCCTATAAGCGAACTCGATGTTAATTAACAGCTTATATAATCACTGAATCTGGATTTATCAACGAAACTGAATCGCAGGACTGTGTAGATATATGGTATGGTATCTCCCAGCATAGGGTATTATCTCTGATCTGATTCATCGGTTGTAAAACAGATAAGACTGGCCATTATGGACAGGACCGACAACTAGAGATTATAATTGATCGATTTGTCTCCACTGTCAACCGTAATACAAGTTGGACATGACATGCAGCTTAATATTGTGCAAGATAAAGTAATATACTCTAAGTGTAGTACTCTTTATGTACTTAAATAATTGTATTAGCTATATAATTTATAAATAAACGCTTTCTGATTTTTCAACCAGTAAATTTGTTCGAAGCCGTAATACACAATATTCACAAAATTTCACTGATATTTACTTGAATGTTTATTAAAAGCAACAGTGAAACCCTGAACTGGCAATTTCCTTTGATGAAAATAAACACCTTTCATTGGCATTCTGTTTTGCCTACATGCGTAAGGTTCTGGGTACAAATCTCCGCTAGGCCCAAATTGTTTTCTTTGGCTTTTTTTCATGACATTTCTTGTTTTACAGACTGTTTTGGTAATAAAACTGATATGCAATTATAAAATATAACTTGTATCAATTGGTTTCTAAAAAAATGCCATATTTCTCCAAAGTTTGATAATTCTGCATGGTAAAATTTAAATCATGCATATAACGAGATGTTATCAAAGCAAATCTGGACGGTAAAAGTGTTTCATTTTGTTATATTGTGATACAGAGGTGTTGATGATAATTGTTATGTCCATTTTGTTAGAGTACTTACGTATGTATGACTATGCTACCTTGAAAATTGGTAGTTCTTATTGTGACTTAAAAAATTGCGTCATTTACAGGAGGGTGTATTCATATGAAGTACCACCTGTATTTTTACTGAGCATATTAGTTTCGATTATTTGTCCTTATGGTATCACTAGAACTTTCTTTTTAAGAAAAACACAAACAAATGATAACATATAGCCTCATTTTGAACTAAAAATAATAATTTTATGCATGAATAACATGGGTGTAATTTGTGACCCCTCAATGCAAGTCGGTCTAATCTTAAAACCTATCTTTAAAACGGCCAATTAAACTTTGTAATATGTGTTGTAAGTTGTCTCATGTGATCCAGAAAACTCATGGAAACAGTTTAGTTTAGATTCTTGAGGATGAGTATTAGGATGGTCTTACCTTAAGAATTGAATGTTTGCATAGCATTTTTCTTCTAGATGTTCTCCTTATAATATTTGAAGTGGGTCAATATACTTTCAATGATATTCCGATATAATAACATACTTTTATTTTATACATTTATTATTACAAAAGTGTCATCAGTTGTCGAGTTAAAGCATACCAGCATGCAAAATTAACTTCATAGAACAAATAAAATCCGAAACCTTTTTCGGCGCAGCCGTACTAACATGCCTTTGCTATTTGCATATCAGTGTTGTGTAAACCAATCAGATTTACATAAGCCACTAAACCATATTCTCTTCAACTGTTCAACGTATGTAAACTTGAAGCGGGTTGGTTAACTTTTCGTTAATGCCAGTTTATGGGTTTATCAAAAATAACTTGTTTAATGTTATATATGTTCTTCTTCCGAAGCAAAGTAATGAACACAATTATTGTAATTGTGTTATGTTTAAAAATAAACCAAAGTGAATACATATGGTTAATTGGATACTTACACATCCGGCAGTATCGTGACATAATGGATAGAGCGCTGCGATAACATCTCTTTTAGTACAATGTATTGTGTATTCTGCTAATTTAGGAAATATAGCTGCTATGGCATTACGGAAATGTGTTTATAAGAGTTATCTGTATTACTTTGGTTGAGAGCTTAGTACTGTCAAAAAAGAGCATGGAACCGTCAATGGTATTAGTTTGATGTACTTTAAATATGACTATATCAGCTACGAGCTGGGACATCATTACATATTCGGCGACGATGATAACTTTAAATGGTACTTAAACATATTTATTTTTGCACATAATTGGAAACATTTCAGCAGCTTTATTATACACGCCTGTGTCACATTGGAACAGCAACATTTTGTTATGCGTTGAAGATGTTCCAATGAGTCCTGCGTTGTCGCTCCAATGAGTCCAAAATGGACGTAAACGGCGAGTGTGGTCTTATTTTTTCCCTTTAAGAGGTTTATACGTGTAAAAAAAAAAAATCGGGGAATGTAGTTCCACATAGGATTGCTTACGCCTTATGTTAAATGTGAAAGTTGGGAACAAATACTAAAACCCGATCGTCTAGAACTTGCATAACTTGTCATAGCTTATTTTTGACATCGGCGAAACCTTGTATTTTATGAAAAATGGTAACGCTCTCTGTATTTTACCACTTCAACGGTACATGTATAGCATTATATTAAAAAAAGGTTGTCTGTATACAAATTTTATAAACATCATACAGTGTTCACGTTAGGATGCACTAGACTCTATTTTTGCCGGCTGTTGTTCCAATAAGCAAGCGCTTGCTCCATTGAGCAGTGGTGGTTCTCATGTATCGTTACTAAAAGAGAGAGAATACGAATACAGGGAACACCACAAACACAAGACAGTGCCTCCCCACGCAGACCTCCGGGAAAACAACAATCCATAAAACATAAGGCTCTTAAGGAGGTCAAAGGGTACACATGTTAAGGAACAGAGGCACAATGAATGGCCCGGCAGACCACAAGGAATAACTAGGAGAATCAAAGTGGACAGTGAAGGAAGGGGCAGGGGGGAATTAATGGATGGAAAAGATCACAGGACAAGTCAAGACAATAGGCCAAAAATGGGCAGGAAACAACCTGAACACTGTTTAAAGTGACAGAATTGCACAGGGGAAAGGGAAATACAAAACACATTCAAAACACAGAAACAACAACCATATAGCGAATTACAGCCTTGTAACTGTCAGCAAAAAATACTGGGGGTTTAAATCGATTTAACAGCTAGCTAACCCAACACTTAATCGCTTGATCCTTGATTTCCAACATATATACATAAATTGACTAAGTAACTAATCATTAAAAGCAACCAACCATCACGCACATAACAACAGACACTGTAACTAATCCAGCACGAATGACCAGGGAACCAACAACCAGGGAAAACTGAATTAAGTAGTTTAAAGACATCAAATGAAACGACATTGTCCTTCCCCAACATGCCTGGCGATGTAATGTTTCGACGTGTCAGTTTTCCATGGCTGTTTTCCTTAGATTTTTTGTCAGTACATTTAAATCAACATATCATTGAATATTTTAGCAAGAAATTAGCAATATATAGTGCAGATGTTATATTAGAAGTGGATTTCAGTACTGGAACATTATTACAGGCGCGGTATGTTACCTTACCAAGATTTTTGCTTGGTAAGTAAACGTACCTCACCTGTAATAACACATTCTGATTTGCTAATCGCATTTTGTCTGGCAATCAGGGCCGTAGCTGGGCTGTTTTTAATGATACGCACGACTGGGGAGGTACAAGGAGGGGGTGTCCCCCTCGTTTGTAAAGCGTGGGTACCATACCCAACAATATCGCGTATCAGATTAATCCAGTCGATGCAGATCGATATCGATGGGGATTTTGGTAAGCAGTCAATTTATCTGTCGGTAGTTTCCGTAAGTGATCGTATTTTTTTCCGATGATCACCGATTGATAACTGGTATAACACATTAACATGTAGCCTCGGGCTATCTTAGATCTATTTATCCGATAAACGGTTTTTCAGGTTTTCACAATTTCTGTTGCCTCAGACATTAAAAACCTTAAAAATAAAAAACCGTATGACTCTATACTAATTCATTGTTTTAAAGACAACACGTGTCATGCTCACATCAACGTCATTTTGGTTTGGCGACGACATCTGAACATCATTGAATGTTCTATGACGGAAGTGGGGTTTTTGGCCATTTCATTTCACCCATGTTTTAGCAGATCATTTTTATATACCTTTAGATGTAATGGCTTTATAGCTTTTGTTTTTATACTTATTTTGTTCAGGATAGTATTCGGTGATAGTAATTTAAAGGTGTATTTAATCCAAAATAAGGAAATAAATGAAAGAAAATCAAACAAGGTACACATGTTTATTTATTACTACTGTACACGTACTTACTATTACGAGAAAATTACAAAATCAGAGACAAACAAAATACAACAGTCACTGGATTGTTGGAGCTGGACAAGTGATGTCCTGATACGTAGGTCGCACATACGGTCTTACAACTTTGTATAAGTACTCCTTTCGTTCCTGGCTTAGTCAATGTGGTTGAATAGCTAGTGGGAGTACATCTTGTGTGAAGCTGTAGTCTCGACACCGAAGGATGTTAATCATTGTTTCACAGGAACTACAGTTTTCTTTTACGGTTACACTCCCTGGTTCATCTGATGACATCCTGAAGTACTCATATTTTCCTGTTAATACAATGTCACAAGAAAGGGAATTATACAATTATAAATATAAAATATAATTAAATCGTAATCAATTGTTATGTGTTGATTGACATTTTTAACAAATAATTTGACAATTATAGACACAGATCTAACAGTTGTTTAATTTTGAAACTGATATGCTTACACTTACGATATCAACTTGATGAGAACACTTATTAACACACAGAATTATCAGAATTAAGTGTAATTACATTGTTAATTAGAACAATATTTTTTGTATTTTTTTATCGTTTATATTTCTCGAAAACATATGTTGTTCAGTGGAAGTGTATCTATATCTCAAATGTAAGAAATTCAAGCAATATATTTCTAATACACACTGTTTAATATTTGCTTTATTTTGAATCGGAAGACGGGATATTCTTATGAATTAAGGCTTTTACTCAAGCATGCTTTATTATTCATTATGACTTTATAATCGTCGTAATCCCAATGGTAAAAACAAATAACCTATAAGTACCTTATTCCACGAATTGGTTTGAAGATTGGTGCCAGAAATGCTTTCCAATCACGCCATTGCCACGCTGGGTATCTGACTGCTACATTTGTGGCAGACAACATTTTGAAGCTGTTGCAATGAGTCACAATCAGTACGGTGGGTGGTAAAGTTTTTTCATTGACGAAAACTTATCTAAAAGTCCGGTTGTAATGTAACAATAAAACGGTATGTCAGCATACGATTTAACAAAAGGGAAGCGTAGTGGTTCGAAAGGTAGAGGGCCTGACTCCTGATTCGAAGGTCGTGAGTTCAAGCCCCAACGTTGGGTTTTGACCACGAACTTAACAATGCCTGAATTTGGCGTGAGTACTGGTAAACAACCCAAGAAGCAGCTATTGAGAGTGATTAGCATAAGTTGTAAGAACTTGTTTCACCATCCATAAAAGGCTAGGTTACTAAACTTAAATTCCACAATCATATATACCCAACTTTCGTGTCACTGCGGTCCGACCAACTTCCTATATAATTATAGAAGGAAAATATCGTCAAACCGCGATAATTCGAAATATGTTAAAGGTAACTTTCGTGTGTATAGACTTACTAGTTGACTTTAATCGCAAAATGTAATTGTATGTCGTAATATTGCCTTTGACCATTGCAAACCACGTTGACATACGGCATGTACATGTTTTATAAATGTATACTCAATTAAAATTAATTTACATGAACAACTCATAAAGAAGGAATAATCGATTATGTATTCGTAACAGCTGGCATATTCGCATTGGCAGATGTCAGTAATCTGCATTATTGTCAACAACATTTACATAAACGACTGATTGAAATGCACATTTGATTACATGTGAGAAACAGTTGGCATATGTATATAAAAGTATACATGCATTTGTTCCTAGGTACGTGTATATGTATCATTTGTGTATAAAATTTCATTTAACGAAAAACGTTTTTGTTCTCGTTCGATTACATATGAAAACTATAATAAAAGCAGGGTTTTAAATGAATTAGTGTGTTTATAGCTCTCACCCCTTTGCTACAAAAACATTATTATTAAGAAAGGATGAAGATTGAACTCCCAAATATTGTTGGCATGCGTTTAAGTTATTCTTCTTTGAAAATATGCAAAAAAAAATCATGGTTTTAAATGTAATAGACAAAATAAGTAGTTGTATTGGTCAGTGTAATTATAATTTCTGTTGAAAAGAGACTAATGTATGTTTGCGATGCTAGAAAGCTTAGTAGCTACCATTATACAGCCTAACTTGCCGAAATGCAAGGCAAAGTTTTATGGTGCAAAATTCAATATATATTTTGCGAAAGAGGCTACAATAAGTATCACGAATGTATATTGCATTCTGTTAAATCACAGTGGGTGGCTAATTAAGTCTCGAACGATAATGATCATGAGACGTTAAAGTATCGTATATATATAATTGGTTATAGCATGGAACCGAAGTCGATCAGATCTGGGGAATTTGCAATGAGCCAGAAAGTTGGACATGATAATGGCGATGTTGTATGTTTGGTTAATGTCAATATATGTACGTATAGTTCAATAGCTGCGCTGTAACCCTTCACCCCCCTCAGCCTTCGATTTTTAATGCTGATTTAAAGTTTTTAGTTTTTCGACTTTTGAAAATGATGATACGCACGGGCATACGTGCGTATGCCCAGCTACGGGCCTGGCAATACAGTATGTAATTAGCATAATACACTCAGCACATTAAAAAACGCACAGTTTCAGACCTGCGAAATGTTTGTAAAACGTCAATTATTACGTTTGAAACTTATTGTATATGCAAATACCCAATAGTCGCAATGTAATATATAGTATATGTTGCATAAACAATAATTAAAACAGTGTACAGTTCTTTGCCTGTATCCCTACTTAAGTTAACAAAACTGGCGCAGATATGTTTCATACGTGTTTAAATGTACTCAGTCAGGTACATATGAATATTATGATAAAAGGAAATTTCATGAATAGTAACAACACATACATGTATATCAGTTTCACTTTCAGACAAAACACAAATCATGGGTAATGATATATAATCAGGGTCTTAATACAAACTACAAATAATACACAACAGGTATATGTTATTACATAAAAAATGTCTTAAACAAACAGTCTATATTCATCTCTCCGTATTAATAACAAGGGGGCCATAAGGATATTAGTGCATGTTAAGGCCAAGTATAAAGTATGTGTGATTCAGGTAATATGATGAAAAATGTTATGGTTGATAGGTTGGACACTTATATTATTATATTTTAAATCTTTATTTAGGAAATCATATGTTTTCATAACACTAATGTTGACAGTTGTGCATACTTCTAAAAAGTAAAGTGGAAAAAAATATGTCTTATTTCCTTCCGTCAAGAAAATTTCAATCAATTTTGGATTTTTCAGTTGCAGAAAATATTTTCAGTATCATTAAAACAATTAGGGTCGGTGTAGTATCTAGGGTAGATCGGGTTACCTGAACCACGTGTATTTTTCTATTTTAACCTAACAACTTAAAAAGGCACACGTTTGCGTAATTACAAGCTTAGTTGAGGTTACTTGTGGTTTACCAAGTACTTTTTCAGACAGTAGTTTTGCAAGGCCATTATGGCCACACAATGTTAAAGGAAGTTCCAGATGAGACACCTGAAAACCACTTTTCACAATTTTTGAAGCCATTTGTTTAGTAAAATATTTGTTTTCATATAATTCAACTTAAGAGCCTAAGTTATTATTTACTACTTTATCAAGATGAAGCATTTTCACAATTGAAGAGAATGTCACGCTGTGAAAAGTCAAAACTGAAACTGTTGGTTTGATACCAATTAACAACGTTCCGTAAACTTGACACATCCATTTCCACATTGTGTGCGGAATAATGTTTGCCAAACACATTTGTTAAATGAGGCTGCTGATAATGTTTTGTTTGTCGATGATTAGTCTCATGTACAAATATTTCTTACAACTATAAAAGCGATATTGCTTTTACAATATCCATTGCAAAATTTGTAAAACTTACAGTTTTACAAAATAACTTCAACTCCCACCAATCCAGACGTAACTCCGCCTATCCCATCCATTCTTACATGGTGTGCATGCTTAAACGGTGTGCATTTAACGACCTACGCAAATCAATGCGCAAAAACAACCATCGTTACCGAAATCGTCTTCAAACCCTTTGAACTTGATGAAAACAGCTTATTAGTTCACAAACCACTTTAGCACGTCACTTTTTCAACATTTTGTTGTTTTGAATCATTTATGATACTCGTATTACTTCGTTGGTGAATTTTGGGACTACTTCGTTGTGAGAACTTCGGATGTGGACGTTTTAGTCGGTGGAAACCGGGAACCAATATTGAACGAGTTCAATCAAGTGCCGATGTATTTAACGATATTATTGATAAGTTATTGTCTAATGAATATGACATTAATGAATGTGTAAATATGTTTTCCAATGTTGTATAAGTTAGGTCATTTAAATACTTTGGTCGTACATATAGTAACAAGAAATGCATAGATGCAAAGCATCCAAGGGCGCCGCAAAACTGGTGCACAATGTTTTGGAATAGCGTAATGGCGGGAAAATGTTTTGAATAGTCCATTTTCATACAATCATTGGCGTGTATTTCCTTTTAAACACCGTAACTTGCATAAATATCCACGTTACAAGTACCAATGTGTTAATATTAATTTAAGTAAAGTGAAAATTAAGATTTTTATAATTATTTTTTTATTATTTTATCTCCGACACCTAACACACATGCTGTTTATGTAGAATCGTCCTATTTTTCGGGGATCAGCAAGTATTTATCATAAACATATCGTTTTAACTTTGTAAAAGACATTTATTCGACAATACAAATGCATTAAAAATATTTTATTCGGTCTGATAACCTTGGAAAACTTGTCAGACCGAATGCAAACTTGTCAGACCGAAAACATGTTGTTAAAAATACGTTTGTTAGGTAAAGTAAATATACAGTAATTACCTATCACATTTAGCATACATGCATTTATACTATGGATGGGAATATTATGTTGTTTTGCTAACCGGTTAACCGAAAATTCTATCGAACGGTTAACCGATTAATAGAACAAGAACAAAAACATTTATCGTTTTAAATGAAATTTTATACACAAATGATACATATTACAACTACAACGACAAATAGGTTATTGCATTAAAAACATATTAACACGTTTTAAAGCAACTATACAAAATATTTGTGACAAAAGGCATATATTTCTGAAGAGCACATGATGTTACAATGCATGTATACATACATATTATATCAAAATATGAGTATAAAATTATTCAATTTCTAATAAGATTGGCGTTTCAAGTTTCAAGTTTATTTACAGATTCTGCATAATGCCCGAATAGGGCAGCATTAGCAACAATACATTTACATTCATTGAATACAGGGTGTCACATGATAAAAAGGCAACGACTATATATAATGTATACATGTACATTCATATACGGAGTAGCAACAATACAATCACAATAACAGAATTAAACAAGACATATTCACATAAGATTATATAATATATAACATTACACATATAAATATATTACAGTGTTTTTTTTCATTTAAAACTGTACACATTTAATAATGAAGAACAAAAACAATCATAAATGTCTAGAATTGAAACGAACATATTATAATTACATATATTATATACTTAAACTACAAACAGTTTTATGTATGCTCCCTGAAATACAATAAATGTGTTTATCATCTCCGACATAAAATAATTGGCGGTGAGCGCAGAAAAATGGCCCATTTGGCACAGAAATCACAATTCAATTTTTTACACGAGAACATTATTTATTTATTTGCCTCTATAAAAAACTTTTTGAAAATGAAGTTATGTTGCATAGTTTTCAAGTATGGCGTTTTGAAAATACACCTACCATGTGTATGGCTTGTCAGGTTTTATGGACGGTAATGTCGCGACATACCCATAATTAGAGAATCGGAAATATTCTCAAATGTCCATAATGAATACTAGTAAATAAATGTTTATGATGATAATTAACATTCATAACTGGATGTAGTTGTGTATTCATGTAATTTGTTTCAATTTGGATTTGGATTTGCTTGCAACGCCATTGTCAATTAAACGGTGAAAGGTAGATAGTCTTATTTTAACAAAACACACTAACAAATAAGATTGAAAAAGGCACGTTAATGCCTTCATACTCACATACTCAAAACCATTCTCGACAGCTCTCGGGCATTTCCGTACCACTTCGTTACTCGGATAACACCCTCTAGTGTATGTAAGGCGGAGCACTATGTAGCAAAACTCAACATTTTGTGCGGTCAAGAAATAGTTCTCGTAAAACGGATTTATAATTTCAATAACTTCGATCAATTCACGTAAATGATGGATTATCGTTGTCATTTCTAGTTAAAAACTCACATATTTCAGTCTTCATATAGCTTTAATATTACATTCATCAGCACTCCAGCGGTCATGCCGCCATCTTGTTTTCATGACATTCGAATGGTATTTCCGAAAGTAGTGCCTAACGTACATCCGAGGCACTTGACGTAGTTGGTCGAGGATTTCCGAATGATTATTGAGGTTTACCTGTAAATTAAAACCAGACAGAATCCACATACAACCGACATCAGTCAAACATCTCTTTCACCATTTATTTTTCCTTATTAGTATGGTAATATACTAATTAATTGTACTCACCAACTATAGATATCGCCACCACTTTCTGCAGAATCCGAAGAGACGGACATTATCACGTGACAAATTGTCCAATATGTTAATATTTCTTTCAATAAGTGTTACGTTAAGTATCTTAGTTTCTGCGTGCACTCACTTTGTTTAATTTTAAATATTGTTTTATAACAAGTACACACAAGCTATTTCAAAATTATGAGTAAATAGTATATGACGTTAGGGAACAAATGTTGAATCACTGGTATCCTAAACGTCAAGACGAAAAAGAAAGTTTGAAAACACAAGATAATCGGAAGCTAAATTTAAAAACAATATTGCCTGAAGACAACACGCAAGTGAGATAGTGAGTGTTTTGTTTGACGTACACGTTGGTCTAACACGATGACTAATAGCTGAACAGTCAGCTGAACACTTTAGGAACATGTATGTATGTAGTTAAACCTCAATAATAATACCACCATTGGGACCCTTGATAACTTGTCTAAGTATTGAGGTTGGCTTACTATTGAGGCTGAATAAAGATCAAAATAGGACTAGTATATTGTGTTCTTAATTTTGAGATGGTCTTATTATTGAGGGGGATTTTAATTGAGGTTTTACTATATTTAACTTACTCTCCTTTAGCATCGGCAGCTTATTCCGATACCTTCATATTCACCGTAGTGGAATCAAAGCGCTGTGTGGAGCGTATATTTAACTATGCAGCAATGTCATGTATAAGACCTTTCAGTCACATAACAGCTCGGGTTATGTATTAACTTTTACAGCTATGTGGGCGGATGAAGACCGGCCCAAGTGTCCCAGCGAAGCCGACCTTCCGTGAGCGACCTTGGTAACTTTCTAAAATGCAAATTCAACATCCCAGGTGGGATTCGAACGTTCAGTGGTGACGGGGAGTGATTTGGAATACGTTCACACCACTCGGACACGGAGACCCCTAACCTCCCGATAAAAACACCAAATGACTCAATATTGTTATTGTGTCAATGTAGAATCAATCATTGACTTCTTGGTACTAAAGCTCCACCAATGGTAAGGTGATTCCCGCGAACTCCATAAGAAGCGTTCATTTAATGTTAACTGACAAGACAGTACTTTTCAAACATATCATTTGGCCAGTGAACATGGTAAAAAGGATATCTATTAAAGCGACGAAGTGCAGTATTTCACATGCCCTACTGAAAAGGAAAAAGTCATACGTATTTGGTGTATATTGACACAGGTGTATTTGATACAAATCAAGCTCTATAATCAAAGCACTGAAAGTGAAAGCAATTATATGTATAACAAATAACTAGTAATAATTATGAAGAGTCATAAAGGCAGTATACTTTGAGTATTACGTGTGCATTTTTCACGGAATTATTTCTCTTTTGCAGAAAAAAAAACAATATAAAACTTATTAAATGAATATCAATTTTAGTGCTTTTCAATCATGTCCAACTTTCATTACGGTTGACAAGGGAGACAAATCGATCAATTAAATTTCTGGTTGTCCGCCCTGACCATAATGGCCTGTCTTGTCTGTTTTACAACCGATTAATCTGATAAGAGATAAGACCATATGCTAGGAGATACCACAAAATATATCTACCCAGTCTTGTAATTCAGTGTGGGTGATAAATCCGAATGCAGCGTTTATACCAGCTGTTAATACACGTCGAGAGCGCTTTTAGGGTAGAATTTGGGGGAAATATGACTTTTTATAGAGATAAAATATTGGTTCGGTTAATTTTAGAGAGACAATAAATCGACTTTTTAATCTGTAAAGTTGTGAAATTAAAAAAAAAATTAAAAAATGTTACACTTGATTACATTAAGTATACTTTTGGGATGATATTGTTTAACCTTATACTTAAAATTGAAAATAATTATATTAATAATGTTATACAGATGTTACAATTGTTTAGACAAATAAGTTTTAAACAGTAAAACTTGATTACAATAAATAAAAATTTTGCGATGATATTGTTAAATTTTATACTTTCAAGTGAAAATTATTAGATTAATACTATTAGTATTGTAGTGCAGATATTGCATTTATTTAGACAAATAACCTGCATAACTTAATTATTGATATTCATTTTATAAGTTTTAGATTATTTATGTAAAATAAATTTCTGTATATTAAAGACTGACACCTGCCAATTAGACATTCTGATACCTGGTGTCATATGTGTGAACAACAACATTATCTCTAAGGACAAGGTGGTGGCCAATAACGATTTTTAGCAGGTGGGGTACAATTGATAGTTTGTAATAAACTTTCACTAAATATTAGTCGGCGGTATCCTCATTTTCTTTTCGTCTGAGCAGTACTTTATTTCGCTATTATGTATTGAGAAGTTAATATACTAGCACCAATTAGCTCTTTTCTGCAAAAAATGTACTTTCTACTCAAAACACAGTAAACTCTCACCACGGACCTATGTACCATATATAGGTCTGTGACTCTCACGGAGTGTAGTTTATAAATTTACTAGTTTATTTATATAACGAATTTTTCAAACTAATTTATGAATCCAACTGTATGATGATGATTAATGAATTATATAAGTTCATGATATGAATTGTGTGGAAGATCAAATATTCACCACAAATATTTTAGAACGATTTGTCTGTACTATAATATATGTTGTGTTCAATTTTATGGACAAGTATCTACATATTTGCTCTGAATTGAAACAAAATGTTTATCGCAATTGAAGCAGAGTTGCTGCTAAAGAAAATGCGAAATAGTCTTCTAGAAGAAATTTAGCGCTACCAGTCTAACTAAATTAAACACTTCACTACCATAAACCATGGTCCAGCGAACAATATAGCACGCCAGTTAGATTGAGATAATATCTTAAATGACCACATGTGGAGATATGGCGCTGTGATCGATATACACATGCAGTAACAATATGGTTCGTGACTTCAAAGTTAAAAAGGACCAAAATGTTATTTCACAAACTTTCTGAAAAACGGAATATGTATTGCAGAAATGTTAAATTTTTCAACCGTTTGCACAATTTTGATATCTCAATCCGTTGTTGAGATATTAACGATTTCCCACCGTTCCTATGTATTTTCCGCATTAACCACGTTATCGGCGGTGGCTAAGCGAGGCGCTATGAAAGTTGGGAATGGGGCATTAGAAAAAATGTGCGAGGCGACGGTCGACCTCATACACATAGTAGGCCTAATTTGCGATTTTTTTAATTCAATGTATTGTATTTGAAGTGCTAAAAGAAGAGTTACCTTAATACCTAAACAGTGGATATAATTTTGTATTAGGAATATAAAAAGGTCACTCCACAGCCGACTGGGGGGGCAGGGTCCCCTTGACCCCCCCCCCCCCCCCGGTGGAACCGGGCCTGATATTCTATACAAAAATACAACTTCGATTCAATATGGTAAATGATACTTCAAAGATTCTCTTGCATCTTCATTTATTAACACTTCGACGTAAGTAATAGAGAAAAAGAGGGTTCGAGTTGATCGACTTGCTGGAAAATAAGTTTCGAGTTTGTTAGGTTAATAGTTGTCCCGATACCGTTTTACGGTACCGGATCGATAACTGGTGTTTAGTTCTGTCCAGTAATGACCGAGGGTTACCGAATATTGTTTTCATTACTTATTTCCGGGTTGAAAGGTAAACATTGCAGAATGAGCCGAATTTATGACAATCAGCCCTTACAGAATCTACCGCTTGTAAATATTGAAACAAGGGATACTTGGGATCAAACAAAATTTAGATGGTTAGTACAATAGTCGTTTGAGGGACCTTACAAGAGAATGTTGCCAGTCTTGTTATCGTGATGGTATCAAGACTTTTCGACCCCTAGACATTTCGACCCTAGTAAATTTGTAAGACTTTTCGACCCCTGATTTCAAGACACTTCGACCCCTAGTCCTATAAATAAGACCCTACATACCTTATTTCACATTTTGACATTTTCCGGGTACGTAGATACAAAGTGAAAGTAAAATAACAAAATAATGAATGTTAATGGTTAAATGTTTACGTCTAATATTTTGGACTATTCGACCCTTCCTGTAGGACGTTTCGACTCCTACTTTATAATAGTGTATTATGTAACTGAAATTAATTATATATATATATAAAATGAAATTATTTTGTTTAATATTCTTATTAACGATGTGATTTTATTGTAATTAAATAAAAAACATAAAATTTGAGTTTGTAGTTTTATATGTTGTTTTAGAAATTTATATTTTGATTAAAAACGATGTGATTTTGTTGTTATAAAATCAAAAACACATGTATCATACATAGTACTTGGTCCATGAATTAATTAAATGCTTATAATAAGTGTTCAGTTGTTGATTATTATAATGGGTTTTGTTTCATGTGTTTGTATTTGCTGAACAAAATGCATTCTAAGATGATTAACGAGACAACTTCCTTTGTTAATAAAATAATTACTATGAATTGCAATTAATTGATCGTCACATTTAGCACATTGTGAGTGTTTGTAAAAGATAATTATAATGGTGTTTTTATGTGTTGCTGTTGTTTGTTGAACACAATCAACAATTTTCATTCTTAAGAAAATAAATAGCGGATCCGTAGTCCAGTGGTAACGCGCTCGACTAGTAATCCAGGGATCGCAGGTTCGATTCCCCGCTCATCACTGACAGTACTAACAGTCTTTCAGACGAGACTTTAAAAACCTAGGTCCTGTATATAATGCTTTACATCGAGCACGTAAATGAACCAGGGGTGCTTTTGGAACTGGGGCATCTCCTGTATCATGCACTATCCTCCAAAAATCTAAAATGACTAAACATTCTTCTGGAGGCGTCGCCCATATGGGAAACCGGTGGCGATAAATAAATACAAAAACATAAATCAGGGGTCTAAAAGTCTAATACAAATGAGAGGTCGAGATGTCCTAGGGATTGAACTGTCTTAGGGGTCGAAGTGTCGTGGGGTCAATATTGTCTAGGGGTCGAAAAGTCTAGGAGCCATCATGATATATGGCCGTTGAAAAACACCCTAACCTAGATGTCCACCAGGTAAATCATTTGGGGGACTCGGTAGAGCGCTATACTAGTGTTTAGGGGGTCGTAGGTTCAAGCCCCCTTCAGATGCATTTTTCCCCTTTGATTACTTTATTGGGTTTTCCTCTGTGATTTATCATAATGGTGATGAGGATAATTTAGTGTGGGGGAGCAGTAACCGGTTACTCTAAATACCAGTAATACCGAATTCATACATTCTCAAGGGAGGTCACTCAAATATATATGAAACAGACATTTTGAGACCACCTTATGCCAAAAACAGGTTTTTTATACCATATTCATATATATTTCATCTAAAAGTATACGACTGAGTATAGCTCTTTAGTCACTTGGTTATGTGTCCATGTGAGAGAGGTCCGGGTTCAATTGGTGGCATGTTGGTTTCTCCTCGGTGCTTTACCATAAAAGCATAACTCTTCCCCTAAACCCTATCTTAACCATAACTGTTTTTCTTGTGTTGCCTAATGCAATGATAACATTGACCACTCGCCAACTTGATGTAAAAAAACATACATGCCGATAAAATTAGAAATAATGCACAAAACTATAATTTCGTCAATGTAAAATAGGTGACATTAGTCCTATAAATAAGACCTAACATGACGTATTTCTTATTTTTCAGTTATGTTTCATGCAAAGTGAAAGTAGAATGTAAAATAACAAAATTAAGAAAGTTTTATGATAAAATGAGCAATGTACAAATCTACTGTTTTGTTTTGGACTAGTCATACATTTTTATGCAACTTCCATGGGGTATATAATTCACACAACAAGTCAGAAGTACCGACTAGGCAGTATGGAAGGTATGAGGGCACCTCCCTCATTGCTGGATGGTGTAAACATATAAGGCATCCTTGTGAAAAAGATGGGAGGTGTCAATCAAAATTGGTTAATAATGATGATAAGCTAAAGGGATACCATTGTGTTGATTGTGTGCTTATAAATTAGTTTTAATATTGATTTCTACATTTTGGTACAGTACATGGCAGTTTCGAGAGCTTTCATGTAATTTGGGGTATTATGAGATGGTTTTGGAAAAGTCCTGCCTCCTGCTATTAAATTTTAATCTGATATTTCATGGTTGCAATACCCATAAATATCTTTTTTTATTTTAAGCAGCTACCATTATAACATTTAGCATTATTAAATGTATTATTTGCAGGGGTTCCATTTGACCCTGGAGTTGACCCTTTGACCTCTGGAATTTCCAAAAAGCCACGTTTGACCCTCAGGATTTCTTGATATTGTAGTTAATTTGGCTATAAAATGGTACAAATTATCAAAATGACCCTTACCTAGTGGAACCTCTGTATTTGGATATATGTACAACCGGCCCCTATGATTGGAATGAAGAATTGAGTAGCACTTGTATTTTAATATTGTAAAATAAATTGCCAGTATGAATGATATATAAAATAGGTTTATAGAGATGACTGAGAAGTCTCTGAGGCCTTATGTAAATGTTACCATGCATGTTTTGTGTATAATTTATAATGAATGCATTTTGGCTTTCTAATTTACAGTGGAAATGGAGTTTTGTTTGAAGGCTGCATACAGAAAAGATCACATTTCATGATATGTGACAGGGATAAAAAGAAGGTGAATAATTAATTCTGGCCTTTTAGATTACATTAGATGCACTCACAGGGTTTTGGCACAAAATTTCCATGAGACTCAGTTATAATGTTATAAATAAAAATGTATTAGTATAAGTTGGAATCCATTATATTTTGGTTTCAACAGCTGATATGTCAGTTGTGCAATTCTGCTTTGGTATTCTTCCAGACATTAGTTTACTATTGGCGCACAGGAGACTGTTTTATACCTTCTAGAGTTTTCTCCCTTTGTCTGTTGTATAGTACATGTCTATAGTACTACATGTATAAATACATTTACTGTAGAAGGGAGAGAACTTGTGACAAACTCCTGTGTATTGAAGTGTCAGACTCTTTTGTATATGATTGGAGTGAGCCCCAAAGTAATTTTTTGATTATTGCATATTTGTCACAAGTCTAAGTGCCTATTCTATAATTGATTCTATAATTGATGGTTGTCATTGAATCAATTTTTGCATATCAACGTTATTGATGTATTGAAAGATAAATATTGATGATATTTCGATATGTATCAATTATACATGTATTTCTAATTTCGCTTAATAGACTATTAAGTCCTATAGTTGTCTGTATGTTTATGTGTGTATGCCATACATATTTAAATGTTCTTTTTTTATGCTGACAAGATACCTTTTAAGTAATTAATCCAAATTTTAACTTTTTAGTATTTTAATATGTTGCTGACAATTGGAATGCACTATCCACTACATGTGGTGCACTGTTTGACATTACTCTAATATGACACATTTTTAGACTGTACCCTTTCTCCTGTAATAATATCAATTTTTGTAAGTGTGTATCGAATATTGGTTGACAGGAAAAAAATCGCTGATGTATCGATATCAATTGCATCAATGACAACTCTAATTCTATTAGAAGGTGACTGGTGTATTAATTTTGATACAAATTCTGTTTATTTCAGAGTCAGTATTTTATACTTTTTACCAAGATTACGAAAGCTCATCGGCGAAAATTTGATGGAAGTGGAAATGAAATTGAACCAAATTTTAGTGAAACGAAGAAAGTATCAACAGGATTTTTAAATTCATCTTACAGTAAGTTTTGAAGAAGCCTTAGTTCTAGTGATATGGGTAAAACTTGAACTGAAATGTAGTTAAGTATTGAAGTCAAAGTTTGTGAGAAATGTGTTATGGTTAGAACTGCCATTGATTCAACAAAATGCATATCGATATAGCAGACGAGAAATACCGGTATTGACGATATACATCAATTATATATCAAGTATTGTTAACTAAAATGCCATTTTCATGCTTGCAGTTCATGATTTCATATATTTTTACTCATTATAATGTCATTGAATTAATTATGTATTACTTTGACAATCTTTCTCCCTCATAATTACGTATTATTTTTTTTGGCAAAATAATTTTAAAAGATACAAATTATCTTCAGTTATTTTATTTCTTCCTTGAACACATATGATCAATACAGCATAGGCATAGTCTTCTGATAGGGCACAGCTTCCATTTTTGTTTTTCAAGCTTGTATTTTGCAAGTATTGATTCTTTAAAATTTTGTATTGATAATAATCGGTGCAAAAGTATCTACGATACATTAATATCGGCTATATCAATGATAGCTCTAGTTATGGTCAAAGTAATGCATAAGTTAGACTGTATATTTGAATGTGTATGAGCAATTGGTTATATGTTTTGCATGTTTATAAACATATTATTATCTTCAAAATAGGAAGAGGTTGATATATTTGGTGCAGTCATGCATGAAATTTTATGATTTGACAATTGAGATATTGGGTCAATTCATATTTGGGAAAATAAGACGATTTATCTGGCATCAGTATTGTTCATCTTCGCAACATGTTAACGTGTAGGTAATAAAGTTAAGTTTGAGAAACACGAAAAATCAGTCAATGGCGCTACCGGGAATCGAACCCAGGTCTACGGATTGCCGGTCCGTTATGCTAACCACTACACCACAGTGACCTGATGTCATTTTCGTGTAAATTTATCATATATAAATTTATGATTAAGGTAAACTACACTTTGGACGAAGTACGGGGCGAATTTTTACATCCGCCACACAGCACTTAAACACCAGCTGTAAATAGTAAAATAAAGTCAAGTTTGAGAAACACCAACAATTGGTCAATGCTGAAGTCTGAATTGCTTCTGAATTACTGGTAATGTGTAGTACCCTGTCTTTGACAAAGGTCTGTCTTTTTGTCTACTGATGTATGTATTGCACTGGTATTCTACATTTCAGAGGTGGAAGCCAGAGGTCAGACAGATCACCTTGATATTCAACAAGCTATTGATATCATAAACAAATCTGAGCTAACAACGTTCACATCTAAGTATGGTTCACCAGATCTGGCTGCAATATGGTTGAGTGAAGGACAGTTAGGGGGTCTTGAATTTGATCCGGGCGATAATGTAAGAGTGAAAACACACGGTGATGGTCCATTTGTGTGTGAGTGTTATTCATTAGCTTAAATCTGCATTTATACGGTTATAATTATTATCGCAGGATTAAATTTTTTAAAAATTAGTCCAGTTTTTTTAAGTTTAGTGTGATGTTTTATTTTTTGCAAGGATATTTTTTGGTATCTTATTTTAAGTACTGGAGTCAAATTTACGTATTTTGAAGTTCACGTTTCAACCTATCCCAAGACAGGATTCAAACTCATGACCTTTGGGTCAGCAGGATTCAAACTCATGACCTTTGGGTCAGGTGGTCGAAAGGTCTTGAGTTCAACACCTGCCATTGACAAGGTTTTGCATATCAGTGGGAAAAGCAACTTAATGAAATGTTTCTGTCAACATGATAATGCTGAAATGATTTTGTAAGAAGGCAAGTTAGTAGAATAATGCAATTTTAAGTTTAAGACAAACGAGCTTTAGGAAACTTGGCCCAGATGTATAAAAAGTATGGACGTCAGCGGTTGACTGGTTAACTGGTTAATTGTTCAACAATACGATTATTCATGAGTAACATTAGTAACCAGTTAATTGAGATTATCTCAAATCAAGTGTATTCAATTGAATAAAATATTGCTGGCGTTGATATTACGTATCACATTTCAGGTAAATTGTATTTTTTTCAGGTAAAATTGTATTTTTTGTAATCAAAATTAATTTTATGAAAGAATAATGCTTGCTTGACATACATTTTGGATATTTTCAGTTTCATTCGCCCTCATTATTTGACTGTGGGTTTACTTAAAAAGTAACCCGCTTAAAAATAATGAGACACCGTCTATTAACTACCGCTGTGCACAGAAAATACTCTTTTATCAGTTCTTTCTAACTTTTTTACCTCGATCTGACACTTCCATTGCTGATTAGCTATATGTTAATTATGTTTCAATTAAGCTTATGAGTTGTCTTTTATTGCATACTTTATATGACCATATAAAAATATTCCTGTGAGTTTAATTAATAGGTTTAGAATGTAATGGCATGTTGTATTTGCCTTTAAGAAAAATTCCTGTGAATTTAAATTATAGGTAAAAAATTTAATGGCATGTCTAATTTTGCGTTTTACCATTTTTGTTTTCAAAACATGCTGACATACGGCATGTACATATATTATAAATATCTTAGATAGTTTTTAGATAATTTGGTCGCAGTTACTTCAGTGCTAGACACTGATATCATATGGGTTTACTAATGGATAAATTTCCAAAATTTGTTTGTGTTAAATTTTGTTAATCAAGTTAATGTTTGTGTTCTCAGTTGATTAAGCGGATTAATAGAATATTTGGTTAACCGGTTTGCAAAATAATAAAATATTCCCAATCCTAATAGAAACTATGGTAATGAGTGACTGGTTACTCACTGAACGAACAACAACTGGTTTACAGTAATGTATACATTATTTAAACACTGTTAGGTTTAAATCTGGTTCGATAATCAGCTATATCGCACTTGACACTCCAGAGTTATTGCCCTTTAATTAGAGAAATTACCTAAAATTGGTCTTGTCTGATCAATAACTTTAGAATTCTTTGTCCGATTTTCACCAGACTTGGTCACAGAGCAATTTTTATTCTTATTAAACTCATTGCATAAATTTCGAAAACAGTTTTTGGAATATTTGCCCAGAGGTACTTAGGTTGACTTTATGCAAATGGATCAAGTCAGGTTCAAACCTAGGTCACTAAAAGTGGAGTCATAGGAGATGAGTAATACACTGCTTTATTTTAAACTCTAGTGACAACATTTTTATAACAGGCTTATTTTGCGATGGTATGCGCTCTTGATCAAAAATGCCTTTTTATTTCTATTTAATTTCATGGAAATAAACCAACTGTAGTATTGCTAAAGGTAAAAAAGTGCAAAATATATCCAGGTTGAGTGAAAATAAACCATGTAGAATGAAGCCTTTCACAGACGTCTATGGTTCCAGGAGAAAAGAAATGCTGTGGATTGCTTACATGCTTTGACACATTGTTCTCTTTCAGTCAGTATTTCAAAGGTAGATGATGTATCATCCAAGGTTTCAAACTACGCAGGTGGTGAAAATGTTGGGTCATCATGGACTGATAAAATAATGGATATGAAATCAGATGTTCCATCTACGAAAGAAGCAGAGGGTGTCGATGATGATGAATGGGTAAGGCAGCTGACTACTCGAACAATTTTTGGTTACAGTAAAACCTCAATAATATAACCACCTTTTGGACCCTTGAAAAATGATCTTCTTATTATGCCCCCCTTCGAAGAAGAGAGGGCATATTGGTTTGCACATGTCGGTCGGTCAGTCGGTATGTCCGTCCGTCCGTCGGTCTGTAACCTTTTCGTTTCTATTATTAAGTTAGTCTTAATATTGACGTTGAATCAAAAGCAAAACAGTGAAAATGGACTTGAAAATCGTTTTCTTAATTTTGAGATGGTCATATATTTGACTTGGTCTTTAAGTGAGATTTTACTTTATATACTTTTTGTTGCTAAAGATTTGCACACAAGTACATGACTTCTTATTATTAATGTATAGTATCACGGTCCCCCTGGTTGTCGTGGTACTAACAATATCGGCTGATAATCTTAATGAGCAAAGCAAGACTCACATAAAAGTCGTACAAAATTGTCCTTAATAATCATCACTCTACTTGCTAAAGCCAGGTTCAATATGTAATTCTTTGTTTTAAATTCAGTGGGGGTCACCTGTTTAAAACTAGGTCATCCGTGCTTATGTAAAAAGTTACGTACACATTTTACTGGCGGGGTCGTTTCAAACTGCAGTTTCAAGGGCATTTGGTGTTAATATTTCAAGATAATAAATTTTGGAAACAGTCCCTCATGTGACTTAGGATTATAGCTTTTCATACCTAAGGAATACACAACAGCAGTTTGCTGAATCACTACATGAAATCATGAATGGAAATCATCACATATAGTAAATTCAGCACATTTTTTCAATGCATTTTGTTACTGTAAAATAAGAAAATGAGTGATTTTAAACCTGTTTAGAATATATTTTTATTAAATATAGATCATCCTTATGTGCAAACGTTGTGTATGAATACATACCATAATATCTTGATATTCCACAAAAGCCTGTTACGACACCATATAAACTGGAATCATTTTTCTTGTTTGATTTGAAAAGACAAATTGTAACATAATTATACTATTCTGCCTTTCTTGTTTATTCAGGATGATTAAGAATCACAATGGTAATGGAAAGTAGATCTGGAGACAATGGGTGCAATAGATAATGATAGTTTATGTATACTTGTAAATTGTGTTCATATGGTATTCCGTCATTTTATTATTGAACTTTTATACGATTGTGAATAAAATTATATTTGTCCTTCACCTGTTTTTTGTGATTTTTTCTGCTTAGACCATAGAATTTTGAAAAAACTTCTTGCTCTAGACATCCAATATATGTTTTTACTGTTAAAACCTGTGGATGTGTGCATCGATCCCCGCTGGACAAAACATTGATGTAAGCATTGTATACTGATAATTATCACACTTCTGTGATTATTTTTTTGCAATTAAGGGGTACACAGCCTATAATAAAGGACAGCAAACACCATCACATAAGTTTTTTTGGCTTGAAACATATCTTGTTGTTTCACAAATGAGCAAAATCTTTGCAGAATAATATTTACTCATTTGTCTGTTAATCCACAGCAAAGTCTGAAGTTTTTTTCTTTGATTGCTCTGGTATAAATAGATTCCATACATTCTTTAAAGTTATACTATGCTCATTTTTTGTTCATTTGTTTAATTAACCAAACTTAAAAATATATTTCCTATGGTTAAAACATCACTAAAAATACATTCATAAAGAATGAACTCATAATTTTTTTATCTATTTGTTGAAGAAAGAGGTGTGTACATCATAAAATTTAAACAATCGGGCTATTTTACCGGTTTTGACTAAGTAATATGATAAAAAAATATTTTTTCAATTGGTTTTACATTGCAATGGCTCTTATTAGAGATGTTTTAGCCAACGTAACAACAATAGTACAGTGGCAGCCCAAGTATAGTGGCAGCCCATGTATAGTTGCAGCCCAAGTATAGTGGCAGCCCAAGTATAGTTGCAGCCCATGTATAGTTGCAGCCCATGTATAGTTGCAGCCCATGTATAGTGGCAGCCCATGTATAGTTGCAGCCCATGTATAGTTGCAGCCCATGTATAGTGGCAGCCCAAGTATAGTTGCAGCCCATGTATAGTGGCAGCCCATGTATAGTTGCAGCCCATGTATAGTTGCAGCCCATGTATAGTGGCAGCCCATGTATAGTTGCAGCCCATGTATAGTGGCAGCCCATGTATAGTTGCAGCCCATGTATAGTGGCAGCCCATGTATAGTTGCAGCCCAAGTATAGTTGCAGCCCATGTATAGTGGCAGCCCATGTATAGTTGCAGCCCATGTATAGTGGCAGCCCAAGTATAGTTGCAGCCCAAGTATAGTGGCAGCCCATGTATAGTTGCAGCCCAAGTATAGTGGCAGCCCAAGTATAGTTGCAGCCCATGTATAGTTGCAGCCCATGTATAGTTGCAGCCCATGTATAGTTGCAGCCCATGTATAGTTGCAGCCCAAGTATAGTGGCAGCCCATGTATAGTTGCAGCCCATGTATAGTTGCAGCCCATGTATAGTTGCAGCCCAAGTATAGTGGCAGCCCATATATAGTGGCAGCCCATGTATAGTTGCAGCCCATGTATAGTTGCAGCCCAAGTATAGTTGCAGCCCAAGTATAGTGGCAGCCCAAGTATAGTGGCAGCCCATGTATAGTTGCAGCCCAAGTATAGTTGCAGCCCAAGTATAGTGGCGGCCCATGTATAGTTGCAGCCCATGTATAGTTGCAGCCCAAGTATAGTGGCAGCCCAAGTATAGTGGCAGCCCATGTATAGTTGCAGCCCAAGTATAGTGGCGGCCCATGTATAGTTGCAGCCCAAGTATAGTGGCAGCCCATGTATAGTTGCAGCCCAAGTATAGTTGCAGCCCAAGTATAGTTGCAGCCCAAGTATAGTGGCAGCCCATGTATAGTTGCAGCCCAAGTATAGTGGCAGCCCATGTATAGTTGCAGCCCAAGTATAGTGGCAGCCCATGTATAGTTGCAGCCCATGTATAGTTGCAGCCCAAGTATAGTGGCAGCCCAAGTATAGTTGCAGCCCAAGTATAGTGGCAGCCCAAGTATAGTGGCAGCCCATGTATAGTTGCAGCCCAAGTATAGTTGCAGCCCAAGTATAATGGCGGCCCATGTATAGTTGCAGCCCATGTATAGTTGCAGCCCAAGTATAGTGGCAGCCCAAGTATAGTGGCAGCCCAAGTATAGTTGCAGCCCAAGTATAGTTGCAGTCCAAGTATAGTTGCAGCCCAAGTATAGTGGCAGCCCATGTATAGTTGCAGCCCAAGTATAGTGGCAGCCCATGTATAGTTGCAGCCCAAGTATAGTTGCAGCCCAAGTATAGTTGCAGTCCAAGTATAGTTGCAGTCTAAGTATAGTTGCAGTCCAAGTATAGTTGCAGTCCAAGTATAGTTGCAGCCCAAGTACAGTTGCAGTCCAAGTATAGTTGCAGTCCAAGTATAGTTGCAGTCCAAGTATAGTTGCAGTCCAAGTATAGTTGCAGCCCAAGTACAGTTGCAGTCCAAGTATACTTGCAGTCCAAGTATAGTGGCAGCCCAAGTATAGTTGCAGCCCAAGTATAGTGGCAGCCCATGTATAGTTGCAGTCCAAGTATAGTTGCAGTCCAAGTATAGTTGCAGTCCAAGTATAGTTGCAGCCCAAGTACAGTTGCAGCCCAAGTATAGTTGCAGTCCAAGTATAGTTGCAGCCCAACTGACAATTATACATGACAATAAGAGAATGTTCATTTTGATGTAAATCTTTTATTTATATATCTTTCACATACTTTACATCTATCTACATATAAAACACGAATCACAGAAAATTCATTCAAACTTTGACCAGGTCACATATAACATCATAAGTACCAATTAACAATACTCTAGAATACAGTGCAACTACATGTATTGATACCCAAAATTCAAACTACCATCAGCAAATGAAAACATCATACAAGTACACACAAATCAAGGCAACAAAACGATTACAACTGCTATGTAACCAAAACTGAATTACAATACTTTTGCACTAAACCCTTGAAATGAATGTATTGCATCACTATAGTTTTGCTGTAGTAGATAATAAATGAAACAAGAATATATGAAATGGATTTCACAGACATAAGGTTACCATATCAAGCTAGCTGGGACTGGTATAAATGTAACATATACAACATGTGAAATACAAATCAACATTTATATTATCATAAATCAGAAGTCCAACCATACAGAATGATTAGACTCATGATATGGGACAATGCTGAGCCTATGTAACTGTTTTTACTAGATTTATTGGTCTAGAATTTAAGGCATTTAATTTGGACAAACTTTAAATGAGACATATTTAACAAGGTGTCATATTATTTTCTTAGTACTGGAGTATGTGGACACACAAAACATTGGTAATTTAATAACAAAAGTGCCCTGGTTATCAACAATATACATTAAATGGCTACAAAAAGACTAGATATCTATTCCTTTCAACAATTTCAACTGCTGATAACTTATAAAGACATACACAACAGTTTTTCATACAGAGTCGACAAACCGAAGTTTTGATTAGAAATTTTCCTTAAGTTTCAATCTACAAATCAATACAACACCATCTGTATTTCTTTTCATCTATAAAGAAGTAAAACTAACTAGCTTTGTTGTTTGCATGAGAAGAGATCTGATATCGATCTTTGTATATTTTATACTATGAATTTTAATAAAGTCACTAGACATATAAACAAACAAGATTCTATATAATTACCATATTGGCCAAAGATTACAAGGAACACGTCTATAACTGGTCAGCAATTTGTACTCTCCTAACCCCACGAAGCATAATCACAAGTATTGGAAAGTAGGAAAATAAAAAACTGCTTATTTGACCTTTGATGTTATGGTTTGACCTTGAGCAGATGAAAGTGAAAGCGGAGTTATGCATGTTCTCTCAAAACAGGAAATATGTGTACCAAGTAATTAGACAATATTCCCAAAGGGTTAAAAGATATAGCATGGCCATATGCACATACTGCCCATTTGACCTCACCTTGAAGAGACAAGGCTGAAAGCTTTTTATACGAACAAATGAACAAACAACCAGACTAAAAACAGTATGTCCTATCACATTTAGAGAGGAGACATAATTGTATCTAAAATTGTCTTATCAGTAGGCAAATAATGGATTAAGAGAACAAACATTTGTTACAGCACAGTTTATGTCAATGATTTCTCTTCACTAACTTCTGGATTAGATACAACAACATATATGACAATTCTGTATTCTAACAGGACGCGGAAGCATTTAAAATATTCAAATTGTCTATGGAATGACGGAGCTACCCATTTCCTCTTTTGCTGCATGAAATAGATGGCGGACTCACAAAATGTAGAGAATATTATACAGAATTGTCACCATTATATATAGGAGACCCATTAAAATTGTTAATCTTATCTTGCTAACTCAGTCTGTATACTTAGGAAATACTACACAGATATAATACTATTCAAAATATCAAAAGGAATTGTAAATTTTATATGTTTTTTCATGGATCAACATAACAAAATATTTTCCATGAAATAGCACTATTTTGTTATATGGTATGGAACAGCACGTTTACATAGACTGAAAAGGTAACGCTCAATTGATGAACAAAGCAGAAAATGTAACAAAAAGACAAGGATATAGTTCTGCTTGAAAAATTATACAAATATATGTCAAAAACTAAAGTTCACTTAAATTGTTCAAATTTTGGTTTATGTAAAATCCAAACAGGGAACCCCGCCATCTATTTCTAGGCAGCAAACTATGTACATGTACTAGTTAAACAATAAATCTTCATCCCTGTCATCCTCGAGTATATTTTCTACTCTTTCCTCTCTCATTCCTTCTGCTCGTAGCTCTATCTTTATCCTTTCTTCCTCCACTCTTATCTTCTTCTTTTTTTCTTGAATCTTTTTCAATCTAAAATGTATTGAACAGAACGTGCATGTTGTGTTTATCACACCAATACTAAGTACGTTTGCTCATATGTACCAACTGGAGAAAGTTACCAATAAAGGTATTATAGAGAACCAATCAAGCTAAATTTGAAGACTTTGGAAGGCAACTTGAAGGTCAGTGTCTAAGATTATCAAACTTTAATTTATTCCCTGTGCTAGAAAAATTCTCCATTCTCCACTTATTTGGATCTAATATAATTTATATTTTATGCATCACATATATGATAAATAACATTGCATACGGAATACTGTCAGATCAATTTCATAACCTTTTCAGAAATATTTTTAAAATACTTAATCCAAAAACAAATTCTGAGTTCAGTGGTCAATCTCAAGTTTGTCAACCCTGGACACAGTTGAATGTACCAGGTGCTCAGAGTTAAAGGTAAACATAACCGCATTTTTGTAAATAGCCATATTACAAAATGTGCTTATACCATAAGAAAAACAAAATGGCTGCCAAGAAATGACCTGTTAGATGCTACGAGGGAGAGATTTTAGGTTAAATATATAAGCTGCGCCACAACAAACCTGTATTAGTGATAAAAAAGTCCATTTTTCAGGTTTTTAAAATTTCAAACAGACATATTGTTCAACTTACATTTAACACCTAAATTATTAAAATCAGACGTTTTCTTTAAAATGTATGCTACAAAATGATGACATTGAATTAGAAAGTACATAATTCTAAAAAAAATATTTTGCTCTTCAAATGGAAACAAAATTGAATATTTCTGCTTTCGTTTAATTCTATAAATCACAATCATACCTCCAAAACATATTCTGACAAAGCGCTTAGTTTGTGACATCAAAACTTTGACTGGAAATACTCGACGTCATAACCAACGTCACAAATACAGGTTTTGTCATGGCGGCACTCATTTATTTTTTGCTGATTATGAAACAAGATATTGAGGGTTCAGCACATTACTATTTTAACTCTTATGTATTTATATACAAGTTAGTATAGTCTTGCACTGAACCCTCGAATTATATCAATCTATATATTGGTCACTCTCGACGACTGCTTCCTGAGTTTTCGCCCAGAACTCACACCTAATTCAGGGATTATAATGACAGTGGAATCTCTCTCATGGAGGCATTCAAACCCTCTATCTCCAGAACAGGAGAGCTTTTGACAAATGTTGTACCTAAAGAATTCTTCTCTTTCTCTTTCATCCAGTTCTGTTGTGATATATGACAGTGTGTTCTCAATTCTTGGAATTATCACTGGAAAACAAACAAAAGATATTATGTAGTACAGGATTTACAGTAAGGCCATGCCAAATTGGAATTTTGTTAAGCGTCCGCGTGCGCCTAGGTTTTGCACTCCTCCAGCCAAAAAACCAAAAAAAATTTTCTAAGCTTTTTAAACGTTAATTTGTGTGAAAACTAGTCAATTTGTTTGAAAACTAGTCAGTTTTAAATTAGATTTATCCATGTATAGATCTAGGTTTGAAACAAGCCATTTTGTTTTGTTTTTATGATGTTTCTTTCATTAAAATATCTAAAATTATGCCATCGCTTATTATCAGGATATTTGTTTTTTCGTTATGAGTTTGTGGCTTTTTTTTTAATAGGTAGCTAGGTTTCGCAAACTTAGGTTGACGCTTAACAAAATTCCAATTTGGCATTCCACTAGGGTCTGAATCGCAAGAGTCATTTTCATGATTTTTTAGTAAAAACACCATTAATTTAGAGAAAAACTGACCCATCAGTCAGAATTCATGGGTCAAAATGTGGCTTTTTAAATTTTCCAAGGGTCAACTTCAGGGTCAAATGGAGACCCTGTGTCATCAACTGATAGTTTTTAAATAATGTAGTGTATGATCATAAAATATAAAACAATTAAAATACTAGATAGAGTTAACACAATAAAATACAGAGTAACACAAACTGCGTCATGTGATCAGATAAATTATATAGTTACACAGCACATCTGCTTCATAGAATGAAGTAAAATGGATTAATTTAATCAAACTCACAATATTTAGATAATAAGCAAAATCAATAAAACAAATCTTAGATTCAATTTCAGTACAAAAAAGTGTTACAGGGAGGAAGTCGGTTGTCATTAGATGACCCCCACCTACAATATGTCTTCTTACAAATATAGTAGTAATGAAAGTCGTTAAGTTAAACTTTAAGACCACAAAAAAAAAATGTTATTCAAACAAAAGACAAGATTCCGAGTTGCATTCCAAAAGAACCAGACAGTACTGCAGTTACACTTACATGTAATAAATCATCAATATACAGTTTGAAAATGATTACTGTTTGTTTCATCGGGTTTAACGCCGTTTCTCAACGATATTTCAGTTATATACGGCGGCCGGTTCACCTAACCAGTTTTTCCTGGACTGAAATCTAACCAGTACTAACTTACCCTTCCACAAGGAGCCGGCAACTTCTCCACATAAGGAGGAAATTCGACATTTTTATCAAATTCTCATGGAAGGGTATGACCTGCCGCGACTGGGAATCGAGACCGGATCGCCGGGTTACAAGTCCAGCGCACTAACCACTGGACCACGGCTGAAAATGATTACTAAAAGCTTCATTATAAGCCTTCATATATTCAATAGCTGTTGGAGTTATGACAATGTCCAGTGAAACGGGGTTTGATTTTCTCATAGCAGGCGATCAAAGTTGGGACAGCCATTTTTAAATCTAGGTAGATAGTTATTGAGTGGATCATAAATAATAATACAAGGCAGACTTTTATTTTTATGAAGATACCATGTTTCATTGTTAAAATGTGCACAAACAAATAAATTTAACAATCTGATTTCTCATCCAGGGCCATGCGACATGCGTTTTTCAATATTGTTTAACTGAACTCGCTTTAGCTGTGAAACTTACCGTGTTCTATGGCATTAACTCTTCTATTTGTGATCTTTATTACTTCATCTAAAGTAACAAAAGACGTCTGCAGGGACGCTAACTGAACCAGCAATTCTACAGCTTTTGCATAATTCTTTTTCAATTTGTCAATCTGTTGTCCTCCTCGAGATAATCCAGTCAACTCATAACCTTTGATAAATTAAAATTAATATTCATTGCCATGTAAAAGAAACACACTAATGCAAAAAACAGTATTTCATATAAAACAATCCTGTAATACTGTAATATAACAAAAGAAGAGTGGTTTTATATGTTTACTTTATAGATACATTTCAATCCACAAACATCACTCTGTAACATCTACACTTGTCATGAAACTATCTGATATCAGTATCTGATCTGAGATTATATATCTTGAGATTAATCTTCACGCTCAAATCAATCTAAATGTTCTCAACTGTAATAAGATTATAGAAAAACACCCAATATTCCATATGTGTGACTATCATTATTAATGTGATATTTTACCAAAAAATGAGAATGAAATCAGTAATGAGCATGGAGATTGATCTCAAGTGTTTTAATCCTGATCCATTGAGTGATTTGAAAGTCCACTTCTGCTCAAACTATAAAATTATCTCTATGAGAAGTGTTTATTCACCTCCGTAAATTATGTGTGCAAAACAATAAATATTTCAAAATTGTATAAAACATCACACTGAAAGTTATACAGACTCGAGCAACTAGAGCTATTACTTAAGGTGATTAACCCCCCCTCCCTCTCAATACGCTTTGTCAGACTTATTTTTGAGAAAATCCAAGATGGCATGCTGCCAAGACAATGAAATTTTCTATCATTAATAGGACATCAAATATCATACAAACAGAATGTGCCAATGATGTGTACAACTAGGCTAGGTAGAAATAAATTGTGTGAAGCTACATGGAAAACCAACCATGTGAGGTGACTAGTGGAGCACAGAATATGTTCCATGTATCTTTAAACTATTGACCAGCCCATTTGAGATCGTGTTGTGTTGTGGTGCATATGGTGTTTCGGGTTAACGTTGGTGATTTCCTTGTTTTGTTCTGTCCAATGTTTGTCTATATGTATGTCGAAGTATTAGTTGGGTTGATCATTTTTAGTTTTTATTAATCAGCCATCCTCTTTTGTATGCATTATGAACATTGGGTCATGTTTATCAGTTGAATTTCTCCAGGCTTCCATCTTCATTATGACAACATTTCATAAAATTATACTTATTGTGCTAATGGTACTTATCATTGGAGTATATCTGGGAGGCACAGTCTTATGTATGGGGCGTTCCCTGTAGCAACTAATTCTCTGTTTTATATATATCTGTTAGGCCTTTCTTTTTATGACGTCATCAACACTTTGTGATACAAATGATGTCATTTGGCACTACCAAGAAAACTTTTCTCTCTATAATGCTGTTTTATAACAAAGCTTAATATTCATTGGGTACAGTTGTATATTTTGTTTGTTTTAGTTTTCTTAAAAGATATATTTCTATTTGTCTTTGTTTTAAATTCCATTTCCCTATCACTATCTTAGAATTGTTTAATTATAAACTACATTATCCAGTTGAATTTACTTTCAATTAAGTTTTTAATTTGATATTTTATGGTTATTTCACAGTCTGATATTACTAATTTAGTTAAGTACTGGGAGCAAGGTCAGTATAAGGCTGCTTGTTCCTTCGTGCTGGATAAATTACAGTGTGTCTGTTGTTATGTATGTAATGGTTAATTGCTTTTAATGATAAGTTACTGCCTACTTAGTCAATTTATGTATATATGTTGGAAATCAGTAATTTATTATAGTGAGGTAAGCTAGCTGTTAAATCAATTTAAACCCCCAGTGTTTTTTACTGACAGTTTCAAGGCTGTAATTCGCTGTATGGCTATTATTTCTTTTTGTGTTTTGAATGTATGTTATATTTCCCTTTCCCCTGTGTAATTCTTTCACTTTATATAGTGTTCAGGTTGTTTTCTGCCCAGTTTCAGCCTACTGTTGCCAGCTGTCTTGACTTGTACTGTGATCTTTTCCATCCATTAATTCCCCCCCCTTTACTGTTTGTCCTCTTTGATTCTCCTAGTTATTCCTTATGGTCTACCAGGCCATTCCTTGCACCTCTGTTCCCTAACACATGTACCCTTTAACCTCCTAAAGTGCCTTATGTTTTATGGATTGTTGTTTTCACGGAGGTCTGTGTGGGGAGGCACTGTCTTATGTATGTGGCATTCCCTGTAGCAATTTATTCTCTGTCTTTTAGAAATGACAAGAAGTGTGATTCCTATATAGCCCCCACGTCACATTCTGGGTCCAATAAACTTGACACTATTAATAGTGAATAATAATAGCAATGTCTTCAATGATGCATCTTGCTGCTAATAGTTTGCAAGATTATAATATGAAATACTTTGTAAATGTATTCCTAAAACTGGTTAAGAACTTACTGTCAACGCCATCAGCAAAGTGCTCAAATACAGGCAACTGTACACCTGAAATGATATACCAAGTATGAATGAAAACATCCTAGTCCCGATAACGAATTGCAAACCTATACAGTATTATTGCGAACTTAGAAGCACGTAGAGAAGATTATTTCAGTGCTTGGTCTTGATTTTGTTGTTAGTACCTTATTACACATGTAACATTTCAGCTGAAGGTCTACGTATATAAGATAAGTCACTCACCATCATAAGACTCCTTCAAGACAAATCAGTCAATATAAAAGCATTGTAAATTTGTCTGGCTAAACTGAAGCACAGATATAAAATCACCGTCAATACCTAATATTGTTAGTAAAAATGGTATAGATGTATTATCCTTTTCATCAAGAGGCACTGACTCTGCCTAATTCGGACCTATTGACAGGCTTTCTACTTGCTTATGATTAAAAGTAGGGCTTTTTTGGCAAAAAGTAGCGTATATTAGGAGTTTCAGAAACTCAAAGGTAAGGATAAAGCAGGAATTTCTTACATTTTCATACATAAAACCTGCAAAAAATTACAATCAAGCATCTTCTGGTTGTGTTTTTTTAATATTTTCTGGATCTATTTCAACTATAAGCCTCATATTTTGGTACTGAAATAGTAGGGCATTTTCAAGAAAAAGTAGGACTCAAACTTAAATAAAAGTAGGAAAGTTGGAAATGTAGGGCACAGAAGAACAATTATAAACAGAAAATGTGGTACCGGCAACATTGTCTTTCTTCGAGCGCACTTTAAGCTGAGCTTTATTTACATTCTGTAGAACATCATGATTAAAATCTCCAGTTGTGAACTTAGCTTCAGCAAGTGAAAACACAGATTCTTTCATAACATCTCCCATTTTCATCTTTGTCTACAGAATAAAAAATGTCAAGTGTTACACATTTACTCATATGATAAAGATGCTAACATCACCTTCCAAATCAGACAAAATATTGATAACCATTATGATTATTATTCAGTTGTTGAATACAGAACTTTGAATTTGAAATGAATCACAATAATTTAAAAACATACCTCTATTATTTTCTTCAAAATCTGTCTGAACCTCATTGTCAAAGCATCAGCCTTCTTTTTTAACAAACTATGTCCTTTCTGAGCACCTTTCAGTCTCTGCTTCATAGTGGCCATGGCCCTGAAAGAACAACATTCATTACATCATGCAATCTCCACAATAAATTCCAGTGAGATAATCAGGGTTGGCATGGTATTTACCGGTGCAGTATTTACCAGTGGTAATTCCCGGTATTTCCCGTACTGGGAAATAATCTTTAATTTTATGAAAGTGGGAAATACTGGGAAATACTCCAAACTTCAGCAAAATGTAGTTTATTATGGCTGCGGGACAACTCGACCCCATACCAAATCGGCCCCGAAGTCAAATCGGCCCCTAAGTCAACTCGACCCCTAAGTCAACTCGACCCCTAATTTTGCTAAGTCAATTCGACCCCTCTGTATTGTTATCAGGTGTAGTGTAAAAGATTATTTACTCAAAATAAATTATAACTATTATTTTGTGTAGCAATGTTTTAATGGATAAATGTAACACATGTAATTGCCTTTGTCTGACCCGATTGGGTTTATGTTTGGTTGATTTATCCATTGTTCTTCTTTGGAGGTGTTAATTTCTTCTTTTATAAGTGTGTGTAATTGTCGAAACATTTTAAGACTGAATCTCAGAGCTATACTTTGATATTTTAGAACGTAACAAAAGTGTAGAGCGAGTAACAAGAACATTTGGATAAATTTCAAGTTTATGTCTGAATTTCAGTCTTATATTCATTCAGAATGTGTTCTAAAAAGATAACAGATGTGTATGTAAATACTATGTTTTATTACAAATGAAAATGAAACAAACCGACATTACAAGTATACATTAATATTCGATAACAAAATATAACAAAAACATTAACAAAAACATAATAAATTTCATAATTTACGTACAATAATTCAAATATTTTCATATCATCGGAGGGGTCAAATTGACGGGTCCCACTAAAAAGTGCGACGAGGTGAGACGAACCGCCACGAAGTTACGAAGTGCGACGAAGCGAAAAAATACCTTTTATGCATGATTTATGATTATAAATGAATGAAAACATACTTATATAAAGTTTAAAAAAATCGTCGTAAAAGTCCAACTTTCGCAAAAACATGGCGGCGCTCTTGCAAATTGTGATTATCACAACGATGTTATCTGTACAGAGCGCCGCCATGTTTTTGCGAAAAATGGACTTTTACGACGATTTTTTTAAACTATTCAAAACAAAAAAAAAATGTAATATATCGGTAGAAATAGTATATATCAACATATATAAGTATGTTTTCATTCATTTATAATCATAAATCATGCATAAAAGGTATTTTTTCGCTTCGTCGCACTTCGTAACTTCGTGGCGGTTCGTCTCACCTCGTCGCACTTTTTAGTGGGACCGCAAATTGACATGCCTAATAATCGGAAAATAGGGGTCGAATTGTACAGGGGTCAAATTGACTTTGTTTTTTTGCGGGGGTCGAATTGTTCAGTGATCGAGTCGTCCTGATACCGTTTATTATGACGAAAAATACACACAAAATAAGTGCACACATACGACATAATTATGCAACAATCGCTATCGGACTTTAGAGCCAATTTAACACATTTAGTTCCGAGTCCAGCCCTTTTTTATGGCAAATTTGGAGCCCCATTCCCTAAAGAAACAAGTTTATATTTTTCTTCTACTTAGAAAGTCGTGTCGGAAAGTGCTACATGACATTGATAGGAAGCCGATAAGACCCTACATAACTGGACAATGTCAAAATGTGAAATAAGTTATGTAGGGTCTTATTTATAGGACTACATATTGACCAGTTCCCATTGTTAGTTTGAGGAAGCACTCTTGTTTAAGGTTTTGATAAAACTGAAACATGTCTATACTAAGCCTGCATTCGTTAACTGTTTTGACAAGAGAGGCGGAGCTTAATAAATTCATCATTTCATGAAGTCTAACTTTTTGGCTTGGAATACCTTGATTGACTTATCCAATGATTATCTCATAATGCAAGCTTCCAAGTCACTGAAATTGAAGGAGTATATAGCAAAATAAATATAAGAGTGGAGGTGTAAAAATACGAGGAATCGATCTTACATTCGAGACGGGAAAACGTTTAATCTCTCTTTTCCAGACATTTTTGACGTTTAGATATGCCGGAACCGGAAACCAATGTCATGTGAAAAAATATTTCCTTCCTCCGCAGGTGAAGATCTAAAAGGTCAACGTTAGACTTGGTTCGCAGTCTGGTTAAATTTTCGTTGATGATACAATGGCAGTCGTAAGTTTGAGATTTTTTATGAAACACATACAGACACAAACGGTTTATGACGAGTTAAATCAGATATATGCCGTGACAAATAAATTTTAGTATGATTTCGCGACATTTGGGTTAAAATCCAGTCGTGTCCGGTCTTACGTATAGGACGGAATGACGAATAGCAGTCAAAACGGCCCACCGGACTAAACGCCCAGATTTTTGGACGAAACGGCCCACTTTATTATATTATTTATATTTAGATGTTATAATAAATTTAAATAATGATAAATGTTTTGTTATCCTGTTGTGAGTAAATTGGTGTATTTTGTTCCTGTCTAGAAAAATGTTATTTATACAAGATACACTTAATTTAATGTGTTACAAGATGCCATGTTAAACGTTTCCAACTTCGGTAATATTGTTATGACATGCATTATATAATAAAAAAGTTATTTGGTTTGAAATACTTTGTTTTGAGTATGAATATGATAATTAGAAATGTTTGTTCACATTAATTAATGTAAATGGTGAGGTGCTTTCATAAATGTCTTATTAACAAATAATGTATGGTGCGGTGCTTTAATGAATTTCAAACAATGATCATGTTTGGGTAAATTATTGCTGTAGCAAACTGATCAATTAAGTTGTGCAAAACTTATTTGTTTAAGTTTTATGGCGACTTAAAGTGATTCCGGTAATGCAAAATTGGCAAAAAATAAACTTGGTAGGTTTGATAAAATGTCAACTTTGCAGCCATTTTAACCAAAAATACTTCCACAAATAGCTAAGACAATTGACATTTTTGTGATTATAAATTTATGCATAACTTAATTATTTTTACGGCGATTTTAGTGATTCAGTTCATGCCAATAACGGTACTAAACTAAGCCCGGTACGTTACCACTAATATCAAAAGTATTTACCGGTAAACCATTTTTTCATATTGTAGTCATCAACTAAAGCCCAGAAATACCCTTGTTTTTGCAATTTGAAGTTTTACTACACAGTTAAAATCAGGCAAATATTGTTCGCGTTGTAAGAAGGAATTGACGTATAGAAAAAATCCTTATTAATTTATATATTATATAACAAATTGTTTTCAAAGCTGTACATGTTATTTCGATGAATTACAATTAAGTATTATTCAAATTTTCTGAAAGTATATATTATATGATGGTTTATGTTCTCCAGTGTCTTAGAACAGCACAGATGTACTAACCTTATGATAATTACATCATTCAAGATTAAGTGTATGTTTGTCACAACACTAATGCTCAGTTTCTTAATTGGTCAAACTTCTATTAAATTTGAGTAATAGCCATCGTTTTAATGTGCAATATTTAACGAAGTATTATATTTGTCCCAGAACAAACGTATTTAAATTAGAAGATAATTATTGTGTCAAAACGTTTATTGGTAACATTGGTATTTTAATCAGCATGTGTCACGCTACAGATTATACTTCATTAGAATATGTACCCGTAAACTTGCGTGTTTAATTAACTGTGCAATGAAAATTAGGGATAAAAATACTTCAATCATTATATAATTATCTAAAGTTTATGTATGTTGTGTTATTTTATTAAGTAAAATATAGAGTGCATTTGTTAATTTCAATACGCTGGTTATTAATATATTTAGTTATGGTTCTCAAAGTTTGGATTGTTTTTCTGTCATATATTTTACATTTTATTAATGCTGACAATTTCATTTATTTGCCGTATTTTTCCTACTTCTACTTTTCACCCCTACGTCATTCAAGCATTATCATTATACAGAGAATGACCTAAATTTAATTGAACAATAATGCATCATGTAGCCAATAAAAGTTGTCACATTTTGCTACCAAATTTGCCTATATGTTTTATCTAAATGGTTACACACTTTATTTCTAAGTCAGTGCACAGTTTCTTTTTGGTGTCAGTATATAATGTTTTCTGGGTTATATCAAAACTTTCATCATTGGACTTAAGTGCTTAGCAAAACTGATCAAGATCCACTTTTCATTTTATACTATTCAGTTAATGAATAGATATTGTTATTTTTCCTTCAGAATAATTGTGGTGATTCTGCTTCAAGTATGTATCGTATTGAGAGTGATAGTTTCGGAGACATAAAGGTTCCTGCCGATAAGTTCTATGGTGCTAACACTGCAAGGTCGTTACAGAACTTTGATATTGGAGGTCCCACTGAAAGAATGCCAGTAAGCAGATTGTTTGTTTGCTTGATTAACTATTGCCGACTTATATTAATATGTTGTTCAAATCAAACAATTTTCTTCAGGAAGTTGTTTAATTTATCAATAATTTTAATCCCTTTGTAACTAGACATTATTTTTTATGCAATTTAAAACTTACTTCAGTTTCTATTGCTGACGTATTTTATGTTGAATATTTAGAATTTTACTTCTTTCTGAATGTGAATACTGATTGTCATAGAACTTAAATGGTGTTTTACTCACTCATTGTCATGTAACTTAAATGGTGTTTTACTCACTCATTGTCATGTAACTTAAATGGTGTTTTACTCACTCATTGTCATGTAACTTAAATGGTGTTTTACTCACTCATTGTCATGTAACTTAAATGGTGTTTTACTCACTCATTGTCATGGAACTTAAATGGTGTTTTACTCACTCATTGTCATAGAACTTAAATGGTGTTTTACTCACTCATTGTCATAGAACTTAAATGGTGTTTTACTCACTCATTGTCATGGAACTTAAATGGTGTTTTACTCACTCATTGTCATAGAACTTAAATGGTGTTTTACTCACTCATTGTCATGGAACTTAAATGGTGTTTTACTCACTCATTGTCATAGAACTTAAATGGTGTTTTACTCACTCATTGTCATAGAACTTAAATGGTGTTTTACTCACTCATTGTCATGGAACTTAAATGGTGTTTTACTCACTCATTGTCATAGAACTTAAATGGTGTTTTACTCACTCATTGTCATAGAACTTAAATGGTGTTTTACTCACTCATTGTCATGGAACTTAAATGGTGTTTTACTCACTCATTGGCATAGAACTTAAATGGTGTTTTACTCACTCATTGTCATAGAACTTAAATGGTGTTTTACTCACTCATTGTCATAGAACTTAAATGGTGTTTTACTCACTCATTGTCATGGAACTTAAATAGTGTTTTACTCACTCATTGTCATAGAACTTAAATGGTGTTTTACTCACTCATTGTCATGGAACTTAAATGGTGTTTTACTCACTCATTGTCATAGAACTTAAATGGTGTTTTACTCACTCATTGTCATGGAACTTAAATGGTGTTTTACTCACTCATTGTCATAGAACTTAAATGGTGTTTTACTCACTCATTGTCATGGAACTTAAATGGTGTTTTACTCACTCATTGTCATAGAACTTAAATGGTGTTTTACTCACTCATTGTCATGGAACTTAAATAGTGTTTTACTCACTCATTGTCATAGAACTTAAATGGTGTTTTACTCACTCATTGTCATGGAACTTAAATGGTGTTTTACTCACTCATTGTCACAGAACTTAAATGGTGTTTTACTCACTCATTGTCATGGAACTTAAATGGTGTTTTACTCATTTATATAGCACATTTTGATAATAAGAATTTATTTAACTTTGTAAAAAGGCTTTTCCTAATAACATGCTAAAAGAAGAACCAGAATTAATGATTTCGGATTTTTAGAAAATTGTTATTGAATACTCAAGATTTTTTAACATTTAAGGTGTTAAATAACCTATTACATATACCAGTACTCATGTTTATTTACTGTCATAGTCTGCTTATGATTGTGATGATTTTTTCATTACAGATTCCAGTTATTAAAGCCTTGGCTATCTTGAAGTACTGTGCTGCTGATGTCAACAGAGGGTATGGACTCAAAGCTGAAATCTCTGATGCTATTCGACAAGCAGCCATGGAGGTACTGTAACAGCTGAATATATACAGTCGGACCTCGTTTATTCAACTTCCTTCTATTCAAATACTTGGTATCATCCAAAATAAATATCAGGTCCCTATGTATCTTCTTAGGCACGTTGAATTTAAATGGGTTATTCGAAACCATGTATTATTCAAAATAAATTTTCGGACCCGATGAATTTGAATGAATGAGGTCCAACTGTGTATAGTTTTATATTTGTGAACATTATTTTATAGTTACATTTCAATTGCTATTTGCAATGATAATAATATGACTGGCCAATTAATTTAATATCCAAAAAAATTACATTGTCTACAGTGCAACCTGGCGTAAAGTGAAAAGGTCTACAGTGCAACCTATCGTAAAGTGAAAATGTGTACAGTGCAACCTGTCGTAAAGTGAAAAGGTCGACAGTGCAACCTATCGTAAAGTGAAAAGGTCTACAGTGCAACCTGTTGTAAAGTGAAAAGGTCTACAGTGCAACCTGTTGTAAAGTGAAAAGGTCTACAGTGCAACCTGTCGTAAAGTGAAAAGGTCTAAAGTGCAACCTGTCATAAAGTGAAAAGGTCTACAGTGCAACCTGTCGTAAAGTGAAAAGGTCTACAGTGCAACCTGTTGTAAAGTGAAAAGGTCTACAGTGCAACCTATCGTAAAGTGAAAAGGTCTACAGTGCAACCTGTTGTATAGTGAAAAGGTCTACAGTGCAACCTGTTGTAAAGTGAAAAGGTCTACAAAGCAACCTGTCGTAAAGTGAAAAGGTCTACAGTGCAACCTGTCGTAAAGTGAAAAGGTCTACAGTGCAACCTGTCGTAAAGTGAAAAGGTCTACAGTGCAACCTGTCGTAAAGTGAAAAGGTCTACAGTGAAACCTGTCATAAAGTGAAAAGGTCTACAGTGAAACCTGTCGTAAAGTGAAAAGGTCTACAGTGAAAGGGTCAGAATACAATACAAGGGAGAGGGACTAAATACTCTTTTGCTGTCACAGACTTCTAGAGAAGTCATCATCAGGAATAGACGGGATATATTTTCCATATTACTCTAACATCCTGGCATTTTTGAGATATGAGTGACACAAGATTTTGTGACGATCGGAAGGACGGACGGACGAACGGACAGACATATGGACAAGGGTAAATCTATATGGTGTAACTGAGTTCACAAAGAGCTACCAAAATTAATTAATACCTGTACATATTTTGCATGTCTTCTATTGCTTATAAAGTGGAACTTCATCCATATTAAATTTGGGTGAAAATTATGTATAAGCGGAACAGAAAATATAGATGCTATATTTTGATTTGTCTTTACAAGTTGCGACACAAAACACATATTAACTCCTGTTTGTCTTTCTTTCTTGTTTTAAGGTGATCAATGGAAATCTGTTTGACCATTTTCCATTAGTTATATGGCAGACTGGTTCAGGAACACAGAGTAACATGAACATGAATGAGGTATTGAGTAATCGTGCTATACAGATTCTTGGTGGACAGATGGGTAGTAAAACTCCTGTACATCCAAATGACCATGTAAACATGGGACAGGTATTGTTATTTAAATGTATTTATTTTCAACATTGTGGGTAATGGTAGTTACGAAGAGTATCAGATTGTTTCCTCAAAAGTCTATAAAGTAATGGTAGTTACGAAGAGTATCAGATTGTTTCCTCAAAACTCTATAAAGTAATGGTAGTTACGAAGAGTATCAGATTGTTTCCTCAAAAGTCTATAAAGTAATGGTAGTTACGAAGAGTATCAGATTGTTTCCTCAAAAGTCTATAAAGTAATGGTAGTTACGAAGAGTATCAGATTGTTTCCTCAAAAGTCTATAAAGTATATAATATGAAAATGAAACTGGTAATGTTAATAAATATAGGAGAGCCGCGGCCATGGTCTAGTGGTTAGTGCGCTGGACTTGTAACCCGGCAATCCGGGTTTGATTCCCGGTCGCGGCAGGTCATACCCTTCCATGAAAATTTGATAAAAATGTTGATTTTCCTCCTCATGTGGAGAAGTTGCCGGCTCCTTGTGGAAGGGTAAGTTAGTACTGGTAAGATTTCAGTCCAGGAAAAACTGGTTAGGTGAACCGGCCGCCGTATATAACTGAAATATCGTTGAGAAACGGCGTTAAACCCGATGAAACAAACATAATAAATATAGTGACCATTTATAAATTTGTTCAGACCCTTCCTCTTAGATATTACATTGAACTGAGAAGAATATTTGTCATAGATACATGTTCTTTTGTAGAGTTCCAATGATACATTCCCCACTGCTATGCATATTTCTGTTGCTATGGAGATACAAGAGCGACTGTTGCCAGGACTGCAGTTGTTACATGATGCCTTGAAGGAGAAGAGTGAAGAATTCAGTGAGATAGTGAAAATTGGACGTACACATACTCAGGTACACATGGAGTTAAAACAATGATTATGGCTGTATGGCTATTTGGTTTAGGTACAGAGAAACCACAGCAGAGCACACACCCTTTTGGTAATGCAATTTCCTTTGATGTTGATGTGGAGAAGTTATATTATATTAATAGTATTGAAGAGCGGTTTTGCTTAAGAGAGGGCAACTCGGGAGATATGCTACACCTCAAGCTTCATTGTCTGACATATACAATAAAACGTTGACATCCTTAAAAATCTGGGAAATGGTTGCTAAGCAACTATTCCCAAAAATAGTTTGTTGGGCATAACACTACGTAGTTCCTGTTTAGGAGGGAGGGGCTGCATAGTAAAAATAACCTACCTACTCACCAAAATTACGCCATCAGTAAAGTTGGACGCGAGTATATAGAGGATATTTGTATGTTTCGGTGTAAGATTGAAAGTTATTTCACCAAGTGAGCAGCGAACGTAATATTTTCACGTGTGGCGTACACCTAAACATACAAATATTCTATTTATTTCATGCTTCATTTGGTATTTTAAATTAATTGCTTTCAAAATGAATTATTTCTAACTCTGGTTCATAAAGTTGTGGTAAGTATCATTAAATCCATTGGCTCTACATACCTTTTCAGTTTGACAATTGAAGTCAGCGTCTCAGTTATAAACAGGGTTAGGAAACAACTTACTGCTGGTTTATTTACGCTTTCAACTAAGGGGATAACTGCATTTAGGACACTCAATGGTGATTTCCTTTTGGAAAAAAAGTTGTCTGTTTCAGTGAAATTATCGTTTTGATTTTCGGATAGTAATTCACAGTTATTCCACGGTAAACCACCGGAAAACATGAAATTAACATGTGCGTGCATGTTTTTACTCCTTGATGTAGAACAATCACATACAATCACACATTCTGTTGTAGGATGCTACACCACTGACCCTGGGACAAGAATTTAGTGGCTATGTTCATCAAATTTTCAATGCCATACAGAGGGTTAAAACTACTCTTCCAAGATTATATCAGTTAGCTGCTGGTTCGTATTTCTACGTCTTTTACCTTATAAGTTAAGCATAATATGGCTCAATAAAACCATTAAGACATTTTGTACAACGTTCACCATGTTGTAGATATGACTTGGTGGTGATTGTATTGCTATGGAGCTCAGTTGAGTTTGAAAAATGAGTTATGTTTTAGCTTGTCTGTTTTTGAATTAAAAAAAGAGCTACTCTGATAGCCATGTTCTTGTCTGTGTCCATAAAAACTGTTGTATTTAGGTCTGTTTCTGAGTTATTTGGAGTACCAATGATAATTCAACTCACATATGAGCATCTGTCGATGCTTGTGGTACACTAGTCTAGTGTCCTACTTGGTTAGTTCCACTTAATGGAAGGTTTTCATTGGTCACTGTCCATCTATGTCTTGTTATATCTGTGTTACAAATTGGCCTCGATAGTATTTTCTTGGAAACAAGACAGATTCAATCAAAAGCAAGTCGGTAAAATTCTTAGTTGCCATGCCACCAAACAGAACTACTTCATCTTCTCAATCAATTGGTCAGAATTCAACACCATGTCAAATTCTCTTAGTGTGTTAAAAAGTAATGTCTGATTTGGGCAAAATACGATCTGTACTTGATTCCCTAGGCATATACAGTCAATCTTGTATTAAGAGACCGCCCAATGGTCAGACAAAAAGTGGTCTCTTAATGAAACGGTCTTTTAATACAAAGCTTTGTTCCAGATAAGATGTCGGGTTTCAATATTTTCTAGTCTGCTACTGTACATACATTTGTAGTTAAAATGTGCTTCAACATGTTAAAAATACAATGTACAAAACAAACAGTTTTATTCTTTTATTTTTTAAACAAATATTCACCAGATCTTATAAAATATGTCTTCTAATAAAACAAATGTGCACACACTTAATATTTATAAATTAATTTGCAGTCAATTATGAATTAGCAGTCGTTAAAAGGAAAAATATAAAATTGTCGGGGAGGTTTTCAAAGTGGTCGCTTACTGGAAATGGCCACATAAGACACGTAGTCGCATAAGCAAGATTGACTGTAGTTGTATAATTTAAATTTTAGAATTGAACTGATGTGATTATACTTTTGGTATTGTAGGAGGCACTGCAGTTGGAACCGGATTGAATGCCAAAGTAGGATTTGCTGAAAATGTGGCCAAAACAATTGCTGAGTTTACAGGTAGGATTTACTTGATTTAGTGTCTATTATACTGGTACATTTGACCTGTTGTATGATTCTGGAAATATAAAAGTTATAATTAACAGATTAGTGCTAATTCTCTTGTCAAGATCGATATTAACTGCAAAAAAATGTATTGTTATAATTAATTTTTATCAGCATAGCCATAATTCTGGTATAAGGTTAAACCTCACTTAAAGACCACTACAAAATTAAGACCACAATTTTCAATTCCATTTTCACTGTTTTGCTATTTATTCAACCTCAGTATTAAGACCACCTCAATAAGAAGACCAGTTTGCAAGGGTCCCAAGCATGGTCTCATTATAGAGGTTTTACTGTATAAGCATGTGATTCTGGATTTAGCTATGTTATGAATACATGTATGTCCTTTTTGTTTATCTTCGCCAAACAAAATATTTTAGACTTTTTCTTGGCTGTATTTTCTTGCATTTAAAGGAAACAAGCATTTAAAATTGTTAGAAAATAATGAAATGTAACAAGCCACTTTTTGGGCCAGTTTTAAGTTTGTGTATTGGTTACATTTCCATAGTACACAATTGTGTGTTATTTCCCCTGTTCACACTTAAAATTCCCTGCAGAACAAAAGACAACTAAGAAAAATATTTTTTAAGATCAGCTTAATAAGTCAATAGATATTACAAATGAATCATTCTTGATTGAACATTGCTTGGATTTCTGATAACATTAAAATGATAACATACGTATGGCTCTAATTTCCATTTTTTTTTTTTTTTTTTTTTTTTAAAGATAACTTTTATTTTTCAAGTATTTTACAAAGCATTGAACATACATAATTACATAATACAATTGTACATAGCAAAGTTGTCAGTTATCTTATAATTGTATAATGTACAGAAAAGAATATACAGCGTGTGTGAGTAGAAAATAGAAAATAAAAAAAAATTCCATTTATGTCAGTGACCTAAAATTCCCATTTTGCAGATATGGAAGTCTAGTGCCCTGGTTGAGTCATTATCATTAGATTATCAGTTTTCACTATTACAGGTATACCTTTTGTGACTGCACCAAACAAGTTTGAATCTCTGGCTGCACATGATGCGATGGTGGAAGTACATGGAGCTTTAAATGTCGTGGCAACAAGTGTCATGAAAATAGCCAATGACTTGAGATTTCTTGGATCTGGCCCTAGATGCGGTCTTGGTGAATTGGCCTTACCAGAAAATGAGCCAGGAAGCAGCATAATGCCTGGTAATGACTTGCTTGAGCAATTGTTTGTTGTTGTTTTGTCCTTGTTTCATGTCGTTATGTAATAGGGTTTCTGTTGATATAGAAATTGAAGGTATAAAATGTTTCATTCTTCTATCTGCGAACATTTTTATGTCTCTTGCGCTGTAAAAGATATAATCCTTAAATAATGTATATCCTTTATTCGAAAGATACATAGTAATAAGTGTGATAACTATATGTGTATTAATTTAATAACTATTTAATCTACTCCCACAATTAATATGTTTTTACTAATAATGATAATATATCATCTTATTGGAATAGAAGAGGATATATCGATTTGGAGTGAATATTTCCTAAATCTGGTTTACACTTGTTGAGACTTTGCTTTGGTAGTGTAACCTTATCAATTGAAAAACGTTCATTTGATACTACAGGCATTGTTTGTTGTCGATGCTTCTTAGTTTGCTTGATCTTTTATCATATTTTTTTCAGGTAAAGTTAATCCTACTCAATGTGAGGCAATAACAATGGTTGCTGCTCAAGTGATGGGCAATCAAGTAGCTGTAACTATAGGTGGTAGTAACGGACATTTTGAACTTAATTGTTTCAAAACAATGATCGTAAGCAATGTTTTACAGTCTGTACGACTTCTGGCTGACGGATGCGTATCATTCACCAAAAATTGTGTGACTGGTATTAAACCTAACCAGGATGTAATTCAAAGGTTGTTAAATGAATCTCTTATGTTAGTGACTGCTTTAAATCCATATATAGGATACGACAAGGCAGCTATAGTCGCCAAGACAGCTCATAAGGAAGGCACTACATTAAAGCAAGCTGCCGTCAAGCTGGGTTTTCTCTCGGAGGAACAATTTGACCAATGGGTGAAACCAGAAGAAATGCTGGGACCGAAGGAATATAAACAATAAAAGACAATATTTTTTTCATGTGATAATCAAAATATTAAGATTACTAACATCAGGTGTGTGTTGCTCATTTATTTAATCAGTGCTGTGATTTTTACCAAGTAATAAAACAGGATTGAGTCAGAGTAGTAATGCATGAATTCTACTTCCATTTGTTACAGACAAGTGCCTTTCATGTGAAGTAATAGGTGTGCTGGGTACTTTACTTATGAAGTAGTCCCGATTTTGCTATTTTTTTCGGTTTTAAACATTAGTCTACAATATTTTTTTATTCGGAAGGTTATTTGGAAGGTGGCTGCAGAAAGTTCAAGTGTTTTTCACAGAACTATTGTAACTCGGTTTTGGTTAAGGACCAGTAGCGTTAATTTTGTACCAAATCCTCTTCCTGATATGTGTAGTTGTATTACTCTTAAACTGAACTTTTTCATAAATGTTACTCAACATGTAAAGCTCTGAAATCAATGCAGAGTGTTTTATATAATCGTTTGATTGGTTATGTTAGGAGTATGAATACATTGATATAGATCAGTTCTTACTATGGTACAACTAAAACTTTATGATTGGATCAAAATTTGTATCTGTATATGAATGAAGAAGCAGTTGGACTGGTTCTGTTTTCACCCTTTAAATTGTCTGAAGAATTTTGAAATACGTGTCTCCAGGACGTGTCGTTAAGACAAGTCGGCACTGCTACAGCTCAATACTGCGTTTATCACAGGTGTACATTTTGTTTTATGCTTTCTGGATTGCATTTAATGCTTAATACGTGTGATGTTTTACCTTATTTTATATTCTGATAAACCTGTGCATAATAATGTTACCCTTTATACTCAAGTTTGGGTTGTTTTGATTGAGCTGTCTAAATATTATCATTTCTCCACTCTATCTTATGTGATATGTAAATTTTATACACAATCTGATGAATCTCGGGAAATATCACAAAATCACTTTATTTATTTGAAGCTTTTCCGTTAAGATTTTTCTTACCTTGTCCACTCATCCGTAGAACTTTCATTCATAACAGTTTTTCGTTGTGAAATGAATGTGCCTTTTTGTTTGACATTTATTATGCAAATAATATGTTTATTGTTGATTTTATGTGGGGTATTTTGTTATCTCACAGACTTGAAGCTTTTGCAACTTGTTTATAATGTTAGGGCATCACCTGGGTGACTGTAGGTAGAGCATAGTCTGTCTATTCAGTAGCTGAATGTCTCCCACGATGATGATGTTCTCTATTACTATTTCACTGAAAGATATTTGTGGCAGTCTCTGAGATTTTTGGCCCAAATGCACAGAGCCTCGTTTCTGAGAAAAACACAATAAAGATGACGTCATGTTTTCACATTATGACATCATGTTTTCACATTAATTGCAATGTTCAGCTAGTTGAAACATTTCAGTAAAGATTTATGATTCAGCGGTAAGCAGAAGCTAACAATTCTTGGTAAACATTGAGACGGACCACTTTTGGAATAAAATATGTAGACATTTATTTGTAAAATATTTTTGTATCTGGAAACATATTTGCTAAATTAAATTTGTGAAACTCAGAATTTTGTGTAGATCTAGTCTTGATGACCATATTTAAAGTTCTGTAATTCCCTAAAAAAAATTTTTCAGAGAATGACACATTTATCTTGTAGTCATTTGTACTTCACCACTGCATCTTGTTAGGTAAATGTATCAGTTACATAGGTAAGAACAAGTTGATATTTGTTGTAACTCTGGTCAAGTCAACAATGACCATCTATAACTCATACTGTTAGAAACACATGGTAATCTTTAGGTATAATGCTAGAATCCTGTTCCGAAAACATCATAGGTTCAAAACCTATCTTGAGCAAGTTTATTTGGCTGTCTTCATGATCCCCGAATAAGTGATAAAAACTGGTGAGAAATTCAGGTAGCAGTCATCTTGAGTGGTTAATACTTGTTGTAGAAACGATTCAAAACAAAAAAGGGCATGGAACCAACAATAATGTATGACAAATTAATTGTTGGGAATAGTTGTCAACTATTTTACCATATTGCATTTACATGTTATTTTTGCACTACCCTCTGTTCATTAGTAGTGTTGAAGTGGTTGAGTACTAGACAATCAAATCTTTGTCATTGTAAATGATTATGAACAGACAATCAATGTATTTTATATAACTTTTGTTTTAGTTTCAACTATTAATGTACAATGGTTTCTAGTCTATTGTTTTAATGTGTCACTAACGTTGTATACTGAATTTAGAATATCAGTGTCATCTATGATCTGTATACATTTTGTTATTGTTAAAATGCTTCAAAGAAATGTTTCTTTATTGGGGTACCTGCTGGTCTATAGTTTGAATATTGCTGCAATTTTGATTTTTTCCAAAGGTTGTCTATTTTGTGATATAAAGGCCATAGTAAAGTTGTTTTTTTGTTACATTTTATGTAAAGTTTCAGTTAAAACCTTTATCTAGTTTCATACCAACTGTATTGTTACTGGTGTTTGGTAGTTGTATTCTCCCCAAATATTTCAGTCTGCATATTCTGACTCTTAGATCTGTATTGCCTTAACCTATCAGCCGTACTGTCAACACAGTAATTACTAATCACTGAGTGTAATGAGGAGTCAGACTGTACTAAATATAGACTCGCCAAGTAAAAGTAATGCTCTGTGTTCCCTATGGCCACGATGTAATGATTGCATGTCGTCTGTTTGTTCATACCTACAAACTGGAACTGACAACAATGAGATATGCATCACTATATCGTGACTATGAACATTCACTGTAGTGTCAGTAGTCTGTATTAGTTTCTGCCTGACTAAATTGGCTGTATCAAATTTTGTGCAAATGGTTTTGGACTAAAAATCCTTTTCTAAATTGTTCAAATTCTCTGACTTGCTCATGTTGTACGACCTGTTGATTTTCTGATGGTAGAAGCTGCTGAATGTTATTAGCATGACTCTGTTCCAGTCAATCTTCATTCTCCCAGCCCTTCCCATGTCCCAGTCAATCTTCATTCTCCCAGCCCTTCCCATGTCCCAGTCAATCTTCATTCTCCCAGCCCTTTCCGAAAGTCATTTTTTTAGTGACAATACATGTAAATGAAAAATGATACGTACATGTATTTGTCCACCAGAAATGGAATTCAAATGATAAAAAGATACAACAAAGTCATAAATTAATCTAGAAAATACTATGTGACATAATCCGTGTGCTTCATGTTTTTGCCACTTATCAAGTGAGGTTTATGATGGTATTTAATTGGGCACCTGTTAAATCACATGACCATAGTGGTCTTTAATGCGGATGTGTAATTGTGATCATCACATGGTTCTTACACATTAATTGAGGACGAAGTAGCATTCATACATTCATAGTATGATATCGGGTTTATGGTTTAGGGATTAGTTTGTTCATTTTCTCTTAATTTTTTTTATATTAATGCCTTTTGTTGGACCAGTCGCATTTTATGTAACTTTTCATTCCTTTTGGTTTTAATTTACTCGACTATTATATTGTTTGTTGGGCCACTTTCCAGCTTATTGCGTTCCATGTTTACTTGTATTCATTTTGGAGGTAAGAATTTATTTATTGCTGCAAATATCATTCCCCTAGTTAAAAATTCTGAGGATTTATACTTCGTAATAGTTAGTAGATTTTAAGTAAAATCTTATTGATTAAGAAGGGGCGGAGCGAGCGTAGCGAGCGAGCCCTCTTCTTAACCAATAAGATTTTACTTAATATCTACTAACTGACTTAGAATGTAACCTACATTTTGATTGGCCGATACGCATGCAAATTTCAAATAAAAGCTATAACGGACAAGAATAGTTAATTTCCAAATATAATAACGCTCACACAGATTCGCTGTAGGCGGAGCTTAAAAAGCCTGCGAAAGTCAAAATTCTTAATGAATAAGCATAGTACTTAACGGGAGCCGTTCTGTCATTTCATTGGCTGAAAATGTAGGTTGCATTCTAAAAGTAAATAATTTACTCTTCTTGTTTGGCTGAGGTAAATCTTGATGGACCAATTTTCTTTTGGTTATTTTTTTTTGAGTTGCTGATGTAAATGTTTCTATATCTATGTTATTGTGCTATTTTTATTGTTGTGTTATGTATATGGTTTTCAAGGTATTATGAATAAAGTTGCTTGTCCGGATTGATGTAGTTTTTCAATTCTCCTTGTTGACAGAATGTTTTCTACTTTGATAATTTATTTATACAGTTGCCTTACTAGGACATTTTAACCTATTTTGGTGTAGATTCTAATTCGTTAAACAAATTAGGACTGCATTTTTTTTCTTTAGTACCATTCCCAATATTTTGTTTTGCACTTATCTATTCTTGTCGTTTTGTCTTGTTTGTATTGGGTTTAATTCCATTTTTCAGTTCAAACATGGCAGTCAGTTGACTAAACCAGTTTTCCTGGAATAATTAAAAACCAGTACTAACTTGCCTTTCAGCAAGCATGTAATCACTTCCTCACATGAATCAGAAGTGGAAGGCAAATTAAATGTCTGGGAGGACATGACCTGCCTTGCCCCGCCCGGAAATTTAACCTCCTAGACCTGTATGACAGATAACTATCTCCTGGATCTCTGTGTAAGGAAGTTGTAAGTATTTGAACCTCTTGAACAGTAGTTGGGACAAATGTCCGCCATATATGGATAAAACACTGGTTCTCTCCATTTATCCTTTCTAGAGTTTTCTCCCTGTATCCCTTTTATAGTATACATGTATATAGAAAGTAATAGAACTCGTGATATATACATATTCTATAGAAGGGATAAAGGGAAAAACTCGTGACAATCTCCTGTGGGATAAAGATGCTGTTGAGAAACAGTGCCTTCTCTTACAACTCGACCACCTCCAATAAGCAAGACAAAACAACATACAATTCAAATTACTGTTTAATTTGTGATTTATGGGTAGCACTTGGGCAACCGACTACATTGTGAGTGGCCAGTAACGTAGTCATCACTAGCGGATCCAGGGTGGGGGGCATTGCCAGAAATCCCAAGCAAATCGCTGGCTTATTGATGAAATTGTCTCCCTTGAAAATACGCTATCGGCGGTATCGATTTGTCAGTTCGCTCAATTTGTGGCTATTGAAATATAGAGTAAACAGTTTTTTAAATTATCATAATGTTTTTGTTATTTAAATCACATAATTTATTCACATATGAGCACAAACTTCAATGTTTCCTTTTTAAAATGATATAAATTATTTTATGATTGATTATTATCTTCATGCTTCCCTGTTTGATTTAAAATTGTTATTATTGATCCTTATTGATCCTTATATCTTTAACTGAAAAACACACGAAAAACTGTAATTTCATAAAATATCCCATTTTTAGATACATATTTAAAGTATTTATATTTAAAGTACAATATTTATTCACATATGTGCATAAACTACAAAATATAAATATTTTAATGGTGTTTCTAAAATGCGAATTAAATGTGATCTTCATGCTTCCCTGTTTGATTTAAATTAGCAATGTATTTGAAAAAACTGAAAATACAATTTTTTTTCCAATATTTTTGAATACACAATATATTGCGGTGTACGCGTGGTCGGTATCCAACAGTGCGTGTACAGCATGACATCTAACTGAAGTGATCAAGCCGGATGCAGCGATTATACAAGCTGTTAATTAACAATTAGTGCTCTTTATAGGGAAAAATTTGGGGGGAAATGTGACATTTTATAGAATAGCCTTGAAATAAAATATTGGAGTGGTTAATTATAAATTGACTTTTTAATCTGTAAAGGTGTAAAATTTAAAACACGATTACAATAAATACATTTTTTTATAATGATATTGTAACTTGATATTTAAAAGTGAAAATATGATATTAATATTGTAATACCGATGTTACAGTTATTTAGACAAATAGCCTGCATAACTTATGTAATGTAAATTTAAAACCACTAGGTTTGATATTCGTTTTATAAGTTTTATAGCGTTTTTCGGGAAAAGAGACGAAAGAGAGATCATTCAATGAATAATATACACTAAATACTTTTCGTATGCATAATTTCACTTCAATAGTAAGACAACGTAGCTTGATGTTTTATACAAATTGATAAAACTTATCACTTATACCAAATACCTAAATACCATTTATTTAGGTATTTGCTTATACTTTATTCAAACTACAGGCGTGAATGATTTACATCTTGTCCGGCGTACACACTTGTACATAATATATCACAATTATTTCAATAAGATATTATCACCAATGCACATATGATGACGGTATAAATAATTGCATTCCATCGTCAAAATACGAGATCATGTTTTTAAATGTAACATACAAAATAAGTAGTTGTATTTTTTTAGTGTCATTATAATTTGTGTTGAAAAAAGACAAATGTAGCTTTGCGATGCTAAAAAGCTAAGTAGCTACCATCTGCAAAAAAACAAGACAAAACCTTATGGTGCATAATTCAATTTTAAATTATTTGTTTCGAAAGAGGCTACAATATAAGTGTCATAAATGTATAATAGATTCTGATAAATTAGTACAGCCCGGGGCAATTTCGTTATGCTGATTAAACACAGCGGGTGTCTAATCAAGGCGCGAACGAATATCGACCCTGTATCGATTTTTTTATCCGTGACGCATTCCCCGCGATCGATGTCTAAGGGAGACAATTCAATTAGTCTCGCACCTTGGAGAATCAGGGATAATCAAGGGAGACTATCAAGTAAAATTCTTATATATTTCTGGCAATGGGGGGTGCCCCATAAAATTCCCCAACCTTACATGTTTGTCTGAGTATAAATACGAAAATGTAGCTATGTCGTTGCTAATGCGTTGTATTTAAAAAGTTACGCCCCCCCCCCCCCCCCAAAGATCCCCTGATACCCCCTAAGATCCCCTGATACCAATCCCCTTGAAATCCGCCCCTGGTCATAATACAATATGGTTATCAACATAATTCACGAACATGTATGACTGTTTAAAACCTCGTAATTTATAAATGCATGAAAAAACATTTCATAATTAACTTTAATGAAAAAACTTGCATAAATGTGTCGGCTGCATAAAGCTGAATGACTTTCAAAACCTAAACTCTTACATGAAAATCTCGTGCACCTGCTAGCGACACCTATCTGATATATTCTACATTAATAAGGGAAATTGATTATCTCCCAATTCATTATAATCAAACGGAGAAAATTACATTTACCTGGTAACAGTAGTTGAATCAAAGCGCTGTGTGGGAGCGTAGGTAATGCCTTACAATAATCAATATCTTCATAACTAAGGCAAATTTTAAACTGTGCAAAATCAAAAATAGCCTTCAGTGTC